>CP092875.1:45855679-45890801 GCA_030710605.1 Cordylochernes scorpioides | reverse complement strand
CGCATTACAAGCTCTCAACCGTCGTCTACAACTGCAGTCGGCATTAACATTGATAATGTTCTACAACTACAGTCGGCATTACAAGCAGCTCAACCGTCGTCTACAACTGCAGTCGGCATTACAAGTTGATAATTTCTACAACTACAGTCGGCATTACAAGCTGTCAACCGTCCTACAACTGCATCGGCATTACAAGTTGATAATGTTCTACAACTACAGTCGGCATTACAAGCTCTCAACCGTCGTCTACAACTGCAGTCGGCATTACAAGTTGATAATGTTCTACAACTACAGTCGGCATTACAAGCTGTCAACCGTCGTCTACAACTGCAGTCGGCATTACAAGTTGATAATGTTCTACAACTACAGTCCATACAAGCTGTCAACCGTCGTCTAACAACAAAGTCGGCATTACAAGTTGATAAAGTTCTACAACTACAGTCCATTACAACTGTCACACTTGCTACAACTACAGTCGTGCATTAAAGATGTCACCTTTCTACAACTACAGTCGGCAAACAAGCTGTCAACCGTCTACAACTGCAGTCGCATTACAAGTTGATGAAGTTCTACAACTACAGTCGGCATTATAAAGATGTCACCTTTCTTCACGACATTCTTGGAGCAGTGGCCACCCAGACCTATCGTCCATAAACCGGCATGCATACCATACCATTGCTGTATCTACAGCTACAGTCGGCATTACAAGCGTCAACTGTCTACAACTGCAGTCGGCATTGCAAGATGTCAACCTTCTACAACTACAGTCGGCATTACAAGCTGTCAACCGTCTACAATTGCCGTCGCATTACAAGTTTATAAAGTAATAAAACTACAGTCGCATTACAAGTTGATAAAGTAATAAAACTACAGTCGGCATTACAAGTTGATAAAGTTCTACAACTACAGTCGGCATAACAAGTTGTCACCTTTCTACAACTACAGTCGGATTACAAGCTGTCAACCGTCTACAACTGCAGTCGGCATTACAAGCTGTTAACAGTCTACAACTGCATCGGCATTGCAAGTTGTCACCTTTCTACAACTACAGTCGGCATTACAAGTTGATAAAGTAATAAAACTACCGTCGGCATTACAAGTTGATAAGTAATAAAACTACAGTCGGCATTACAAGTTGATAAAAGAATAAAACTACAGTCGGCATTACAATTGATAAAGTAATAAAACTACAGTCGGCATTACAAGTTATAAAGTTCTACAACTACAGTCGGCATTACAAGTTGATAAAGTTCTACAACAACAGTCGGCATTACAAGTTGTCACCTTTCTACAACTACAGTCGGCATTACAAGCTGTCAACCGTCTACAACTGCAGTCGGCATTACAAGCTGTTAACAGTCTACAACTGCAGTCGGCATTTCAAGTTGTCACCTTTCTACAACTACAGTCGGCATTACAAGGTGATAAAGTTCTACAACTACAGTCGGCATTACAAGCTGTCACCTTTCTACAACTACAGTCGGCATTACAAGCTGTCACCTTTCTACAACTACATTCTTGGAGCAGTGACCACCCAGACCTTTCGGTCCATAACCCGGCATGCGATAGCATAACCATTGCTGTATCTAGGTCACCTAACCAAAAGGAATGATGCATTCTCCATGCACCGAGCGGCCATTGTTTGGCCCCTCGCGCCCGCCATTATGGTCTGGCTCGATAGGGTCGACCAATCAAACCCACAGGAGTCTCCGAGAGTTCATGGCAAGGTTGCTGACCGAGCCCCTCCCGTTCGTACTTAGTTGAATCCGTCCTACTCTTCAATAGGAGACCCCCTCCCCTTTGGCCCTCGAACCCTCTGTTCACAGTACTCCCTGAATCTGCCGACGAATCAAGGACCTCTGAGGTTCTGAGGTTTACGCGGATACCGACGCGAAGCGGTAAGGTGGTACTGTGTGTGCACCACACATCTACAACTACAGTTGGCATTATAAGATGTCAACCGTCTACAACTGCAGTCGGCATTACAAGCTGTCAACCGTCTACAACTACAGTCGGCATTACAAGCTGTCAACCGTCTACAACTACAGTCGGCATTACAAGCTGTCAACCGTCTACAACTACAGTCGGCATTACAAGCTGTCAACCGTCTACAACTGCAGTCGGCATTACAAGTTGATGAAGTTCTACAACTACAGTCGCATTACAAGATGTCACCCTTCTACAACTAAAGTCGGCATTACAAGCTCTCAACCGTCTACAACTGCAGTCGCATTACAAGTTGTCACCTTTCTACAACTACAGTCGGCATTACAAGTTGTCACCTTTCTAGAACTACATCCTTGGAGCAGTGGCCACCCAGACCTTTCGGTCCATAAACCGGCATGCGATAGTATACCCATTGCTGTATCTAGGTCCCCTAACCAAAAAGGAATGATGCATTCCTCCATGCACCAAGCGGCCATTGTTTGGCCCCGCGCGCCCCGCCATTATGGTCTGGCTCGATGGGGTCGACCAATCAAACCCACAGGCGTCTCCGGAGTTCATGGCAAGGCTGCTGACCGAGTCCTCTCGTATCGGACTTAGTTAAACCCGTCCTACCCTTCAATTGGACCCCCTCCCCCTTTGGCCCTTGAACCAGTTGTTCACAGTACTCCCTGAATCTGCCGACGAATCAAGGACCTCTGAGGTTCTGAGGTTTACGCGGGGAACCAATGCGAAGGCGGGAGGGTAGTACTGCTGCTGTGCACCCCTTGGTTTTTCATGGTGCGCACGGCAAGGACGCTTCCAATAGCGCACACACAGAGCGAAGACCCAAGAGTTTCAGGACACGTGCGCCTCGCGTCAGCCAACCAAGGGCAAATGGCCAGCTTACAGCTTCACTGGCCATCAGCCAGTGGCACCACGGCGCGGACGAACACGCAGTGCCGCTTCTCCACTCCCCTATCCTCAAGGGTGAGTGAGGGGTGGGCATTCTTTCCCCAACCTCTACACGTCTAAATATCAACACCTACAGTCGGCATTACAAGCTGTTAAATTTCTACAACTACAGTCGGCATTACAAGCTGTTAAATTTCTACAACTACAGTCGGCATTACAAGCTGTTAAATTTCTACAACTACAGTCGGCATTACAAGCTGTTAAATTTCTACAACTACAGTCGGCATTACAAGCTGTCAACCTTCTACAACTACAGTCGGCATTACAAGCTGTCAACCTTCTACAACTGCAGTCGGCATTACAAGCTGTCAATCGTCTACAACTGCAGTCGGCATTACAAGCTATTAACCTTCTACAACTGCAGTCAGCATTACAAGCTGTCAACCGTCTACAACTGCAGTCGGCATTACAAGCTGTCAACCTTCTACAACTGCAGTCAGCATTACAAGCTGTCAACCGTCTACAACTGCAGTCGGCATTACAAGCTATTAACCTTCTACAACTGCAGTCAGCATTACAAGCTGTTAACCTTCTACAACTACAGTCGGCATTACAAGCTATTAACCTTCTACAATTGCAGTCAGCATTACAAGCTGTCAACCGTCTACAACTGCAGTCGGCATTACACGCTGTCAACCGTCTACAACTGCAGTCGGCATTACAAGCTGTCAACCGTCTACAACTGCAGTCGGCATTACAAGCTGTTAACCTTCTACAACTGCAGTCGGCATTACAAGCTGTTAACCTTCTACAACTGCAGTCAGCATTACAAGCTGTTAACCTTCTACAACTACAGTCGGCATTACAAGCTATTAACCTTCTACAACTGCTGTCGGCATTAAGAGCTGTTAACTTTCTACAACTACAGTCGGCATTACAGCTGTTAACTTTCTTACAACTACAGTCGGCATTACGAGCTCTTAACCTTCTACAACTACAGTCGGCATTACAAGCTATTAACCTTCTACAACTGCAGTCAGCATTACAAGCTATTAACCTTCTACAACTGCAGTCGGCATTACGAGCTGTTAACTTTCTACAACTACAGTCGGCATTACAAGCTGTTAACTTTCTACAACTACAGTCGGCATTACGAGCTCTTAACCTTCTACAACTACAGTCGGCATTACAAGCTATTAACTTTCTACAACTGCAGTCAGGCATTACAAGCTATTAACCTTCTACAAACTGCAGTCAGCATTACAAGCTGTTAACCTTCTACAACTGCAGTCGGGCATTACAAGCTATTAACCTTCTACAACTGCAGTCAGCATTACAAGCTGTTAACCTTCTACAACTACAGGTCGGCATTACAAGCTATTAACCTTCTACAACTACAGTCCGCATTACAAGCTGTTAACCTTCTACAACTGCAGTCGGCATTACAAGCTGTTAACCTTCTACAACTGCAGTCGGCATTACAAGCTATTAACCTTCTACAACTGCAGTCGGCATTACAAGCTGTTAACCTTCTAAAACTGCAGTCGGCATTACAAGCTGTTAACCTTCTACAACTACAGTCGGCATTACACGCTGTCAACCGTCTACAACTGCAGTCGGCATTACAAGTTGTCACCTTTCTACAACTACAGTCGGCATTACAAGTTGTCACCTTTCTAGAACTACATCCTTGGAGCAGTGGCCACCCAGACCTTTCGGTCCATAAACCGGCATGCGATAGTATACCCATTGCTGTATCTAGGTCCCCTAACCAAAAAGGAATGATGCATTCTCCATGCACCAAGCGGCCCATTGTTTGGCCCCGCGCGCCCGCCATTATGGTCTGGCTCGATGGGGTCGACCAATCAAACCCACAGGCGTCTCCGGGAGTTCATGGCAAGGCTGCTGACCGAGTCCTCTCGTTCGGACTTAGTTAAACCCGTCCTACCCTTCAATTGGACCCCCCCCCCCTTTGGCCCTTGAACCAGTTGTTCACAGTACTCCCTGAATCTGCCGACGAATCAAGGACCTCTGAGGTTCTGAGGTTTACGCGGGGAACCAACGCGAAGGCGGGAGGGTAGTACTGCTGTGTGCACCCTTGGTTTTTCATGGTGCGCACGGCAAGGACGCTTCCAATAGCGCACACACAGAGCGAAGACCCAAGAGTTTCAGGGACACGTGCGCCTCGCGTCAGCCAACCAAGGGCAAATGGCCAGCTTACAGCTTCACTGGCCATCAGCCAGTGGCACCACGGCGCGGACGAACACGCAGTGCCGCTTCTCCACTCCCCCTATCCTCAAGGGTGAGTGAGGGGTGGGCATTCTTTCCCCAACCTCTACACGTCTAAATATCAACACCTACAGTCGGCATTACAAGCTGTTAAATTTCTACAACTACAGTCGGCATTACAAGCTGTTAAATTTCTACAACTACAGTCGGCATTACAAGCTGTTAAATTTCTACAACTACAGTCGGCATTACAAGCTGTTAAATTTCTACAACTACAGTCGGCATTACAAGCTGTCAACCTTCTACAACTACAGTCGGCATTACAAGCTGTCAACCTTCTACAACTGCAGTCCGCATTACAAGCTGTCAATCGTCTACAACTGCAGTCGGCATTACAAGCTATTAACCTTCTACAACTGCAGTCAGCATTACAAGCTGTCAACCGTCTACAACTGCAGTCGGCATTACAAGCTGTCAACCTTCTACAACTGCAGTCGGCATTACAAGCTGTCAACCTTCTACAACTGCAGTCAGCATTACAAGCTGTCAACCGTCTACAACTGCAGTCGGCATTACAAGCTATTAACCTTCTACAACTGCAGTCGGCATTACAAGCTGTTAACCTTCTACAACTGCAGTCGGCATTACAAGCTGTTAACCTTCTACAACTACAGTCGGCATTACACGCTGTCAACCGTCTACAACTGCAGTCGGCATTACAAGCTGTTAAACTTCTACAACTACAGTCGGCTTTACTAGCTGTCAACCTTCTACAACTGCAGTCGGCATTACAAGCTGTCAACAGTCTACAACTGCAGTCGGCATTACAAGCTGTCAACCTTCTACAACTGCAGTCGGCATAACGAGCTGTTAACTTTCTACAACTACAGTCGGCATTACAAGCTGTTAACTTTCTACAACTACAGTCGGCATTACGAGCTGTAAACTTTCTACAACTGCAGTCGGCATTACAAGCTGTCAACAGTCTACAACTGCAGTCGGCATTACAAGCTGTCCAACCTTCTACAACTACAGTCGGCATTACAAGCTGTTAACTTTCTACAACTACAGTCGGCATTACAAGCTGTTAACATTCTACAACTACAGTCGGCATTACAAGCTGTGAAATTTCTACAACTACAGTCGGCATTACAAGCTGTTAACTTTCTACAACTACAGTCGGCTTTACTAGCTGTCAACCTTCTACAACTGCAGTCGACATTACAAGCTTTCAACATACTACAAGATTATTAACAATTTCCATTCAAAGTGTCTTATTCGAATCCAAACAAGGAATTGATTTACCTTCAAACAAAAATAGCCTAATATATTTCAGTAAGGTCAGTATATACGGTCATTTCTAAAATAGATATCTCAGTAAATATTTTGTTAAAGTTTGTTCATTTTTTATTATTTTTGTGTCAATTTGGTCAATCTTTTGGGCTTGTACACATCACGTGATATTATTAAAACGTCCGTTGTTATAAAATTAAACCATAGGAAGAACAAGACAAAATGATTGTGAGTATCCTCCAATGAGGAATTAGAACCAAAGATCATCAGTCCTCATTAGAGAGACTAAAGAGATAGAAGAGACCAGAAACCTAAAAGAGGTCGTCCTAAACTTGGAAAATTCCTGTGGATGATTGGGCGCACATATGAAGTCTTACCTTCAATCAATTTGACGTGTACGTTGAAGATGCTTGATTGTTCTGTATAAGAATCTTGGTCAAAGTGAATTTGAGAAAGCTAGCGCGACTTGAATAGTATTAAACCTTGGTAGCATATTTCTTCTCCCCAACATAGAAATCTACTCAATTTATATTCATATAAAATATCAAAATATTTTATAATATTATTTTCTTTAAAATATCACAATATCATGAGTATATTTGATTCCATTTCTTCTTTTCCTTTTAATTTATAAAATTGGGAATCAAAATATTAAATTACCTTGATATTACATTGAATCATTCAAAATTTCAATAGCTTGAAATATAAAATAATGGTTGGCTGAATATAATTTCGTTTCTTAAACGTGAATCTCTTTTAACTCATTGTTACTCTCTATAAAATTAATAGAGAACTTATTTAGAGAGTATTTATTTAAAAATTATATTGACTGATGAGTTTGCAATCAAATATTTTGTTGATATTATTCGGTTTACCTTGTATAATAGGAAACATTACTCTTCACAATTCATCCTTTAATACTTCATCCTTAAAGATAGGAATAGTCGTTATTTATTTTTAAATAATTAAAATTACGATTTTTCGTTCTGTAAAAAGAAACCTTTGCGGTAAAACTTGTTAAACGTCGTTCTATAATCGTAGCCGCATATATTGTATTATAAATAAGAAACTCTACTTGAATAACATGTTTTGCCTGTGTGAAAGCCTCTACTCATTATCGTATGAAGATATACACCAAGATATTCCTTGGATGGAACATTTTCCTAAGAAAATTTATCTATGAACGCTAATGTTGCCTCTCTCGTCAAAATAAACGTCATAACTAGACGCCAACACCAGTTAATGTTGTGGCTTTGTCACTGACCCCAGGCCCTAGTTCGCGACAACGGTCAATAGATTGTGTCAAGTTTAACGCTTAATTTGACGGAAACACGACTTTTGCTTTTATAAATATATCCCTTGAAGTTTTATATTTCCTATATATTTCCCCACATTCAAACAAAACATTTAAAATATAGATTATACATTTCAACTAGAAATTTAATTATGAAAATGAATTATTGTTAAATTTTATAAATTCGAGGAGGCTGCTTTTCACTTGTGTAGATTTGTCGTGCACTTACATTAAAAACAGTCGCCTACTTCTACCCACCATGGCTTGTACCACGTGTACTAGAAATAATTTAAAAAATGAATTCGAGGAATATCAATAGTGCAAACATATCTCTATATTGTGTGTTAATAACGAGCACTAAAGTTATCAGTTCTCTTCCACCATCGCCAGTTGTGATAGCACTCCCCGTATCATTGCAATATGACCTTCTGCTGATATATATTGAAACGGTGCAGCGAAGAAGATGAAGAGAATAAGTGGGGCAAGCAAGATAAGGTGTGCAGGGGCCCCTCCACAAGAAGACATCCACGGCGTCAAGGATTCTTCTGACTTGGAGGTTGAAGGCAAGTCCTACTTTTGTATTCCTTCTGTTAAGTGCCAATAAAACGATAACTTTAGCTGCAATCCCTTCGAATTCACGTGTGTATCTTTGTGACATTCTGAATATACAAAGTAAACGAATAGCGTCTGGGTACGACGTAACAATATCTTGGTCACAAAAAACATATAGAAATGTCCCATATTTTTAACTATATTGTTATACACAATTATATAGGTACACTATGTTGAAACCTAGATAAAAATGCCTAGTATATAGAATAGGTTTTCATATTGGGGAGTGAATAATCAACGATGGGGCTTACATAGTAAATTATATTTGGCGAGGTTATGGTGCGTATCGCCTATCTCTATATATATAAAAGTCAATTTCTGTCTGTCTGTCTGTTTCGCGAATAAACTCAAAAACTACTGAACCAATTGGTACCAAATTTTGCATGTCGCTTTTTATAAACCTGAGGAAAATTTTCGGCTACATTTTGATTAGTATTTTTGGCTATTTCTTTTTTTCATTTGAAGAACTTTTTTTTACGCGGAGTAATCCGGAATGGAATGAATACCCAAATATGGCCATTTTTATAAGCATCGGTGGTTCAGTGGTAGAATGCTCGCCTGCCACGCGGGCGGCCCGGGTTCGATTCACGGCCGATGCATTTTTTTTACAATTTTCAAAACTCATTTATATTATATATAATATAAATATATATTATTATATCAACTTTATTAATTAAATCAAATACCTAAACACTAATATAATACAATTTTCCTGTAGTTTATGTGTTACTTCTGTATTGCTATTCTATGGCACTTCAAATATTTATTATTGATGTAATTTCAGTATGAAGGAAATTGCAATCGGGAGAATTCTCGGGCGAAGCCGGGTCATACGTCTAGTATTGAATATATATTGTAGCAAAGTATTTTTATTTTAATAACAGATTATAAATTTCGATATGTACTCTGTGAACTTCCCTCATTCCTTATCATTTGTTTTATCACTCATAGTTTGTTCTTGCCTTAAATAAATTGCTGTCTCATCCCGAAGTTGGCCTTCCCTAATTTTCCACGTGATAATATAATTGTTTTCACTCAGGATGTTTTCAGATTAGAAAAAAAAGAGAGTCTGTGTGAATCGTTTCATTTCAAGATTAATTTCAAATTATTTAATGACTACCGGCTTTGGTCTTAATTATAATCAAGATATGAATCAATCAACAGTCTGTATAGAGCGAAAACCATAAGACGATTCAACATTTGGTGGAGAAAATGGATCTGATCCAGTATTTATCCAAGGAAACATAACCATACGGATGTACGATGAGCATGAATCGAAGGGTATGGATCGAATCTCTCCGGAAATAATGTGATATATATTTTTTCAAGAAATATGAAAAAAATATTTGAGAGTAAAAAGATGCGAGTGCTATGTATAAGGTTCGACTTGATATCAAAATATGACTCCAAACCACTATAAGACAATTATCCAAGTTGATCAATCCAGGTGAAGTTAAGTTAGAACATCAATAGTGGTCGATCATTTCCATCGTGCTGTTCATTAAGACTTCACAGCGGATGGATATAGTACCAGTGGAATGAATTGTTCTACACAGCATTACTACGCCCGGAATTGTTGTCCGTTTTTCTCGATTCTTCGTTCAGTTATATATGTCCATGGGTCCTACGGTGAACACATACCTCGTCTATTTGTTATAAGACGTGGGCGAAAAGGTGAATATCGGGGATCTAGCGAAGTGTGGGCTAGATTGAGTTCTTGCTCAACTGATCCAAGTTCGCGGTAATTCCGGTCATAAGATCTCATAAGATCAAAAACTATGGTGACCGATTGTAATAAAAAGACGACTAAAATAAACCAATTTTCCTAACAGGAAGCGAGTGAAAGTTCAGTAGCTACGAGATCGCTTACAGCGATAGAAGAAGAAATGAAATCGCTGAAAAGACACAGCATATTGACACTTGGAGAGCTGCAAAAGGACATCAACAATTGCTTGTAAATATATTTTACAGAAAATCTGCAGTAGAAATGACTAAATATAGTGCACATTTAGTTGCGAATGATTTTTTTCAGCGTGAAGGATTTAATTTTAATTTCATTTATGCCCCAGCCTTAAGCTTTGAGAACATAAAATTTTTGACGGCAATAGGAATTGAGAAAGGCTGTCGTTCAGAACAATTTAAAGTCAAAATGCTTATTTGCATGGGAGCCTCGATGGATTTATTTATATGGAGAAAACCAGGAAGGTATTTTTGAACTGGAAATGAACGCCTATATTGTGTGAACCTAAGAACTCAATTTATGTACTCGAACAGAGCAAAGGTGTTTGTTTGGATGAACATCTATATAACAAACGGAATAGAATTCTTCCGGGAGAGAAATATCCGATTGTCCCACGCCTTTATAAACTCGGGACGCAAAGAAAAAAAAGGGCAATTATATCACTCTATGTATACAATATTTTCAACGTTTTAGAAAACGATTCGATAATAGAAAATATAAAGACACTTCTAGAGAAAATGTTTTGAAAAATATTTTGGACCTACCTCACTTATTTTCGGGGACAAATTTTATCGGCGTTTAAGTCTTACACTTACCTAGGGAAGTTAAATTGATACTCTTCTTTAACGCTTCTATCTACTAGATGTGGAAAGTATATTAATACCGATGTAAGCAAATGTAGATCTTGATGACACCATTGAAAAACTTGAAGGAAATTGATAGGAGGACTTTCATTTTTGGCAAAAGGAACAAGACCATATATAGTATACGCTGTTGGTTGACTTTAGCTCAATATTATAACAAATTTACAAAGAAGCATTGAAATGTTTGCGAAAATAGTATTGCGATAAATTTGGGATGCGAAAGATTATGGTTTCACTATAGACTAACTGAGAGCAACTCATAGCATTTGGGGATGTAGATTGGGCATCGAACGTTCAAGACAGGAAGAATTCAACTGACTATAGGATTATTCTAGCAAAAGCTCCCATAATCTAGAAGATTATTAAACAGATTTTCACAGTACTCTGTCCATTAAAAATCAGAGTGAGTACTTCTTTCAACTACAGTGATATAAATCCCATAGAGTTATACTTAATAAAGCAATTGAAAGCTGTTCATTTATTCGCAGACCTAACTCTCATTTAAAGTGATAACCAAGCAGCAATCAACCACGCCAAGAAATATGTGGACAGATCAAGAATGAACCACATTGCTATCAAGTACCATTTGATCAGTGAGAAAATTCAGAACGGTACAGCATCAGTTCAATATTTCCCCACTGGGAGGAACACTGCAGATCTGCTTGATAAGCCTTTAACAAGAGTCCTCCATGATACATATCGGCAAAAAAAAAAAAAGATGGCTTGTCGGATCCAACCATCTAAAGGCCAGTTAGTTAGATACGAGTAATGTGACTGTTGGAGTAGCCGCCAAAACATACTACCTCCCAGAACGCCCTCCCTGCCTACCGTAGCGGGGAGCATCATGGGATCTATGAGGAGGAGCATTATCGTGTTTGAAAAATCACCTTTTTCCTAGCCAATATCAGAGGTTGGCGCGCAATTCTACCTTTATCGATCCCGATATGTTGAATAATACTCTCCCGTTATTGATTTCCATTTTAAAGTAGTCAATTAGAATTATTCCTCTGAATCTCTCTTTCTCCCAAAAGACAATGGCCATCACCTTACCGGCTGGCACAACAGCCTTTGTTACCTTTGGAGACTTTTCACCAGGACCTGTCTACTGCTTTGACTCCTGTTTGGACAATGGTGTGTAGTAGGGGTATATACAGTTCTCGTTTAACGTCACAACACGACTTCTTAAAGATTAAAAGCGATCAATAATAAACACTGCTGGGAAATGTCTGTCGGCATTCGTTTTTGGTCGAAGGTAGGCATTTGCGGTACCCATCTGGCACACAGCTTATTTATCTGTAATTTCACATTGAGGATATGGTGTAACCCCCCTGAATGATGAGATGCCATTGGTCACAGCTTTCTCACGTATTCCCACTTATTTTCCATAAGGGTGCAATGAATTTTTTTTATGTCGTTTCTGGCGTGGTTGCATCTATAGGCCGCCCGGGAGGTAGTTCATCTTACTTTGATTGTCGGCAAAGTTTAAAATCATTCATTTAGTAATAAATGGTCTTAAATGATGGGACTAAGTCACCGTGATCTTCGTTAATCTCGGATTTAATTTAGGAAGCCGGAAAACGTTTAAAAGAGAAATGTTCTATATGGAAATAATTTTCTCCAATTTGGAATAAATTACAACGACAAGAGATTTCCTGAAGGTTTGACGTCATATAAGGGAACCTCCTTATAGCCCATCAGGGAGATAGGTAATTCTTATCGCCTTCTATTTCATATTTAACCTCACATCGAAAACACACACAAAAAGCTCTCATATATCACTAATAAGGCAACAGAGGGTTGTTGAAACATCGAAAACAATAGGTAGTGGTTGACTTCATTCTACTGAATAATTCCAATAAAACAACCACCGTCTAGAACTTCAACCTATTTGGTCTCTCTTGAAGATGGCCTCATTATAATTTGGATAGGACATTCATCATTTCGCAAAATGGTGTCTCATTTAACTGTTGCTTATCGTCTAGGTCGCTCTTAGGAAATTAATGGTTATAAGATAAAATGTCCGATGGTATTTGGAAAATATTTTTTTCCATAAATCAGTTGAATTAATATAATCAATTTAAAAAATAGAAATTGAATGTAGATATGAAAAAAAAATATCTTTTAAAAAATGTAAATACCAATAATCAATATCACTAATATATGTAGATCAAATTCTAGGTAGAGTATGTAAATTTAAGCAAGCTATAAAATAAAGAAAAATGCCAGTCCGAGAGTATTACCATGGCAGAGGCGGCCCCTGGTCCTAGTGGCTATACACCTGCAAAAAAAGAAGCGGAAGTGAAAGAGAAAAAGGAAATGGAGGAATGGGCAAGATCGTGCTTTGATATGGCTTACGACAGCCTCTCTTATATAGGTGTCTGCAGAATTCCAGATGGAGTTGTCGTGAGTGATTTGGATCGTCAAAGAAAAAAATATGTCGAAGGCTTCCTCAGAATATCCCCTTGCTACATCTTGAAGAACATTCTCAAAGCTGCATATATAATAACCAAGCAAGCAATAGTATCGAAAGTTGTAGTTATCGATGCTCTGAATAAAATCTACCAAGACGGAGGGGAAAAAGGATCAGCCATATTATTCTTCGCAAAATTATGCCAATTTGAATATAGCGATGCTATTCCAATAGAGCGAAAGGACAGATTTTATATCTATTTTATTGAAAGTTCAGAAAGACTAGAAGACTTGGACCCTTTAAGACGTGGAATGGTATTAGCTCTTTCTGGAGTTGATGAGGAGAGAGTACATGTGAGACTCATGACCTATACGTCCAATTTGGGCGCTTTGAAGAGAACACTTCATGTACTATCGAAAGAAATTTTATCATATTCATTTTTGAAAGTATACACAACTAAGAATCTTGAACTACTTCAAATGAATCTTACGAAACACCTCAGAGATTCTGCAACAAGTCTTACTTCAGTTGATAAATGGAACCTTAATGTTGCAAGTGAAACAAGGTTTAAAAACGAGCTGAAAGAAGATAAAGTCAAGTTCGTTAAATCTTTCTTAATGGCTTAAGATGTGTCATGTTAAAATGTTCAATTAGATATTTTTTAATAAATGAATGCATTAATGTGATTGTTTTTGCTTATCCCTAGTACACGTGGTACAGGCCATGATAATCATGGAGGGTAGAAGTAGGCGACTGCTTTTACTGTAAGCGCATCACATGTCTATACATGTGAAAAGCAGTTCGACTTTGCACATACAAATGTGCCAGAGCCCCGTTCGGTTACTCGCACTGGCTGATAAGGTTGGACTTTTGCGGGGGGCATTGAAGCATTTTTTTTAAACATAAGAGTGCCCAATGCGAGAATCGAATCCGGGTCGTAGCAGTCGAAAACCAATGGTTTAGACCATCCTTCCACCGACCCCCTCATGCATTCATGTGATTGTTTTTATTCCTAATATATTCCTAGCATTTTGATATTAATTTTATCTATAAAATGCCTGATTGCAAGCTTTATTGCTAGATCAGCTATTAGGCTTGTAATGCAGCAGATTGAATTTTAAAATAAGATTTATAATCAAAATTTTCTGAGATTCCAGAAACCTTAGAGAAGTAACGGTTTAGAATTAATGTTTTTGAAAACCCATTTTAAAAAATAAAAATAGTGAAATTTCTTTGCCCAAAATGGGCTAGAATATATATATATATATTATACAATATTATCGTTCAAAAGAAGCATGTTTTATTATAAATTGGAAATTGGTTTTTTGAATTTGAATATTTTAAATATTTTGTTACTTAACCCTTTAAAATTATATATAAATCTTATATACGAGTAGTTGGCATATTTGAGACAGTAAATTAAGATTATATTATTTCCTAATTTTGTATTTTAAAAAGTCAAAGCACTCTTCAAAATTTTTAATAGGGTGAAAAGCCTTATTTCTTTCTGAATTGTTTGAAAAAGGATCGTGACAAATTGTCCAGTAGGTTTAAAGCTCTGCTATAATATTTTTGAGAATTATATTTTCATAACTTATAAATATTTGCATAATTTCTGTTTAAAATGTAAGAAAATGCTTCAAAATATTTCTTTGGTATTGAATCTGCTTCGTCATTTAGAGTAATACACTGCGTGACATTGGAACACCAACAAGAAAAGGCCAGAATATTATTAACTTCTAAGTTACTTTTAATTCAAAAATGATTGTCATAATACAGAGAACGGCGTCGGGTCAGTAGCAAGTACGCTCATCGCGTCCAATATGTTCCAGATGTACTCGTTTGGTGAGAGGTCAGAAGAGTACGGTGGCCAGGAGAGAGTATGTACATCTTGTTGGCTAATGCGAATAGTGTGAATAGAGTGTCACCGGCCGCAGCACATCATCGACGTATCGTTGGGTCATCATAGTGCCCTGAATACGAAATAAAGGTGACCTGATATCATACGCGATTGCGACCCAAACCATAATTATGTGTTTTCACGCGGTGGGGCGTTCCACAAATGCTGCTGGATTGGTCATTTCTCCACGTCGATGGAGCAAGCGTACACGGCGGCTATCGCTGGACAAACAGAAGAGTGAATTATCTTAGAACACGGCCCTGTGCCATTCGTCATCCTCGTCCATCTATCTCGGCACCATTCCAAACGTTGCCATCCATTCAGTGGGGTCAATGGCAGTCTTCTTACTAGACGATTGTAAATACGCTGCTGTATCACCTCATAAGCATAAATAAATTACTAGACGATGAGCAACATATTGATGAATTCTGATGGAATTATCTTGGGTGTCTTGCACATTTTTCAGAATGGAGGTACAAGTGGCATGTGGGTCCGCCACTATATATTCGAAGAATACGCCTATCCACTTGTGCTGACGTCACTCGGGCTGTACCGACATTCCTATAAATTGCCTTATTAAAGTTTGCTAACCATTTTATCTAGTCGGTGAACCATGTGCGCACCCAGGTGTGTGTCAGCTGCGATTTGACGCATGGACCAACCTGCCATTTTCCGTCCGATCACCATGCCCCTTGTAAAAGTTTATGTATGCTGGAAATCCTCCTTTGACGACGGCCTGGTATTTTTGAAGAACTTATTTCCAATTTATTTTTATTACACCATAATTCGATAGTATTTAATTCTGTTTCAATTATTATTTATAATGTTATATATTTATAACCTAGCATAATTTTTACATATTATCCGCATATAAAATCATGTCACAATATTAGGCACGTTAAACCCACCCCCTCCTTTCCCCCAAAAAAATTAAAAATTAAATTTTAATTCAAATAAAAGTTTTCCATAGAAGTGAAGATATTCATCAAGAACTCGTTATAAAAAAGATCAGATTTTAGATAGGCCCGAAGAAATTCTTACCAAAATTGATAACCATTCCAATACAGATGAAGATTTAAACAATGTACATATAATGCGGCTTATGATTGTAGAATGAAGTTTGACAATTACAAAAGGGATGAAGTATGAAAGGATGAATTGTGAAGAGTAATGATAAATGGAAAAATAAAGTCCAGAGATGAGAAATAATAAGGTTAGAAATAGTCATTATTTCTTCTTAAAATTAATTTAGATTTTTCGTTTAAAAGAAACATTTGCGGTATAATTGTCAAACTTCGTTCTACAATGTACATTATCAACAATCAAATTATTTCAAAAAATTATATATTCTTCATTTGAATGAAATCTTAATATTTTATGAAACCTTTTATTTTACAAACTTATACAAATAATTATTGATTACAAAAAACACGCTATATTCTATATGGAGAATATTTGTGCGTTACTGTCCAAATTTATTTTTTTATACATAGTGTAAAAATATTCACAAATCATTCTCGTATTAGAGAGAGTAAAGTTTGAATTTATATTTTAAAGAAAAAGTTTTGAAATAATATTTTTAATTTACATATTAGATAGTAAAACGAAAATTAAAATTATACCGCGAATGTTTCTTTTTTTAAAAATCGAAATTTATTTTCAAAGAGAAATAGCGACATTTCTAACTTTGAGGATGAGGTATGGAAAGGTGAAACATGAAGAGTAATGGAGAAAGGAAAAATAAAAAGTGTCCAGGGGCGGGAATCGAACCCACACCCTTCTGCTTACCGGGCAGGTGCCTTGTCCACTCGGCTACCCTGGACGTATTTTTCCGTTCATAACTTATATTTAAAGTAACATTTAAAATACAATATAACGCGGCTGATGATTGTAAAACGAAAATTAAAATTATACCGCGAATGTTTCTTTTTTAAAAATCGAAATTTATTTTCAAAGAGAAATAGCGACATTTCTAACTTTGAGGATGAGGTATGGAAAGGTGAAACATGAAGAGTAATGAAGAACGGAAAAATAAAAAGTGTCCAGGGGCGGGAATCGAACCCACACCCTTCTGCTTACCGGGCAGGTGCCTTGTCCACTCGGCTACCCTGGACGTATTTTTCCGTTCATAACTTATATTTAAAGTAACATTTAAAATACAATATAACGCGGCTGATGGTTGTAAAACGAAAATTAAAATTATACCGCGAATGTTTCTTTTTTAAAAATCGAAATTTATTTTCAAAGAGAAATAGCGACATTTCTAACTTTGAGGATGAGGTATGGAAAGGTGAAACATGAAGAGTAATGGAGAACGGAAAAATAAAAAGTGTCCAGGGGCGGGAATCGAACCCACACCCTTCTGCTTACCGGGCAGGTGCCTTGTCCACTCGGCTACCCTGGACGTATTTTTCCGTTCATTACTTATATTTAAAGTAACATTTAAAATACAATATAACGCGGCTGATGATTGTAAAACGAAAATTAAAATTATACCGCGAATGTTTCTTTTTTAAAAATCGAAATTTATTTTCAAAGAGAAATAGCGACATTTCTAACTTTGAGGATGAGGTATGGAAAGGTGAAACATGAAGATTTTAATTTTCGTTTTACAATCATCAGCCGCGTTATATTGTATTTTAAATGTTACATATTAGATCTGTAATTATAAAGGCATATATTAGTTCAAATTAGGTAAAATAAATTATATTTTGATCCAATATATGCCTTTTTAATTAAAGATCTATGGATTTCTCTATTTTCAAACAATATTTGATCTTATTTGATCAATCAATATAATATTAATACGTAGAAATACCACACACCATCTATATACATCGAATAAAGACATTAAGACGCGAATGTTTCTTTTACAAATAATTCAAACTTCTACTGTCCATACTGCGATGAAAAAAAATATATTGGGAATGTTTGGCTCATCAGTGGTGAACCCTCACAGCAGTTTCGTTAATTTAATCTACCAGACCGCCTCTTTAGAGCTATAATACTGTATTGGATCATTCTGATTTTATATGCTACACATTGAATGGCGGAATCTTAGAAATGATATTTTAGCAACCTATGGACATAAGCTTTTAGGACAGTAGAATTACATTTAAATATTTACATCGAGCAATGCTCTTCCGCAAACAACAAGGACAAGTTAGGCATAAATTAATAAAATGATGAGCCAAATCCTCCCAATATATTTTTTCATCGCAGTAAGGGCAGTAGAAGTTTGATTTATTTGTAAAAGAAACATTCGTGTTTTAATGTCTTCATTCGATGTATATAAATGGCGCGTTATTGCTTTGTATTAATGTATGCCTAACCTGTTGCATACTGAACACGATGGTGTTTACCGCATTGCTCTAACGCAAATATTCGCGGAGTTATTAAATTTTAAATTTGTGCAAGACTTCTGAATCACCCTGTAATAACCGATAAACTTTCAATATTTTTATTGTAAGCGTTATTCACATTCAATGTAAATCTTGGCTAATTCGCTCTTTTTCTATCAATTTCTATGTTGAATATAGGTTTATGGTTGAAAATTGTTCAGTTAAATATGCATATTATCGTATCGTAATCGGGTATTTGGGATATTTGCTGTGCCGGCTATTCCATTAGAGTTGAAGATATTTTATATTTGTCAATGTCAAATCAATTACACTGGCATTCTTGTATGTTTTCTGTTTTATCATTGTATATAATTGATTGGAAGTGCAATCTCGCATGATATGAGGTCTACTTTAGTTCGTATTCAGGGCACTATGATATCCCAACCATACATTGCTGCGACGGGTGACATTCCCTAAATTCAGGAGATACCCAATGTCCTTTATCAGCAGAATAACGAACCATTTCTAACTTCTCGCATTAGTCAAAAGGCTCTGCAAGATGTACATATGCTTCCCTGGCCACCGTATTCTCCTGACCTCTCACCAGTCGAGCACGTCTGGGGCATTATTGGACGCCGTTTGCATCCCTTGCCTTAGCCACGTTCTGAAGACGAACTGTGTCAAATGGTTGAAAGACAATGGAGAGCCATTCCTCAGGACGCCATCCGTAGTCTGATTGACTCTACCTAGACGTGTTGCTGCGTGAGTCCGCGGTGGTCCTACTTGCTACTGAGCCGACACCGTTCTCGCTCTGTATTATAACTATCATTTTGAAATAAAAATCACTTATTGTTTGTCCTTACCTCTCTATGTTTACCAAGTGTTATCACCTTCTGACATTCTTTATTTGTTGTTTCATTTTCAATGTCACGCAGTGTATATATATACACGTATCTACAATATATACGAGTATTAATATATATAATGTTTATACACAATTTATTTGAGACCACATTCGAACACAATCAAAATAATCATATATATATATTATTCAACGTAAACATTTATATGTATTCAATTTCAATTTTATATTACCTTGTTCAACCTTTTTGAATTTGAACTGTATATAATTATTGAACAAATCATTAGTTCTTATAACAATAAACAATTCAAAGGAACCAAAGCGCAATAAAAGAAAATAATAATTAAATCCAAAAAATTATAATATTATTACACCTATTGATAAATGTTTTAGTATCTCATCAATTACAGTTGATAATTTATATGAAAATTAATATTATCTTAGCGCGATTTCTTTCATCATCCTAGAAGCAAATAGCCTCTCAGACCTTTCGGTCCATAAGAAGGCATTCCCTTCGCTGCTATCTTGTTCAACTCATTAGCCAAGGAACGGAATCCAAACTGGTTTTTGGATATTGTACTTGGAAAACCCACCTCCCAGACAATGTATCCGGAAGGATATTTCTTTCTCCAATTAAAACCACTTCTACTACTGCTCTTACTGTGGTTAGGTAATATTGGAAGTGCCTGGCTCATCAGTGGTGAACAGTTAGTTTGAACCGCTCTTCATCATTGATGTGCCATATCCTCTCAATATTATCTTATCCAAAAGAGTAGGAAGTGGTTGCAAAGATAAAATTTCTTCTTAAATATTTCCAATTATTATGTGCGCTAATTCCATAAATTATGATGGAATATTATTAGAGCCTTGAACCACCGGGACTTTCGAAGATTGGCACTCCCTCCTTTTTCACCTAGATCCACTGCTCACATCGAGACTGGTCTCGTAACTCTCATCAAACATAGAGCAGTGTCTCATATTTCCCGAAATGCCCCAAATGCGATTCCAGCTTGCCAGTCCTGAACATCTATTAAATTGTATCAAATCCTCCAAAAAATACCTCCGTGAAACTCCAGATCTTTAATAGAAAACCTGAGACAATAGGACCTAATGGAGATCGTTTAAACGACTTAGAAATAAGCAACAACAACAGTGTCTCATATAAAATGTCTATGAAAAATATTTTAAAGAGGGAACATAAATAAGTTCAGAGTTACTAAAACGCGGGGATATGATGTATAGGACTGGACCTTATAGAAACATGTGACTGTTCGTTTTCCTTTAATTTCAGCATTATGATTGAAGGAGCGTTGTCTTGAAAATTAATTACCCCTTTTTATTACATGCTCTTAGTGGAAGGATTTATACCTCTTTGTTAAATAAATATTCACTCATGTTTTACTGAGATTTTAGAGCATCTTTGGTCATTAGCCTTAATTCTTTATCTATAAAAACTATAAAACTGTGGGCAGGACCTCCCAAACTGCTGCATAGACCCTTCCCTTTTTTGGTGGCGAGGAACCACTATGGCACTATTTTTCAATTTGACATTCAGAGATAAAATTCATATTCTATATTTCACTCTCAGAAATTCGATAAGGAACGTTTTCGTTGAACAAAATCACCATCTGATATGTAAGTTCTTCTAGAAGGACATCCGTCATTATACTACATCAGAACACACCTCAACACACATGACTTAGCTAAGAGGCATTTTGTTAAATATATAAGTTTTGATATCACAAAGGTAGTCGTTTAGGTTCCACATGGGAGTATTTACCTAAATAGATAATATCTACAGTTCTGTTATTGATATATTTTATATGTCGGAATGACTTAAATACCCTAAATAAAAGATAAATGAGCTCAACATATAAATATAGATTCTAATACATTTTACCTTTCATTTCACGAATTTATGAAACAATAAAGGAAAGCCAATATACAAAACATTTTTATGAAAAACTATTGTTTTCAAATAACCTTTATAATAATAAAAGTATACAAATATTAACATAAAATATCTCTATATAATTATGATTAACCAGTTACATTATAAAATCTAAGAAAAACAAATATTTACAATTATCTCTTATAAACTATGTAAATTTGATATTAAATAGATAAATTTTGTCCTAAAATGGAAAATATGCTAATTTGTTTTCAGATATATATATATGTCGGACGGTAAGATAGAGGTGTCGTTAAAGATGAGCTCTCGAGATAGTCGATCTGTCAAGGTGGAAGAGAATATGCTGGAATATAAGGGTGTTTCAGAGTGGAATTACAGGGTATTAGCTCGTAAAAACATCTGCAAGAAACTCTATTCTGATGATGAACAAGATGCTTACCATTCTCCAGGTAAACTCCTTCGAAAAATTTACAAAAACGGCCTCAGATATCTATGAGTTTTCTTTGAATTCCAAAGTGTGTGTTGCTAGTTTGGATCCAGAGCTTAATACGCCACTTAAGAAATTGGCTTTGTATTGTGATTTTGAATATATTGAGAATAAGTCCGAACTTATGAAATTGGATTCGAAAATCAAATTAATTTATGTGAAGAAGTCTGTCGATGGGCATTCCTATAATTTGCCGAAAATCAAGAATAAATATGTAATTTCCTTCTTGCAAAGTGATTGTGACCAATTATTGCAGCTGAATTACGAGATGGAGATGGCTCTAAAGATAGTCCTGTACCTACTAACAATGGAGATTGTACGCTATTCACAAGATGAGCCTTCGAAATGGAAGTTTCCTATTAGCCTTCAAAATTTCCTTAACGAGAACTGCTTCAGAATATCATTGGAAGATATGGAAGATAATGTACAAGAAACTTCGAATGGAAACTACAAAAGATAAAAAAAAAGATAGTTGGAAGGAGTTTCTTATAAAAGACGAGGAGAATAAAATAAATGCCGCAAGGTCCCTTGCTAGACTACAGAAAAAAATGGCACTTAAAAAATAAAGGAAGGGATTGAGCATAATAGGTTGAAAGAAATTGAGAATTCAAGACATAGAGATTGGATGCGTTGGGATCTGTTATTTTCTATTTGTAGAGATGAGGATTAATATATTCCAGGTATTGTCACCGCCTTGTTTAAATTGTCTGGAATAAAATTGTTTGATAATGTTTTTGAAAATATTTATTACACTGTGAAACATATGTTAATCTATATCTACCCAAATTTTCTCTCAGATCAAATTCAAATTGTATTATAAATTTAAAAATGCATTATTTTTTCTAATGTATTTGAATATTGCGGGATTTGGGTATTTTTCGGGTAAACTTCGTTTATTCGTATCTTGCCAAGGATTTGTCCTATAGTCGGTAAGTTTGGCATTTATTGTATAATACATTATTGTATAACTGTGTTATATTTCTCTATGGACGAAGATGTCTATGGCTATTTGAAGTTGACTGACGTTGAATCACTTATTAAAGTTATTTCCGTGAGAGAGCGGTTCTGTGGCGGTTCCATGGAAGTGTGGTTTACTCTGGTGATGGGTTTATGTAAAGGTGAAGGGAATGCAAAAACATGTGAGGATGGGATATTTTAGAATTTGTTTGGAAGTTTGTGTTCTATTTTTGAAATCAACGTGATTAAAATTAATTAGCAGGTGGAATGGGAATTTTTTATGAAAGGAACAATGATGATATTAGTCTTACGCTGAGTGAGATGAATTGATATTGATGACTGTTGTTGTGATGAAGACATGATGAGATTTCTAAGTGATAGCTGTATGGTGACTATACGGAATAAAATTTAGTCGGTGGCATGCGTACAATTCTACATACCAAAAACTTGATTTTTTTTCTTTGAATGAACATTTTGAGTCATAAAGTTATTTTAAAGATGAAATTATTCAAAACCCAATATGTAAAAAGGGATATAAAGTTTGTGTGATTATTGACTATGAACAATAGTTCAACAACAACAACAAAAAAGCCTTTATTTAGGGCCACTCGCCCTATACAGGATTCGCCAGTTCACAAGGGATAGGGAGAACACTGTGAGGCCTTTTTCCGGGATATAGTCTTGTGGAATCCAAATATCGCCATCGCTATATACCTATTCTTTGATATTTCATTAATCAGTGCCGGAAATGAAGGACAAAGTTGCCCCGTTTTATCATTTAGTTTTCGTCTTTCCTCAGACAGAGCAGCACAGTCAAATATGTAATGCAACATCTCCGTTGTTATTCCTGATCCACAGAAAGTGCATTTCAGGTCTTCACGCCTCAATAAAATCAAATGGTGTTCTCTGAAAAAAATTGAAAGGGTTCTAAATTGTGCAATTAATCTGATGATAGGAAAAGGGAGTTCAGTTAAGAAGTATTCTTCGGTGGTAAAGGTTGTATATATGTCTCTATAGTGGGAATATAACTTTGATTGGGTTATTCTTGTTAGGTCGTTTTGTATTGATTGCTCTATCGCAGTTCTTAATATTCCAGGGATAGCATTCCTTAGTGAGTCAGGATCATTACAATAAGTAAGCCACGAAGATCCGTTATTATTAAGTAAATTGCTTAATTGTTTTATAAAACCGATGGGCGCACCTGTAGAACAGGATAATTGCCTCATTCTAGTTAAACAAATTCGAGGCAGTCTATTTGTATCCATACTCAGCACCCTCAGCCAATATTTCAAGGTCAATTTCAGAGCTGTTATTATTAATGAGACGCGGCCTGTTTCTGGTCTTATTATGTATCCTGGTGTATATCTAGGCAAACTCAAAAACCTACGAATAAATGTATCTTGTATATGGTCTAATAAATCTTTATACTCTGTTGCCCAAATTGGAGCAGCATACATCAAAACAGCCATCACAATTGAGTCAAACAGTTTCATTGCAGAGTTTAGTGAATTAATTTTTGATTTCGCCAATATTGGGGTTGTAGCATTTATTGCCGCAAGTGCTTTTCCTTTGAAAAAGTTTGCGGCTTGAGTGGTTTTAGTTGTACTGACCAGAGGGTATCCCAAGTAATTATATCTTATTGTTACCGTCAGAGGTTTACCATTCCAGTACCATCTATCTTCTCTTGAGGGTTTACCACCATTGCGAAATACCATAACCTTCGATTTAGACTCGTTCAGTGTCATTTCGTTCACACCAAGATATTCCTTCAATATATTAATCTTTTTTTGGAGGTTTAACCTCGACTCCCCTATAATAGCAATATCATCTGCATACATCAGCAGGTGAACATCACCAAATTCCGGAAGGTATACACTCGTCAGATCTGAGTTGTCATACATTTTAATCAGGTCCGTCATAAATAATATAAAAAGTAATGGCGATAGTGGCTCTCCTTGTAAAACGCCCGAATGTATCTTAATATTTTCTGTAATTGAACTCCTCCATCTGACTGCCACAGTCGCCTGTTCGTAGTAATTTCTAATTGCATGTATAAATTGATAGCTCACGCCCAGATTGGTTAATTTCTTCCAGAGTAATGAGTGAGGAACTGTGTCAAATGCTTTTCTCAAATCAACAAAAAATACATATAATTTTCCTCTCTTTTTCCTCAGTGAAAGTTGTATTAGAGAGGTCAATGTGAATATCAGGTCCACACACGATCGTCCCCTTCGGAAACCCGCCTGATTTTCTGGAATGACGTTTCTTCTTTCTACCCATTCATTCAGTCTTGATCTTAGTATTGTTGTAAAAAGTTTCGAAAAATTACTTATCAGTGCTATACCACGGTAATTTGAAGGGTTGTCTTTGTCACCGCTTTTAAAGATTGGATGTATGATCGATTTAGTCCATATTGTAGGATAGTGTCCCATTATCAGAGCTCTATTGTAAAATTGTTCTAATAAACCCATGTATGAGTCTGGGAGTATTTTTATTATTTCATTGGGGATGTCATCAGGTCAATTGCCTTGTTATTCTTCAAATCTCTGATTGCCCTGCCTATCTCTTCAGAAGTTATCTCTGGATCAAGTATTGGGTCGCTCGGCGAGATCCTCACTTCTATATTACAGATCTTCTCTTTTTCCTCAATACTCATTAATTCGCAATAAAATTCGTGCCATTCCTGTACAGTAATTTCTCCTTGAATTTTTGTTGCTCCTTTAAATGGCGCAATGGTCTTCCAAAAGGACTTTGAATCTTTAATATTTCTCAATATTTCTTGTTTTTCCTGAATATATTTCCTTCTTTTATCATCTAATAAACCGAGATATTTCTTTCTATGGAGAGCATAGCTTTCAAGGTCTTCCTTCCTGTTGGTTCTACGGAATTCCTTCAGACTTTCTTTTGTTAGCTTTTTCATATCGTAACAGTTTTTGTCAAACCATGGCTTAGATTTTCCGGTGGCACCCTTAGTTGAGTACATTATTCCTGATGTTGACATTGCCTCGGTAATTCTTTGAGTGAAAGTATTTACGGAGCTATCGAGATTTGATATTTTTACTACTTGCAATTCCTTTAATTCCTGTTTAAATGTCTTAAATCCCCCAGCTGTCCATCTGTATCTCGTAACACCATATTCTTCTCCCTTAGATTTGTTTTCATAGGTGTTTTGGACTGTTAACTTCAGGATAAGAGGAAGGTGATCTGAGTACATCTGGGTTTCTATCCTGAAGTCTAATATTTTTTCCAGTATTCCTTGGGAAACTATGCAGTAATCAATAGTTGATGAGCCTCTCTCCGAAACATATGTAAAGTCACCCTCTCTGTCTCCTGTTGATCGTCCGTTGATTATTGTCAGCGAATTGTCCTCGAGAAACTCGAGGAGTCCTTCAGCCAGTGGTGAAATTATTAGATCTCTTGCTTTTCTTTCGGAAACTAAAGAGAGTTGAAGATTTGTTGGATTATACAGTCCCCCGAGCCCTCCAGTTCTAATATTTAAATCCCCAATCAGAATTAGTTCTTTCCCGTCTGTTATCTGTTTTTACATATATTTAGTTAATCTAACTAAGTTGTTCTGGTACAGTTCGTTTGGAGGGAGATATACAAATATCAAGCAGGTGGTGGGTTTGTCGGTTCCTATGTTTTGTGATAAAAAAATCGATATCCAGATGTTATCCTTTTCTGTACTGTGCAACCTGTAATGCCCCCCTTTTTTGACGCCCACAATTATTCCTCCTGATCCCCTTCCCCTTCCCGTGGTCTTAGTTGCCGGCTGTTCAAAAATTTGGAAATCCTCTAATGTTATATTTGTGAGGTTTGAACACCATGTTTCAAGTATAGCGAAAATCTCGTAATTTTTAATGTACTCGAGAAGTGGAAAAACAGAGAGCATCCTAAAAAGTCCATTTATATTCCAGCATATTATTGTGTCTACCGTAACTTTTGGATTTTTAATGCTAATAGTCTTAAAACTTTTTTGTGAATCTTTATTTATATGTATTTTATTTTGTATAAAGAATCCATTTATATTCCAGTAAGTAATTCCAGAAGGCTTGCCATTTGTTGTTAAAGAACTTTTACCTGAAAGAACTAAGTGTTTATCCTGCAGCAATTGGTTGGGCCGTGATTCAGTAAGTTCGCTATCGGTGGGTTGCTATATTACGTCTCCGCTGGCGCTAACAACGCAGCCATTAGAAGCATAATAGTTTATGCCACGGACAATTAACTTATTATCTCTCAACTTGGAGACAATTCCCCTAGAAAAAAGCTCTTTTCGTTTATTAATCAGTATTTTTCCTTTGCTCTCTAACAGTGGCAGGGTAATCTTTGTTCAAGAATATCTTTTTATCCCTGAGTTTGAATGCGTTTCTAAGTAACAGAATTCGTTGTTTGTAGTCAGGCACTTCAATAAGGAGCGGTGAATTAGCTTTTCTTGATAATCTTCGGCATTGCTCTAACCCAATCTCCTCGGAAATCTGCATTGAACTCGAAATCAGATTGAGAACACGGGAGCGAGATTCGTCCGGGGTTTCATTTTCAGCTCCTTCGAATCCGTAAAAAATTAGGTTTCTTTCCCGCTGCTTCATCTCACAATGCTCCAGCCGTCCCTCAAGATCAGCTATTCTTTTTGAGTTGTCCGACGCAACCTTTGATGTGGTTTCGAGGGAAGTCTCAAACTGTTGTAGACGCTGATTAATTTTCTCCAATCCCTGTTCCACTGAGGCAAATCTAGTCTCGATTTTTTGTCCCCAGTCATCCATTTTGGCTGAAAGCGCTGTGATTAAACCACCTATATCTTTATCTTTATCCAATTCTAAAGTTGTTTGTTTTGTATATCTTGGGCCTGGATTTGACTCAATACCTGCCATAAGTAATAGCATTATTATAATACATCTACGGTTGCTTTTTCCAACATAAACAAATGAGTTTGCCTTTGAGTACTTTGCATAGCAAGTTACAGTTTTGCTGCTTAAATTTACATATTTAGCAATTAGAGAATTTTCTTTGGAAAAAATAAACAAGTTGAATATGGCTATTAATAAAATGAGCTTCATGATTCTCATAGAATATAAATAGTAGATTGCCTATCAGGTATTACTAAGAAAGCAACAAAAGGAAAGAAATAGAGTTAAATAATAATTTCAAAAAATACTTATCGGGAGACGAAGAATTCTGCGTCCGCTCTACTTGGCCACCTGGCGGCGAATCCTATGAACAATAGTTATTTTTTTGTTAACTCTCTCTCTCTCTCTCTTTTGTTAAAGTTAAAAAATTGTTAAAATGTGTAAAATCAAAGTTTTTTTGTCATTAAAATAAATTGTTTTTTTTTTTACGATATAAGAATTACAATTTGATTGAGCTCTGAAATGGTTAAATTGTTTTAGTTAACTGGAATTTAATGAAGCAATAAACGTAATTGAAAACTTCGAATTTATTGATATGCATAAAAAATGGCACTTAGTAAGCTTAGATAAAAATATGATCCAATAAATAAAACACATTCGTATAAATGAAATGAAAAATGGTTATCTATTTGCAAGGGTAAAAGTTGAAATGATATAAAAATATACTTGACAAGCAATTAGAAGTTTAGGTATAAAATAATTGTACTACACAATACAAAGATGTTTGTTGAAACGTAGTCGGAAAGTTATCGTTTGTTGATGTAACCATGGTCACGTCCTTGGTGATGTTTGGAGAAGGTACAGTTGTGAGGGGTAGAAGTTCTCGTCGTCAGGTGAAGTGTGGATTTTTGCATGCTACACTTGCCTGTGGAATATAAGGGTTGTGATAATTGAAGGCAGGCTATCTACCAGAAGGTGAAAGCGGGGATGTCTCGGAAGGTTTCCGCGAATTGTGCCACGTTGGCTGTAGGTGGCATGGTGGTGATCTCCGGCGTTGCTCAACTCTCAAGGTTCCATCCTCTTTGCGCTGTCCTAAGTATTATCCTGAAGACTGACTGAATGTGATAGGCAGATTAGACTCAGTCGTGGTGGCCATAATGGTTAGAGTAGTTTCAGGCGTCAATTATGTTGGATGCCACCTCAGAGAGAGAGAGAGAGAAAGAGAGAGACCGGCACCGGTCTAGGAGGGAAGGGTCTATATCAGAGCCAGAAGGGATCTGTTTGTCATCAGACTATGTTTGTCGGTTCGACGGTGTATTTCTGAGACACCTTTTCCTGTCTGGGTGTCGGCGTACTCTTAATCAAGCTTTATTATTCTTTTTTTGTATTACATATGGGGCAATCAAGTATATATCGAAATGTATTACAATATATATTTATATTTAAGAATATATATATATATATATTAATCGTCCAAAAGGAATTCCTGAATAAAAATGCTAACTGAACCACATAAGTTTACTTACTACTAGAACGTATTTCAAAACTTAAAAACGAGAAAGAGCCTTCTTCAAATATCAATGATAAGTTATTGAGCCCCACTAGACACACACTATATATTTATTATAATACAATTTCCTTTATATAATTTCGTTTCCTTTGTGATTTATAGAGACTAAATATGTATAAGTAAAGGATATGAAGCGTACGAGGATACTTTTCTTTTAAACTTTAATGAAGATTCAAGCTTTCGGGCGAAAACAGCCCGACTCAAATCACTGGCTCTGGCAAGATGGAGGAAACATCTGGAATTCAACAAGATATGCGAATTACAAAGCTTGAATCTTCATTAAAGTTTAAAAGAAAAGTATCCTCGTACGCTTCATATCCTTTACTTATACTTATCAGAGGATTCCAGCTTTCTATGTAAGACTAAATATGTGTTTGTTATAGAGGTATTTTCCATTTTAAGTATAGTTTCGTTCTAGAGAGTTTCTCTATATATATTCATTTAGAGAAGAAACAGTTTTGAAATTTGTCTAACATACCTTTTTTTTCGATTTAATCATTAGTAGCAGATAGAATTAAATAACCTTTCGTTATTTTTAATTCTATAACCTATTCTAAAGAGCATTATTGCATTCACAATTTAATTAATCGAGAGAGAAAGAGAAACCCGCAAATTTATCAAATAATAAAATCGTGGAATGAAAAGATTTCCCTTAGCAACGTTTTACACATTAACTTTAAGATAAAAAAAAAAGTGTCATCTGTTAAAAACTGATCCACTCCTCGTCTTACATGATCCGACGACATGTTAAACAAGAATCCACTTTTTCTATCAAGTCCTAGTTCTCTTGACGGAAGTGACATCTCAAATATTTAATTTACTCCGAGGCTTGTTTACACGTCGTCAAATGTAATATCTCCACGACAAATATCGGAGTATCACTCGATTTTGTTTTAGAAATTATATTTTATACACACACAGAGATTAGAGTTGTAAATATGACGCGACATAGAGAATAAAAATTTAACACACTTTTTGATAGAACAATTTCAGATTTTATTATTAGATTAGTCTTTTATAGCGATGGTATCGGGAGATTTATCATTGCAATAAAAACCAGAAATTTACTTTTTAAATATAGACACGGCATGCACCGCAGAGAATGTCCTGAATATATAAAAATATACTTTGTTTATTGACTTCTGAAACATTTGTGATATATATTACCTATATACAAGTATGTATGTATATTTGTTATTGTTTCCAATTGAAAAGGTGTACGCAGATTATGATTTCATTAATAATTTTGAGTCACGTCACATTTTGAGGGGATATACATGCCTCCGCTTGAAGTGTGTTTTCAACTTTTGTAACATAGCGCGATGGAGCGTTCGCTTAAACAACGATACGCCATAAAGTTTTGCGTGAGGATTGGAAAAAATGCAACCGAAACATTCCAGATGCTACAAAAAGCCTTCAAGGACGATTGCTTTTCAAGATCACAGTCTGGGAAGTGGCACAAGGCGTTCAAGGAGGGCCGGATGAGGTCGCCGACGAACCCCGTTCAGGACGCCAACAACGGCCAGAACTGACGAGAACGTGGATCGTGTGCTCGAAGTTTTTGGTACCGACCGTCGATTAAGCATCCAGCAAATTGCTGACACATTACACATGTCTACATGTGTGGTACATGGGATAGTGGCCGAGGATCTGCAAATGCGTAAGGTCTGTGCGAAGCTTGTGCCGAAAGTGTTGACGCAAGACCAGAATGAACTTAGAGTTTTGCGCTGTCAAGAATTGTTGGATTTGATTCAAAATGAACCGGACTTTATGAAATCTGTAGTAACCGGAGACGAATCCTGGATGTTTTAATACGATCCAGAGTCGAAAAGGCAGAGCTGTGCATGGCACACAAAATCATCCCCACGCCCCAAGAAAGCTCGAATGAGCAAGTCGCGCATCAAAACGATGATCATTGTCTTCTTTGACATCCGAGGAATAGTCCATTGTGAGTTTGTACCGCAGGGACAAACTGTAAACTCAGCCTTTTACCTGGAGGTGCTCAGGAGATTGAAACGCCGGATCGCACGCGTGAGGACTGACATTAAAGACACGGTAAAGCTCCACCATGACAATGCCACCAGCCACACAGCCTTCATCATTACCAACTTCCTGGCCCGGAGCAACACCCCGTTGATCCCTGACCCCCCTTACAGTCCCGACTTAGCTCCATGTGACTTCTTTTTGTTTCCTAGACTCAAGAGAGAGATGAAAGGAAAACATTGGGAAACCGTGGAAAAGATCCAACACCATGTTACAACGTTCCTGAGAAGCATTCCTGTCGAGGAGTTTCAGGGTGCCTTTCAGGCGTGGCAAACGCGTCTCCGCAAGTGTATTGATGCAGGAGGAATGTATTTTGAAGAATATTGAACATTTGCACAAATTACGATCAATAAATGTATTTTGCCAGTAAATGCTCATTTCTTTCATAATGGACCCTGTATATACTTTTCCTGGAATAATAAAGCAAACCTACAGTCAACCCAGAGAGAGATGGGCAGCTAAAGTACGGTAATTTGAGACACCATCGACAATCCATGGGGCGACCAGAGGGGCCTGGAGTTCTCGGGACTATTAAGACAGGATGTAAAGTCCGGTCACTTGAGATATCAGCGACATTCCAAGAGGCCCGTTACTTGGAACCTCAGGACTATTAGGGCAGTTGGTGATTGTGTTCGACACGGAACGGCCGGCCGCTCAGCGGTGGCTGGCCCGTCTATCTCTCTCTGGTTGTCTGGGATTCCTCTTCCAAACTTGTGGTGTCCTTATTTCTCTTTCCCCACCTTATTATTATATTGTCATATGTATGTTCTGTACATCCTCACATGTCAAAGCACATGCCCTCTCCGATACATTTTCAGGGTTTTAGAATTTTAATAAGAGACATTTCCGCTAGTGTAATAACACTTCGTCATTTGTTGGAAGAGTGTGGAGATATATTGGGATGTTATTCCACTTTGTATATCTCGCCAGTTTGGCCAACATGTAAAATAAAACAGGATAATAAAGTTTGGTTGAGGGTCCGCCGGCGCAAAGACAGGACAAAGGGTCGCAGATTACACGGATTACAGTCGGATAACAAACAGTTAATCTCTATCTCTCATGTAGATCACATTGTCCTGTAACTTGTCCGCGTCTTCGGCGCTGGCCTCACTTCTAGGTGACATCCAACCTACCTCGTCCTTTTGCGTTGCCCTTTGACGCTTGAAACCACTGTGGCCCCAGGACTGCGTAATCAGGCTACCACAACAATAATCTAATAGGATAAATTTACCATGACAGTTAGTTGACAGGATTATATACCGAGGACAACGCAAAGAGGATGGAACCTGGAGAACAGAGCGACGCCGGAGTTCACCCCCATGCTACCCACAGCCACGGAAATCGTGGCGCAACTCGCGGAACACATCCATCACCGCGCCCAAATTCAGGGAAATAGCCTAATTCCCGGGACCGCATGCACCCCATGTTTACACATGAGAAAAACAGTTCGACTTTGCACTTACAAATGTGCCAGAGCCCCGTTTGGTTCTTTGCACTCGCTGGTGGGGTTGGAATTTCGCAAGGACCGGGATCCATTGAAGCATTTTTTTAAAAAGAAAAAAAGTGCCTAATGTGGGAATTGAACCCGAGTCGTAGCGGTCTAAACATAACGGTTTAGACCATCCTTCCACCGACCCCCACCTGGTACAAGTCAATGGAGCTAGAAAATAAAAATCAGCCTACAAAATTACATATCTATAACCATTGCGTAACTTTTGTATGAGAACAAAATAGGCGTTTTTTAAATTTATAATTCGATTGGAAATTGCCTGAATGTTCGCAGAAAATCTTAATGTGGTCTTCGTCAAGTTTTAAGGCCATTTTATAACAAACAAATAAATTATATCGGTACTTGTATCAGTACAATATTTCGTGTTAGGCTTTTTTTCAGTCGTAAACTTGGCAATTAAACATAGAGAGAGAGAGAGAGAGATCAAAATTATAGATTTTAATTTAGTACTTTTCGAGAAACGCTCAAATAGGCCTGATAGGATTGAAGATTCCCAGCTTCTATAATTCCTAGCCGCAAAAGAAAAAAAAATCTGCTAAAACTGGAAAAGAAATTCCTTCATTATCCCTAAATTTATTTTTAGAAATTTGGGCCAGTTAAAGTCAATCATCCATTTAGAAGATGGAATTGACTAGCTCAAATTTTCCCTCTGATTACCTCCGCATTTAGATTGGAGATTACACTCCTCTTTTTCTTAATAATTGTAAGTCGGCGATTTTGAAGTTTATTGCCTATTTATTCTCGCTATTAAAAATATATGTTTTTAGAATTCAGTTCTCACGCTATATCTTGGTGTCTCCTGGTCTATCATTTATCAGGTCAGTCAGTTTTTATATAGAACTAAGGTGGAGGGTGTTCAGGGGAATGGTTGCTCTTCGCTCTTTCCCTGTTCACCCTCTCATCCGAAAGACGTTTTCCATAATCAGGCGGCTGCCGGACCTGCAGTCCTGGATATTCGCGGTGGGCCTCGAAGACGATGCCATCTCCTCAGTGGCAAAGCACACAATTTAAGATTATTTGGTAGAACGCGATAAACGTGGTGTCGTTGGAGACCCGCTAGAGATCTTCATGCCCATGTAGGATCATTAATCACCACAGACAAAGTTTAACACAGCGCTATCTAGATGTGGCAATTGGAATTATTCAACCCTACATTCACTCCCCCTCCAGTAACCGAGGTCACGTTATGTAAAAATTCTTTGGGGAGGATGAATCACTCTACCACTACGAGTCCTATGGGGTTCCTCAAAATGGATTTTCTGGGTTCGGGCCTTGGATAGTTGCAGGTCCTGCTGGATCTCTGGTTGCTGGCGCAGGTCATCATCTTCAGGGTATGACTCCTTCAGAAGATTAGCTGGTTTCAAACGGTCGAGGGAAACATTGTATTCTTTTCCTTTAACCATCACGGTAAAATATTTTACAGTCCTCTTCAAAACCTTAAATAGGCCTTCATAAGCCGGTTCGAGAGTTTTTTTCAAACTCTGTCCTTTCTAATAAATACGTTGGAGCAACTTTGCAGGTCCTTATGAATGAAAACACTAGGATTCCGGTTGATCCTTGATTTCAGGGGTTAGAGGGAAGACATGTCTTTTTGCAAGTTTTTGATTAGATCATCTCTATCTCTCGTTTATTGAGAGTCTTGGAAAAATTCTCCTGGAAGTCTTATGGTCTTGCCAAATACCATTTGTGCTATGGAAAATTCAGAAGAACCATAGATTGAGGATCTTAATCCTAAGAGTACTGAAGGCAGCCTCTCGGTCCACCTGATGTAGTTGTGAGAACTTATTGCGGTTTTCAAAGTTCGATGGAACCTTTCAATTTTGCCTTTGCTCTGGGGGTGGTATGAAGTCGTATGCTTCAACTGGATTCCGCACATTTTGGCAAATTCCTTAAGTTTCTGAGACATGAATTGCATGCCTCTATCAGTTATTAGATGGCATGGGGTTCCATATCTGCTGATCCATTCCTTGTAGAAGGATTTGATTATAGTTTCGACTTTTATGTCTTCCAATGGCAGAACTTCCACTCAATTGGTGAAACGGTCGATAAAGGTCAGGCAATAGGTTTTTCCTTCCGATGGTGGTAGAGGTCCAATCAAGTCGATGTGAACGGTTCCAAACCGCTCATCAGGTTTCCCGAATTCACCATACTCAGTTTTGGTATGACGAGTTATTTTACTCTTCTGGCAGTTTATGCATCCCTTATTCCAATTCCTAATGTCTTTGTTGATATAACGCGAGGTCACTTCTCTGACTGTAGTCTTAATTTTCCTGATGAGACAGTCCATGAATTGATGTGAAGACGTTCATCCTGAATTCTTCTGGAATATATGGCCTTATTCTGGAAGTGGAGATATCGCACCAAAGGGTTTTTCCTGAAGGCAAGCGATGCTCTTTAAAAATCAGCGATTTTTTTT
>CP092875.1:45771540-45855579 GCA_030710605.1 Cordylochernes scorpioides | reverse complement strand
TCATTTTTGCACTTGAAAAGCATCTTATTTTACTTGGCGCATGTGGTCCAAAAGCATTTCGATCATCTATAGAAAATGGTTAGCCAAATCATAGTTCAATTTTTTAGATTAAATATAGTCTGTGAGAAGGGGGATATTCGCTAAATTATGTACACAGTTGAATGAAATAGTTTTGTAAGCACTAATAACCGACAGGAGAATTTGATATTGAGTAGAATTTAGTTTTTATTTGCATAGACTATTAATAAACTTAAAAGTAAAAAAAAAGCTTATATAAAAATTCACTAATAACACTGATAGACAAAACTTAAGGAAGTTGTACCTTATAGCATATACGTATATATCGGGATTCAGAAAATATCTCTCAGAGTTATTTTCTGAATCCCGATATATATATATATGCTATAAGGTACAACTTCCTTAAGTTTTGTCTATCAGTGTAATAAGAAAATCATTATTTCAGATACCACACACATCGTTGAACAATTTGGATTTAAATGGGTCAAAATAAAGGTTTTATATTGAATTTAATGTGATTTAATATGGAGAGAACCTGAATAACAAGATGTTCCACTGAAATTTTCACCTTTTCACTCAAAATACGATGATTAGCACTCTCCTTTTATTTTAATTCATATAAATTTTAATTTTTCAACGGCGGTAGCTGAAATATATAATGGAATCTTTTTTTTTTTTTTTTGTGAATTTTTAAAATAGAATATTCTTGAAAACTCTTTTTATTTATAAATAATTAGGTTAATATATTGACATGAGATTTGTCTTTCGACCCTTTTCCTTACCGACAAAACGATTTCATCTATATTTATATAAAATTCAACGTTTCCATTCCGCCCCTACTCAAGTAATTCTAATTGAAATTGTCTCTATTGAATTGAATCTGCTTGTGAGCTAATGGACCCTTTTGAACACGACTGTAATTATATAGAAAAATCATCCTTGTATTGCCCAAGACTTAATGAACTGTCAATACCAATAGACACGTGGACATATATAAGTGCGAGTTTACATCGTTGCTATATTTGCACACCCGATGGCGGCAGGTTTATTCTCACGCCGTCAAGGTAGTCGTAAATATATGTCTAAGAGGCAGAAGAGGCAAATTTCAAAGATACACAACAACGTTTTCTTGAATGTTTGAAAGTAGAAAGAAGACGAATACTAACCCAGAGAAATCGAATGATAATTTACTTTTATCCAAAATTTATAATAATATATATTACAAAAATAATTTTTGTTATATTTGCTGGTTCTATCGAGTAAATTGGTACTAAATGTTATTAGTATGCAGTCGTGGAAAATCTTGAAAATATAAATAAAAACAGTTCAGATCACATAATTAGGCTTATGGAATATAAAATAATTAATTTTATAAAGCATTACCTGTTTAAAGGCGAGTAGAATAAGAAAAACAAAAAATTATTTACATAATTACAAACAACAATGGGTTTTATATAGAGTAGGCCGCGACTTCTGGATGTCAACTTTAGCAGAGTAATTTTTTTCTATAAATTATAATTTCAAAATAAAACACGTTTTTATAATATATATTTATAAAGGTGTTAATTTTATGGCTTAAATATAAAGTTGAATTCTTATGAAGCGTGTGAAACTAAGGGCTAAGGCTCTAGCAACTAATTAAGGCTTTAGGTCTCACCCAAATGTACCAAATCACAAATAGTTTTGAATCTAAGATAATTATATTTCGAGATAAAATTGTGAAAATCTGCACGGCTAAAATTGTGAACATTTCTTGTAAGAAATAATCGATTGTTTCCAATTAAGACTGTTGAAGTGCGATTAAACATATAAAGCCTTCATTTCAAAATAAAAAGAAAACTCATTGTGAGAAATCTTTGTAGGTTTAAAACAAACCATTTTTTTTTCTTATAGCGCGCATATAAATTATAATTGAGCCTTTCGTTTAAGCCCATTTTACCCCGGGTTGGAACACGTTCGCAACTACATGCTCTATAGCTACATCACATATCTACAAATGTATGTTGAGCTTAACTTTTTGTATGTAGAGCAGCAGTGAATAGGTTGTATTAGCTTCTGCTTCTTTCACCTGACGCTTTTGACATCCTAACTGTTCCACTATTCAAGGTCACTTGAGAAAGAAAGAGCATAGTTTATATTAGACATCTGCCAAAAGTAATCATAGCCAAATATATCTCCAATATTGCCTCGTGTGGCAGTTTAAATCTCAAAGAACTTCGCCCCACCAAATCAACGTGACGTCAGCTCTTCCCAGCTCCGAGGGCTGAGAGATGGATTACTTAGTAATTCCAAAAGGCATCCCAGAGGAACCCTCCATAAATTTGAAGTCAAAATTAAAGTTTTGTGTTAGGAAGAAATAAATAGGGTGAAAAAGTCTCGAGAATGAATTTTAAATTCAAGCTAAAAACTTATTTTTATAAGATACTATTTTCCTGCTCCAAATTTAGAAACATCTCGAGGAGATGAATGTTAGCTTATTAATAAACATTGTATACATTACTTCTAATGAATTATTCATCTTTTCGGATATTTCCTTCCTCCTGTTGTGGCAAATTAATAAAATCTATATCTAGTGTATATTTTTATTTGTCTCATTTTTTTCTTCTTATATACAATATAAAAAATATAATCTCAAAACATTACTATAATTAGAAAATGTTTTATGTTATGAAAATTTCTTATTAACAGATAGCACAGATGATAATTTATTTTTTACTTTTTTGGCTTTTTTTCCTTTCTGAGACATTTATAGCAAATAGAGAAAATAATAATGTGCCCATCTAAAAGACATTGAAGACAATATGTAAATTAGGGATTGCGAGTCTAGGAGTGATTGTCTTCTTGAGTGTCCACTCTTTAGTAAACTAAAAGCAGTCGCTCCTGAGAGGTTATACTATATATATAATACAATATAATGCGGCTTATGATTGTAGAACGACATTTAAAAAATATCCCGCATATGTTTTTTTTTTTTTTTCAAACGAAAAATCGAAATTTATTTTAAGGAGAAATAACAATTATTAATAATTTAGGGATGAAGTATGAAATTACTCTTCACAATTCAACCTTTCATGCTTCATGCCTAAGGTTAGAAATAATCGTGATTTATCCTTAAAATAAATTTCGATTTTTCCTTCAAAAGAAACACATGCGGGATAATTTTCAAATATTTATATATATATATATATATTTCAATATTGATGAGATACTTCTCTCTTTCTCGTCCAGATAGAAATATTTTATTGCTACAACTTTTCGGTCTCTATCATTTACCATCCAGATAAGGAAGGGGAGGAGGGATATTCAACTAAAACGTGGGGAAAATAAAGTATCTTCATCTGGTCGAGGTATCGCTTTAATTCTGAGTTCTAAGGTGCTGGAGAGACAGGAAACAAATATGTGTTATCAAGTATAGTGTGATTTAATAGCTGGTAGTATTTGTTTTCAATAATTCTGTTGGGAATAAAATAAAAGAATATAGAAAATTGGTAAGGCACAATTTGGATTATAGATTATAAACACAAGGTAATAAGACCAAATCCAAATAAAAAAATAGTGTGTAATTTTTTATTTGGATTTGGTTTTATTACTTTGTGTTTAGAATATAGAAAATATATATTAAGCTAATTAATAATTTAAATACATATTTTTTTGTTTAACTATTGTTCCTACTGTAGCGATAGGCAGATGGTTTTCTGAAGTTAATGAGCGAAAATTTCTGATGAGTTTAAATACAATGGGCTTTATTTTATATTGATAAATGATGCATACAAATAAACCAATTTTTTTGGGAGCAATTATCCTGCTATTATGCCAATCACAAATCTTTTTGATAACTTAAGCCTCTTCACTTTTCTCAATTTCTTCTAGAGCAGAATTTCTCACAAATTCAGCTTTTTCACTTTCTTCCACTGGATTTTTCCACGGGCCCTTTATCACTTATTTTTCCTTCTTCAGTTTCTATAGCAGGCTTCTCATAAACGTCTTTATCATTTTATTCTTTTCTTCTGAGCTCGAGTTATTTATCTCCCAGGATCAGGCACTAATAAAAAAACGTTTCCTCTGAGCTCGAGTTCTTTATTCCTAGGCTCTGGCATGCTATCTTCTTACACTCCTTATTCTCTACTAATCCCCCGCACCGGCCATCCCGCCGTGCCTTTTATACCATACTTTGCTTTCGCAAAGTCTCACCCGATTGGTTCTCTTTGGCACGTGATCTGCGGATGGTTTTATGCAAATAAATTAGTTTTAACAAATTCTATCCCCTCCCCAATACCCCGTAGAAAAAGGATTCTATATAGGAATTACATTTGTTTATGAAATAAACCTATTTATTGTTAAAACGCATCCAGGTGACCTCTTGCTTTCAATAAATCCATTGAACCCTCATTTTTTTCTATGATTATCTTTGCGCAGAACGTGGGGATCCTTGTGGCAGCACCAGCTTGGAAAATTTCCGAACAGAATCTAACTTGTCCACCATGATATCAGGGTATGGCCTTTCAGTACAAGGCCGGCTTCAATATCATAACATTCTTCGGGATAAGTCATAAGAAGGTTTGAATCTTTCAGTGAGGTCTTTCATATTTGAATTGAATATTTACTGGACGATATAATAATGATAAAGAAGGCACTTCTCCTTGTAAAATTAATAAAATATATTTATTAATAATCCTTTTGGCGCACAGTGTGTAGACTCAGATGGCTAAAGGTAGATTTTACTTTGAATCCAGACACTATAATGGAGACATATGCTACTTTAACGGCGATTATATTTAATCAAATACCCTCATATATATACATATTTCCGAGATATGAAAAACAACTTGTTTACTGAACCAAATAGCTACTTGTAATTCTTTAGGGAGTTTAACGACACGGCGTGTCTATTTAACAAAGTAAATATGCACAAAACAACTAATAGTAACATGAATATATTTACGTTTTAAAAAATATGGAGATAAGATCAATATATATTAATAATTCTTTCAGTTTTGTGCTCATACGTAAGGCCTGTAAAATTGTAGGGATGGAAAATTGAAATTACTTCTTTGCCTTTCCAGGTAGATAAATCTAATAATACTCGTATGTACATTGCGATAACTTACAATTATAATTCGAAATAAATCGGTAAATGGAACAAATCAATTGTTATATCAGTGGTATATATGGTCGAGTTGAATGTGCGTTAAATAGAAGCCGTAATTAAAGGTAGCCAGCCAGCTCAAGATGGCCAATATTGAATCAATCAGATAATGCTGAGAGTTTAAAACTCACGGCGCTTGTCAATTTATCGATTAGCTCAACCGACCATAAAATAGTTTAAAAGCCTTACTTTATTTTGTGGCGGCTCTTAATTCCGAAATGACAAAACCACTTCAGGAGTTTCTGAATATTTAACCCTTATGTCTGAAATATTTAATTCCTTTGTGGCCTCTTTTGTGAATTTGAGTGTATAACTTGATAAATTATGAGCGCTGAGTTTAAATTCTGAACTTTTTTTATCCTTACTTAGTGCCAAACTTTTGATTTAAAAAAACACTGAGTATAACAACTTTCTTAGAATATTTACTTATATATTTAATTTATATTATTATTCTCTGTGTATATATAAAATATAACACAAACTGATATATTACTTAAAAAAAAAAACAATTTTATGTTTTTACCGGGATTTGAACCTAGGTATATACTAGTATCAACCCCCTAGCGGTTTGCATGCTCAATCTGTTTGGCTTATCCAAAGGTGGAGTTCTAGAGATATATCATGGTAAGGTAGGTATAGATATTTTGACAAATAAATTTAAAAATTAAAATGTGCTTAAATTCAATTAATAAAAAGGCAATTCTCTCTCCTATTAAAATGTATGCGTTTTATGTTGAGCATAATTTATAGATTCAGTTTAGTAAATATGCTGCAATAACAAATACATGTAAATTTTATTCAATTTTTAAATAAGAGAGGTGATATTCTACATAATCCGTCAATTTTGAAATGTAACAATTATAGCCCTAATACTCCAATAGCCATATCCCATTGTTGACCCATTCGAATGATATTTAACTTTTCCGGTAAGATGGTATCAGATATTTATTATAAGGTTCAGGTATTATTAATGAACCGAAACACAGCGATCTGTGCAGAAATTGTGAAATAAAATACATTGTTCTGATGTATTTTGAAACGGATAAGTGTTTTATCAGCATATATACGTATATTTTGAAAAAATGATTTTTGATCCAATATATGCCTTTTTAGTTTAAAAGAAAATTAAATATACGTATATGTGTTGCTATAAGTGTAGGAAAATAAAATGTGGCTTTTTTTCTGAACGATCTGCTCAGAAGAGACCATACTATAACTATAGTGTTTGGATAATCATATTTATATAATCTAAAAACTAAAATATTTCAATATTTTAAAAAACACATATTTTATTTTCATTCATTGATAATTTTACTTTTGTTATCATCATTTTTAGAATGACTTTCATTTTTGTTGTAAATATGTGTAGTTAACATCTCTATCTTTTTGAATCATTAATATAGAATTAACTTTATAAATTCTATATAATGTGAAAATAACTAGTGTGTAATATTTTCTCAAATAATTGAAAATAAAAGCTACTTGACGGTAAATAATTATCTTTTTTTCTATCACGACTGCACCAACCCTTTATCTTATCGAACTTTTGTTTTATCAACCCTTTATCCAACAACAAACAAATTATTCATAACATATATATAAGTCACTATGTATATATGTTTGTCAGGGCTATACACGTCCACAATGCGTAACTGATGTGGCTGAATATTTTGATAACATATAGAGTTGAAAATGGAAAAACTTATAAGCAAATTTTCAGGCTTCTATCTCGAATATCTTTGAAGTTATTAACAGATTCCCCTATTTCACTCGCAACCAGCGCCTCATGAGTTGCTCGCGGGCGTGTGGATGATCCTGCAAGACGGTGCCAGGAGACCTGACATCTGAGCGGCCTACAAGGCAGTGTAGTCCAGGCTGGAAGTCTATAGTGTGGATCGGGACGTTACGCAAGAGTGACATCCACGGCGACAATTTATAATTGTAAATAATGGTATTTGAATAAAAACATTTTAAAAATATATACGCACTCGAGTAAAACCCGGGAGTACACGGGTAATTCGGCTAGTATTAATGTATGCGGTACTTGCTCTCGTTGGTATATATACTAAAATTGCAAATACATACACAGAGAGGATCTGCATAACGATGAGACGAATGTTGTCAGACAGTATCCCTAGAGGTTTTTTTCTCAAGTATCGCAATACTGAAGCTAAGAAACCGAGTCGCTGTTATACCCCGAGCAAGGGAGACCCAGCCATTCAACCCGCTACTGTATCAGAATTTTTTTTCACTTTAAATAATTGGCCCCATTATTTCCTATAAACTTCTCGGCTAAATATTCAAAGGCGAAAAATGAAATTTAATAATCTTGGAAGAACTCTATTAATTTTAAATGCAAATTAAGGGTAAATACATTTTTAAAGAAAAACAAAGTTTCAATTTAGTTTTATTTATTTTGGTTTCCTTAATTTATGCAGGAAATTGGTCATTTTTAAATGGAGCTTCCCTTCAGGATTGACTCGTTCCTCAGCGCTTTTAACATTAACCCAACTCCAGAGGGAAATCCTAGGTCATGAAACAGGTTTCTTGTATCATCAATAAATACAAAAGAGAAATTGTTTCAAATATAAATTACTGTTAAAAACGAATATCGTTAAATAAATCGTAAAATAAATTACATATATCAATTAGATATATATATATATATAAGTAGAATAAAATATAATTTATATATATATATATAATGTGTGTATAAATAAAACCTCGGACAGAAGAAAATTTTATTTTCTTTATGTTTCCTTGAACATACTTTATCACAATTCAAAATATAACAAAGGTTAGAGGTTTTTTAATTTGCTGGTAAAATATGAATTATGGCCGGGCAACATTCATATTCTCTGTAATAAAGTTGCATTTCTAACAATTGAAATTAATATTTCATCAAGAAATACAAAATATTTATTGAACATATACCTTATACTGGCACTTACAAGTGATTTACCTTTCAAGAAACTTGCAGGTATTGATAATAAAAATTGGGAACCAGACGACCCAGTTCAGGAAGCTCTAAAAGTACTGATACACCAGGGCATTGAGTGAAACAGGGATTGGAAGGCGTGTAGAAGTACGGCATCCTATGTAGCTTCAACCCGAATCCTCAGTTCATCGACAGTAGTGATTGTACTAGATATCTTCTCTTGACGGCAGATCAGGACAATGTGCTGACCAGAGCAGCAGCAAAACATTTATCTAGGCAGGAAGGTGGGGGAATACATGTAACATGCGGTCATACATAATCGTGCTGAATCAAAGCGTTTTCCAAACCTCGAATAAAGGGTATTGCTATTTATTTTAACACATCAGAAATGTAACAGGAACTGTTCAAGGTGCCGTGAGTGCGAACAAGAGGTGACCGAGACCTATATCCAATGGCAGCCAATACCATCACGCAATGTGATGGGCGAGTAAGGCGATGTTGAATGCACGTTGGATATGTGCTATCTCCATGATGGCGCCAAACACGGATGCGGCCATCATGGTGCAGAAAATAGAACTTCGACTTGTCTGAAAACACGACGTTTCACCATTCTTTCGTCCAAATTCGTCGTTGGTCCCACCACTGAAGGCCTTCCTGTCTGTGATGCAGCGTCAAGGTTAGCCGAAACCATGGTAGCCGTGCTGATATTCCATGCTGCTGCAAGCGTCGAACTGCTCGTTCAGACACTTTTTGACTTGCAAACGACCCCATTTCTTGACTCAGAGCCTTTGACGTGGCTGTACGAAATATTAAAGCAACGCGGGTGATATTTAGTACTTTTAGGCTGTTAGTGATAGCGGTTCGATGAGATCCAGTACGTCATTCCTTATGACCGCACTGAACCCGTCAATTCCACTAGCAGTCGACGTGTGAAGCAAAATACCGCGTTTCGATAACCGCAATCCTTGAAGGCTAGAATTCTACCTCTATCACACTCAGGAACGTCATTAAAAGCATTTGATCTGCTAAAGTGAAAGTTTCGATTAATCTTGTTTATGATTATTGAAAATAATGGTCTGGATTCGCCTGAGTTCCGCTCGAGGAATGGCTGAATTAAAGAACTATATTTTTATAATAATTATATATACCAATTTCTTTGAGACTCGGCTTTATATCATTTTTAAAGAATACTGTTTAAAGTAGACCCGCTAGAAACCGGGTCTACTTAAAACAGGCTTTATAGAGTTATTAGATAAACATATACAACATGGCAATTTTATTAGAGGAATTCGATATCCTTTCTACATAATTAGGTTAATTTGGCTGATTTTGTGATATCTAATTTTTGATTATCTATCTATCTTTATTCAATTATACCTTCAATTTAAAAAGTCCGCTTTTAAAAGTACGAAAGTAATATAAATTTCATCACAGTGTGTGGCAGACGCATCTATGTTTCGCCTTTCACAGGTTCCCGTTTATCTGATTGTCGCGCGGTAAAACGGGACCACGTATCTATTGCCATCATATTCTTGAGACTTGTGCTGTAGTCACAAACGTTTAATTCTTATTCTATACAATCTACCTGTTTAGAGAGAGTAAAACATGTTACCCCATCTGATGAGAAAGAACAAACTTATAAAGCCAACAACGAACTGAAATGACTGATCCAAACTTCAATGAGAAATTATACCTCCTGGATAGAGTCTAAGTATCATGTTATAGTCAATAGCCCATAGGTGGTTAGCTGGTCTTTCTATTAGTGATCTTCCATGAGAGAGAGACATCAACAAGCCACCACTCTTGTAAAGTCATAAATCTCCTGATCTAATCTAAGACACTTTGAGCCTTCAGGATAGACCAGGGTTTACATGTTTGAAGGTCACACAGAGGATTCTAGGGGGCGAAGCTAATTTCTAACTGAAAGAACAATTGTTCGACGAGAGCTGACAAAGCTAAATCACAATCGATTGCGTCCGTCCAATACACAAGGGGAAGGCAATTAATTGGCTTGATTAGCTCCACCTAACTTCGAAGAGAAATAAAAGTTAAAACTAGGTAATGAGAGGGGGCGTCAAGGTCAAGTTTAATGGGCAACCAAAAACTTCTGAATGCCTAATTTAACCATTATTAAGTGTATATTTACATCATTAGACAACGCAGCAAACAAAAGTTTGCCTAAATCTACAATTTTTAATTCTAAAATTGTATTTATCTTTCTCGCCAATTTGTTGGCTCAACACAAGCCAGAATACATTAGAAGTGCCTCCAGGAAATGGCCATCGAGTTTTTACACCTGGAAACAGACTAATTAGTGGCGTTTTAACGACATGCGATTTATTTATTTGCTGGGAATCCTAGAATACTTTATTCACTAGAAATAGAATTTTAATTCTGAATATATATGTGAAATATAGATTGCGAATTCACCTCCGAATATATTCGAAAGAGAGTTTCTCTAACAAACATTTTTTCAAATAATATTTTTTGGGGTAAGCATTCATTCGATACTTAATCTATTCCTTTCAAGATAAATTGATGTGCAGATAAACTACTGAATATAAATACTGAAATATTTACCATGAATGATGAAGAATTTATAGATCTTACATATAAGCTATTGAAAACAAAATTCAGACAAATAACGAATTATTTTGTATATTTTGGAGTAATAAAATCATAATAAATATTAAATACTGACTCTGAATGTCTTAGCTACGCCTGACATGTTTTCCAGGCAAATTCTGATTTAATAAATGTTATTTATTATTTATGATAAATATTCCATCAGAGAAAATTTCTTTAAATTGTATCAAATGGACTCAAGCTCACAGACTTAAAGCCCTTCTACAGGAGCAATCTAATAAAATTTTCATAAAATTTTCCCTGGAAGAATATTTTACTTGAATTAAATAATTCAATTTTGAAAAATGTGTTATTTTGTAAAATATAATTATATCATTCTCACTAATTAGTGGATAGAGAGTCATGAAGATTCCAACTAATCACGAATATTGATATTGGCGTTTTGTGTTTCATATTCAGTTTTATTTTTCAAATTATAACACTTTAAAGAATGATAATAAGATTCCATCATAATAAATCATATTCATTAAATAATTATCAGTGATATTAATTTCGGTAAAATTTCATTCGAGGAGAAATTGGTCGAAGCAATATAACTAATATTGTAGCAAAGTATTTATTATTTTAATAACAGAGTATCATTTTTTATGTTTATATTTTGCTACTCTGTAAACTTCCCTCATTGCTCATCTTTTTTATCATAGTATATATTTTATCATAGTTTGTTCTTGCCTTGAATAAATTGCTGTGTAATCCTGAAGTTTGTCTTTCCTAATTTCCCACGTGGCAATATAATTGTAAAAATTTAAATCGATTTTAAAAACAGAATTTTATTTTATAAATATGCACTCGAGTAAATCTGAGACTTCCCGGATCATTTGACTAGTAAACATAGAGGTAAAAGATGATTGAATTTTTTAAACGTATTTTATAATATAATTTATTAACTTAATTAAAAGATGTCTTAAAAATTAATAATAATAGAAATTTCAAGTTTTTTACAACGCCATTATAGAAATTAAATTATTTCAAATTCTCTGAAATAATTGCTATTACACTTTATATAAGATGTTGTCTCAAAAGTACATTATATTATATTTAAATATGCACAAAGACCTTATATAAAATTTCTCCTATTAAATCGAAAATATGTATGCCAAGAATTTATATAATTAATATCAATTATATATATATATAATATATATATATATATATATATATATATATATATATATATATATATATATATATATATATGACCGTTGGGAGACAGCTAGGCCTAATAACAATTCCAATATAAAAATCTGATATTCAAAATGATCAACTTATCAGTTAGCTGAAATAAAAAACGCTGTGAGCAGAATGTGAAGCCTAAACTATCTCTTTGATTAAAGTTAGCTTAAGCGATAAAGCTCACATATTTAAAAATAATTTATGCTAATATTATGAAACTCGAGGGAGAGAGAGAACTTACATTAAAAAAAATTAAATAACTTTATTAAAAATAGATAGTTGAAAAAAAAACACTAACACCCAGATCCGAACCTAGGCTGCCGTAACACCAAGTCACGCGTAATGGAACCGCGCTACGGCTTAACAAAAATTTAAATTAACTGTGAAGTTATTTGAACCTTCGATTTTTGAAAAAGTCGTTTTTAAAAGAGTTATTTCATTTTACCATTCTATCATTATACATTTTTATATAAAATATTTTTAAAATATAGTTTTGGAACACACATTTATTATATTCGTGTGACCCATATTTATCATTTTCAAAATTCACAAATGTAATTCCACCATATACCGCGAGAGGCGCTGGTTGCGAGTGAAATTGGCAAATTTGCTAATAAAATTGTAACGAATATAAATATTTTAAATAAATTCAAACCAGAAACTTCTTCCCGGTAGTATACTAAACAATTTTCAAGGTTTCATGAATGATAGTATAGATGAGTGGTTTTGTTAGCATTAAGGACAGATATACAATCATTTTTAAATAATTAAATATGGATATCTCTACCATTTACTTCTAATCTTCCAATTCCGAACTTCCAATCATAGACCGCCTAAAAACATGGCTTCCCCTCATTGCTTCTGGAGGTGGTTTATAATTGGCTAGTTCAGTGTAATCTTTTTAAAATTTTGTTTTACATAAGGTAGTTGCTCATAAAAGGCTTTATTATATATATAATTTTTTCATTTATTAATCAATCGGGCGCGATATTGAAATATTTGCGCCTATTACAGAGAAATCAAGCAAAACAACAAACAAATTAAAACGTATGTAATTGAATATTTACAAATTTACATGTATTAATCGACATAATTCATAATATTTATATAGACAAAGTGGCTGATGTAAGAGAGTTAAATCATTTAGATCAGGGAACAATCGATGTCTCACTTCTGCAAATAGGGTCTGCATAAGGTGAAGAGCAGTTTGTTCAGTTTCTCCGCAGGAAAAAATTGGTGTTTATGATAGACCTATTTTATGTAAGTATTTATGGAATTTTTCGTGTGATGTGACAAATTGAGTGACTAAAATATTTGGGTGGAAGATTGTAGGAATTCCGTTTGGAAAAATAGTGCGAATTGTATAATTATCATTATAAATGGATTGATATAGATGATTCAAAATTCTTTGCCAGGTTTTATTTTGTATAGATTTGGGGAGAAACCTAAGATACTATTTATGTATTTTGGTTGAAAATAAATCTGTTATCATTGAATATTTCAAGATAAAACACACATATATGTGTATTCACCACTGATGAGCCAAGCCCTCCCAATATATTTTTTCATCACAGTAAGGGCAGTAGAAGTTTGTATTATGTATAAAGGAAACACTCGTGATTTTAAATCATTTCATTTTATACACATATATGTGTATGAATATGTATTAAAATAATATCACTTCCTATTTGAGGAGCGGTTCCCTCACGAGGATGTAATTCTAAAGTTTGGTTGTGCCCATTGAGCTGCGATATATTTCTATTTCAGTGATTTCTATTTCAGCTGACCGAGAAGTTGATAATTTTGAGTATTAACAATTTTCTATTTGAATTAATATTATTGGAAAGGCTTAGCTGTCTCTCAGCGGTCAATAATAGAGTGGTCTGGAGAGGTTAAACTAGCCAGACCGCTGAATGGTTTCACCACTATTGAGAAGGCTCCACCAATATATATATAGGTCAGGTGTTGGTAGTAAAATAAAAAAGGCATATCCTGACCACGAGCACATTGATATTAATATGTATATATATGTAATATATTGTGGGGGAAAATATATACGTATTTTTATAAGAAATCAATATGGCGATGAATAATTACTACTCCTATTTATGTTGAATTCATGCTTAACACACAGATTTATTTGTAACTTATTGTGAATTACTATGCGGTTTTCAAATCTTATGGCCTAATTCTAATCACCAAAGTGACTATCAATTCACGGCTATATAAGTACAACTACCTAATACAAAGGTGAAACCAAGAATTGACTTTAAAATGGATTTCGACGAAGTTCGGCATTAGGTCTTTATCCATAAAATTATCAGACGGGAACTTGAAGAATATTTGACTAATTTGCAACTATTTTGCAAGAATATCCCAAGGTTCGTGTTTCAATGTAAGTTCGATATTTTCAATATTTTGAATATATACGGCATATATTTGTGTTTCTAGATGAGGATTCAAATCTATGCTAATCCCAATGCAATTGATATTAGGATAGAGTTGAATATACTTTATAAATATTTGACCAAAATTGTTCCTAATAATTCAATAGAACAATAGTCTACGTAGACCTTTATTAAATCACATAACTCAGATTAAGAAAATTCTAACAGAAGTCGAATTTTTTTCTTGTCAGAGATTGGTTGATAAATTGGCTCTATATATCTGAATGAATAAGTAAATGTATCTATCATATATAAATGACTGTTGCTGCCAGTACCTGTACATAGCGTTCAATGTGTTAGATAGGTTATAAGAAATGCTCTCTAAAAAAAGTCTATTCTTGTTCAATATGATCGTTCTCACCTCCGTGAAAACATTAACGGTTTCATCTATGGTTTTTAGACGGATAGAAATGGCTACGATTTCGTATCATCATAACGGAGGAGTCAAGATATCGACATAATTTGCCAAGATTCAATATATTTATATAATTATTTATAATTATAGATGTGAGACACACAAAACAATGGGTTTTATTTATTTAAGCCTCTACCCTTGGTAACTTACTATCACCCTTGACAATAATGTTCTTTATTGTGAGGTTTGAAAAAAAGGAGTTAATTGATGGCACTTTATACCGTTACATGCCATCTTTAACAACAAGTACGGAATTCTCAATAAAAGTATATTTGAATTCATATACTCTAAGTTGTAAACTGAAATAAATCAGGTTTGATAGAGTAATGATATCTAGTAAACCATCAAAATGTTTTCAAAAGTGAAAAAGGCGAAGTTTGTCGACAGAGGACAAAGGCCCAGGGTGCTATTGTCCCCGGCAAAGAGCGGAGAAAGCTCCCGGGAGGGTGAATGGCCCTGCGAACGAAATAATTACCCTTCACTCCACAACTTCACCCTCTCAACGCCAATTAAACTCTCTCAGCTATATAACTTCATTACTTCAGGCCTCGTTTTAACCTGTCGTTGCCAATTACGTCTTGTTCCCTGAACTTATTTAAAACTACGTCTCGTTGTTTATAAAGGATTTTGATTATTTGTTAATTGATTCAGGTTTTTACGTTACAGTAAATCAATCTTTAAACGGCCATCTCTGGTTTGCAAACATCTCATCGATGTTGTTCATTGATGAATGAACTCCACTGAACTAACCCAACTTCCAACATGATACATTTCTAGAAGTGACAATTAGAAAGGGTTTATAGTAAATGATAAGTCAATTTTCTCGGTTATTTCGGTCTATCTCCTCACTCTCCTATGACCCGAGGCAATGAGGATTGCAGCATTGGCGAAGATGACTATTTAAAATTGCCATTTTGAATTGAGGTGAACAATGCCAGACAAATCATTGACTTGAACACTCTGTGGGAAAGAACTCGGAGTGATAGTGATAGTTTTAATAATAGATTCATGGGAATACTCATGAGTAAAAGTTAGAGGGGTGATAAATGATATATCATATAGTATAATAAATAACATATGTTAAAGTTATATTCGCCTGGCAAATATAAAAAAAATAACTCGGAGTGGCGGAGTATTTCTCGCGGTGGAAGTCACCACAATGAAGGTCTTGTTTATATTATTCATTCATGAATATCTATCATTTTTCATTCTATCACATTTTATTTATACACACATATATAGAGTAGAACTGCTCTTCACTGAAGGTTAATAACGAGTTTACAAGGTGGGAAGAGGAGCTTCTTTTTATTAGCATGCACACAAGCTTTCGGACATATCGTCCTTCATCAGGCAAGAGTAATAAACGCGCTGAGGATCCATATATACACAAAGCTGAAAAGAAAATTTACATAACTGCAAAAGATAAAAGTATTTAAAGATATAAAAATAAGAATCAAATATGCTAAAAAGAATATAGGAATTAAATGCTAATAAATCTGGACTAAGTACATATGCACTATGAATGGTGTTAATCAAGGGCAGGTAAATGCAACCTATGGCTATTCACACAACATATGGTATTGTTCTGGTATATCTATATGCCTGTTGATGCTGTTTGTTTTTATTGACACAAATGCCTCTAGTAAAAGTCTTTGATACTTATTATTGATATTGTTGTATAGAATGGATGGCTTTGTTAGATTGAATGTATGACCGGTTTGCATAGAATGACTGTAAATAGGGGAATTTAGGTTTTTATTAGAGATGTTTCTGGAATGCTCAACCATTCTGATGGCGACGGATCTACCCGTCTCCCCGACATAAGTGGCATTGCATTGGTCGCAAGAGACGGAATAGACAGCACCACCAGAACGGAGAGAACTCGCATGAAGGGAAGATCTGGTAATGGGGTGTCGGATTAGTGTGGCGATGTTAGGTGGGTTCTGGAAGTATGTTGCAATGCCATGTTGCCTTAAAAACCTGGCTATGGTTATAGACTGGGGGCAAAAAGGAAGGGAGCAAATATTTCTGTGTATAGCTGGAGCACTGTTGTGGTGAGGGTCATGCATGTGTTTAAGAATGAAGGGGGTCGGGTAGCCGGATTTGGATAAATATGAAAATATTTTAGCCTTTTCTATTGTTTGGAATAACGGGAGGGAACAATGAGTAAAGATACGTTTAGTGAGAGCTCTAACTGTATTGATTTTGTGTGGTGTTGGGCAATGTGACCGGAAGTTTGTGTGGTGTGGGGGTGTGTTGTTTTTATAGTATACTGTGGTATGGAAACTGCTGGGGGTGCGTATGACTAGTGTATCTAGGAAAGGTAGGACTGAGTGATTTTCTGTTTCATGGGTGAAGGCTATGTCTGGATGGAAGGAGTTGAGGTCAGATAGGATGTGAGAGGCAGATACCTCACTTACCAAGCAAAAGGTATCATCGATGTACCGCCTCCATAGAAAGATGTCTGAAGAATGGCGTGAAGTGATCCATTGGTCCAGTGACCTCATGACAACCTCAGCCACCACGGTTGAGAGGGGGCTACCCATGGGGGAGCCCTTGGTCTGCTTGAAAAACTGGGTATCAAATGTGAAGGTGGACATGCCTAGGCATATGGAAGTGAGCTCGACAACCGTCTCCGCGGTGAGGGTGTCTAACAGGGGGGCATTTTCGAGGAAAGTGCGTAAATTACTAATGATCAAGGGGTGGGCAAGTGAGAGATATAGAGACGTTACATCGAAAGAAACCATTATGGACCTGGGGGGAGGTGTGAGGCTGGTGATATAGGACACAAACGAGGGGGAGTTTGCAATGGTATATTCCCATGGGGGAGACTGTAGAAGGGGGGTCAAGAAGTTGGACAAAAATTTTGACAGGGTATATGCCGGAGAGAGATGGTAAGATATGATTGGTCGGAGGGGAACATCGGGCTTGTGGATTTTTGGAAGGCCGTAAATGTAGGCTATTTGGGCGAGGTTAGCTGTGAAGTCGTTATATTGCTCTTTAGTGATCTGCTGGGACCTTTTTAATCTTAACAATAGTAAACGGAAATTCTTAACGGATGTTTTATGTTCCTGTTCAGTGATGGCAGAAAAAATGGAGTGTTGGTCGAGAACGTTTTGCATTTTTTGCTTGTAAACGGTAGTGTTGAGAATTACGGTCTGTGAGCCTTTGTCGGATTTTGTTATAACTATGTCTCTATTGCGTTTAAGACGGGAGATAACCCTATTCATGGCTAGGGACGGTTTAGGGATATTGTAGGGTCGTTGAAGGGTGGAGGTGACGAAATGCCTGATCCTATGGGTGTCTTGGTGGTTAAGGCCTCTGAGAGCGGGTTCCACACCAGCTATGATGCGAGGAATATCAGAAGGCCCAGGCAGTCTGTATTTTAGGCCCAATGACAGAATCTCAGCATCAGCAGATGGCAAGACATAGTCCGAGAGGTTGACCACTCCTTGGGGTGACTGGGGAAGATAGGCTTCTAGTAGATAGGCAGGGAAGTTGTACTTCTTGATCCAGTGATGAAGCTTGGAGTTGTGACGTTGCGTTATATCGTTCTTCTGAAGCCGGATGTCCCTTGTGATGGATTGCAACAGATCGGCCATTTCTGGATTGGTTAGTAGCTGAGAGACCAGAAAGATCAATCCCTTGACGGACTTAGAAATAAATCGGATATTGGAGTGGCAACCTTTAATCCTAGACGATAACAGATGGAGTTGGGCGCGGCGTATGACGACGGATGAAAATGGATTGCGAACAGGATCCCTGATTCGAAGGGATGGAGGTATAAAATCAGCCGTTTCACACAGTTTGTTGAAGTTCAAATGGAGGCGCCATCTTGACAACTGTAACGATTTCTTTCGCAACTGATAGGTATAACGAGGTAGGTCTTCAGCGGAAGGATTCATGATGAATTCCAGGATAAAAAGCGTAAAAATGAGCGAATTAAGTAGAACTGCTCTTCACTGAAGGTTAATAACGAGTTTACAAGGTGGGAAGAGGAGCTTCTTTTTATTAGCATGCACACAAGCTTTCGGACATATCGTCCTTCATCAGGTAAGAGTAATAAACGCGCTGAGGATCCATATATACACAAAGCTGAAAAGAAAATTTACATAACTGCAAAAGATAAAAGTATTTAAAGATATAAAAATAAGAATCAAATATGCTAAAAAGAATATAGGAATTAAATGCTAATAAATCTGGACTAAGTACATATGCACTATGAATGGTGTTAATCAAGGGCAGGTAAATGCAACCTATGGCTATTCACACAACATATGGTATTGTTCTGGTATATCTATATGCCTGTTGATGCTGTTAATCCATATGTTGTGTGAATAGCCATAGGTTGCATTTACCTGCCCTTGATTAACACCATTCATAGTGCATATGTACTTAGTCCAGATTTATTAGCATTTAATTCCTATATTCTTTTTAGCATATTTGATTCTTATTTTTATATCTTTAAATACTTTTATCTTTTGCAGTTATGTAAATTTTCTTTTCAGCTTTGTGTATATATGGATCCTCAGCGCGTTTATTACTCTTACCTGATGAAGGACGATATGTCCGAAAGCTTGTGTGCATGCTAATAAAAAGAAGCTCCTCTTCCCACCTTGTAAACTCGTTATTAACCTTCAGTGAAGAGCAGTTCTACTTAATTCGCTCATTTTTACGCTTTTTATCCTGGAATTCATCATGAATCCTTCCGCTGAAGACCTACCTCGTTATACCTATCAGTTGCGAAAGAAATCGTTACAGTTATCAAGATGGCGCCTCCATTTGAACTTCAACAAACTGTGTGAAACGGCTGATTTTATACCTCCATCCCTTCGAATCAGGGATCCTGTTCGCAATCCATTTTCATCCGTCGTCATACGCCGCGCCCAACTCCATCTGTTATCGTCTAGGATTAAAGGTTGCCACTCCAATATCCGATTTATTTCTAAGTCCGTCAAGGGATTGATCTTTCTGGTCTCTCAGCTACTAACCAATCCAGAAATGGCCGATCTGTTGCAATCCATCACAAGGGACATCCGGCTTCAGAAGAACGATATAACGCAACGTCACAACTCCAAGCTTCATCACTGGATCAAGAAGTACAACTTCCCTGCCTATCTACTAGAAGCCTATCTTCCCCAGTCACCCCAAGGAGTGGTCAACCTCTCGGACTATGTCTTGCCATCTGCTGATGCTGAGATTCTGTCATTGGGCCTAAAATACAGACTGCCTGGGCCTTCTGATATTCCTCGCATCATAGCTGGTGTGGAACCCGCTCTCAGAGGCCTTAACCACCAAGACACCCATAGGATCAGGCATTTCGTCACCTCCACCCTTCAACGACCCTACAATATCCCTAAACCGTCCCTAGCCATGAATAGGGTTATCTCCCGTCTTAAACGCAATAGAGACATAGTTATAACAAAATCCGACAAAGGCTCACAGACCGTAATTCTCAACACTACCGTTTACAAGCAAAAAATGCAAAACGTTCTCGACCAACACTCCATTTTTTCTGCCATCACTGAACAGGAACATAAAACATCCGTTAAGAATTTCCGTTTACTATTGTTAAGATTAAAAAGGTCCCAGCAGATCACTAAAGAGCAATATAACGACTTCACAGCTAACCTCGCCCAAATAGCCTACATTTACGGCCTTCCAAAAATCCACAAGCCCGATGTTCCCCTCCGACCAATCATATCTTACCATCTCTCTCCGGCATATACCCTGTCAAAATTTTTGTCCAACTTCTTGACCCCCCTTCTACAGTCTCCCCCATGGGAATATACCATTGCAAACTCCCCCTCGTTTGTGTCCTATATCACCAGCCTCACACCTCCCCCCAGGTCCATAATGGTTTCTTTCGATGTAACGTCTCTATATCTCTCACTTGCCCACCCCTTGATCATTAGTAATTTACGCACTTTCCTCGAAAATGCCCCCCTGTTAGACACCCTCACCGCGGAGACGGTTGTCGAGCTCACTTCCATATGCCTAGGCATGTCCACCTTCACATTTGATACCCAGTTTTTCAAGCAGACCAAGGGCTCCCCCATGGGTAGCCCCCTCTCAACCGTGGTGGCTGAGGTTGTCATGAGGTCACTGGACCAATGGATCACTTCACGCCATTCTTCAGACATCTTTCTATGGAGGCGGTACATCGATGATACCTTTTGCTTGGTAAGTGAGGTATCTGCCTCTCACATCCTATCTGACCTCAACTCCTTCCATCCAGACATAGCCTTCACCCATGAAACAGAAAATCACTCAGTCCTACCTTTCCTAGATACACTAGTCATACGCACCCCCAGCAGTTTCCATACCACAGTATACTATAAAAACAACACACCCCCACACCACACAAACTTCCGGTCACATTGCCCAACACCACACAAAATCAATACAGTTAGAGCTCTCACTAAACGTATCTTTACTCATTGTTCCCTCCCGTTATTCCAAACAATAGAAAAGGCTAAAATATTTTCATATTTATCCAAATCCGGCTACCCGACCCCCTTCATTCTTAAACACATGCATGACCCTCACCACAACAGTGCTCCAGCTATACACAGAAATATTTGCTCCCTTCCTTTTTGCCCCCAGTCTATAACCATAGCCAGGTTTTTAAGGCAACATGGCATTGCAACATACTTCCAGAACCCACCTAACATCGCCACACTAATCCGACACCCCATTACCAGATCTTCCCTTCATGCGAGTTCTCTCCGTTCTGGTGGTGCTGTCTATTCCGTCTCTTGCGACCAATGCAATGCCACTTATGTCGGGGAGACGGGTAGATCCGTCGCCATCAGAATGGTTGAGCATTCCAGAAACATCTCTAATAAAAACCTAAATTCCCCTAGTTACAGTCATTCTATGCAAACCGGTCATACATTCAATCTAACAAAGCCATCCATTCTATACAACAATATCAATAATAAGTATCAAAGACTTTTACTAGAGGCATTTGTGTCAATAAAAACAAACAGCATCAACAGGCATATAGATATACCAGAACAATACCATATGTTGTGTGAATAGCCATAGGTTGCATTTACCTGCCCTTGATTAACACCATTCATAGTGCATATGTACTTAGTCCAGATTTATTAGCATTTAATTCCTATATTCTTTTTAGCATATTTGATTCTTATTTTTATATCTTTAAATACTTTTATCTTTTGCAGTTATGTAAATTTTCTTTTCAGCTTTGTGTATATATGGATCCTCAGCGCGTTTATTACTCTTACCTGATGAAGGACGATATGTCCGAAAGCTTGTGTGCATGCTAATAAAAAGAAGCTCCTCTTCCCACCTTGTAAACTCGTTATTAACACATATATAGAGTTCTTACATTTGTTTATTTTATTTAACTTGATATAACCATATATATGAGTGATTTAATGAAGTATTTTCATTAACTTTTCTTTTTCTCAAAAGGTGCGGTAGCTACCAATGGAGAGGCAGAGGTGTGCGTCCCTAAGCTTGGTTCCTATGAGACGGCCTGAGGGTCTCGAGGGGGGGACTGGCGAGGAATACTTGTTTGATACTGTCAGTCGTCATATGGTTGACTAAACATACGCCCTAGCAAGGTGAAACCTGGAACGGCTCATTAAATCTGCTATGGTTCCTTCGATCGTACACTTGGCAGGAAGCACATATATTATCTTTTCTCGGCCAGATAGTAAAGAAAAATAACAAAACAAAAATCTAACGAGGCTCCTTCATTTTTTGAAAGTAATGCACACTAAGCCTTTTAACGAAGATCTATTGGAGTCTGACAAGTCTAGTGCCGCGGTAATCCTAGTTTTAAAAGCAAAATTTAAGGTTGTTGCGGTTAATAATATCTTTCTCGAGTAAATAGTAAAATAATTTAAATATGGCTAGAGAACCAATATATATCTCTCTATATTTAACTCTTTATTGTATAAGATGGTACCCCGGAGATATATTTAACAATATAAAAATGCATAAAGTCTATATAGATCTTTGATCCTAAAAGGCGAAGCCTTACTATGAACAAGGCAACAGTCGTCGTAGGGTTAGTAGGTAGTTTCAATTTATTTAAGAGCTGGCAAGAAAGGTAATTGGGCGCAGACAACTGTATCCCTTGGGTCCTGCGTGCCACTCCACAGTTTCTTCGTTGGAACACAAGTTTTAAAATGATTAAAAATTTAGAAAGGGAAATTCTCAAGATATATATTTTAGCACATTCTTCGGCAAAAGGTTATATATTAATGTGAAAAAAACTTTCAGTTGCACGATAAGGAGATGCATTTTATCTTTCTCTTAAGTTATACAGGGTGATCCAAAAGTCCCGCACAACTTTAAAAATTAATAACTCCGCGAATATTTGCGCTAGAGCAATGTGGTAAACACCATTGTGTTCAGGATGCAATGGGATTTTTTATGGCAAATAATGAAAAATTCGAAATTAATTTTAGTTACAATTTTATTCGCCAGATGGCGCTCTACCAGAATCAGAGATTCAGCGGCCAAATTGTTTGATAAATTGAAAAATATAACTGATCGACACGTATTTTTCCTTTTTGAATACCAGGAAAGAACCCTAATAATATCAAATATCAAATTAATAAAACACCACTTCGCCAAAAGTATGAAGAATTGGTTAACGATTTTCAAATACAATCAGAGATATGTAAAATAGGTAAATGCAAATTAAAACATGTAGCAAAAATATTTATATTTTATATGGGGTTTGGTGAAATAGATTGAATGTTTTAAAAACACAGCTGATATCAATACACGAATTTTTGAAATGTTAATATAGTATCAAAAATTATGATGGCACCATTAATAGGATTTCTTGCTCTAAGAAATGTGTAGTTTCTTGACTGATTGGCGACCCTTGACTATTTAACTGGATATTTGTCATGATCCAACAAATGAAATATAGAGGGGAGTGACAAAATATATTTGTCGTACTTTATTCCAAATATCCTATGGGCTTGTCAAATGTTATCATTGTTTATTATACTGTACACAATTTTAAGAAATGTGTCCCCTCAAATAAAAATGATTTTTAAATCGACCTTTTGCGTTGAAAAACGTGGTAGTAAAATCATTTTGTATTATTATTTTTTCACAAAATTTCTAAAGTTATTGGTGTACAGAAAATATTCCTTATGCTATTTCCTATAATGAGCGGAGAGCGAAAACTAAACATAAGGGGAAAAATTGTGTGTACCAGTGTTATTCGAGAAGTTATAACACTCTGGTTTGCACGACATAATATGTGAGCAAATGACAAACAAAATATTACTGTTCACAAAAAAAAAAAAAAAGAGTCAAGATGTGAGGACAGCATTTATTATCCCCATATCCCAACACAAAGAGATGCAAAATATTGGTAGATAATATAATACATGGCGGCTTATATAACACATGAGGTAACTGCCTTCTCTCTTGTGTTAGGTCACAATCCTTGCTCAATGTGGCACCCTTCATTCTCAATCACCGCCTGCAGACGATAAATGAAAGAATGGACAGCATTAAATAACATATCTGTTGAAATTGATAAAACGTGCCATCTGATAGAAGCCTTCAACATGGCCAATGTGGTAGGCCAGCATCGATAAACACGCGACTTAATGTACCCCCATAACCAAAAATCGCAAGGCGTCAAGTCTGGTGATCTTGGAGGCCACTGGTATATAATGTGGCGACTTATCACACGATTTTCACAGGACGTATCCTTCAGCAATTGTTTGGCACCTCGGGAGATATGAGGAGGTCCTCCATCTTTCATGAATGTTATTTCGCTTAGTGCTTTTGCCCTGCAATATGGGAATACCCTTTTCTCTCAAAGGTTGAACATAACGTTCATCAGTTACAAAAACGGTTTTAAAAGTTCTTCCATTGATTTTTCAAAGAAAAATGGCCCAATAATAAAAGAAGTGAACCCACACAAAACTGTAACTCTAGGCTGGTAAAGTGGCATTTCTGTAAAAATCCAAGGGTTTTCTGTTGCCCAAATGCGGCTGTTTTGAATGTTAAATTCTCCGTTTAGAGAAAAGTGAGCATCATCTGTCCACAGAACATTCGACAGCCAGTTTTCATCAATATCAATTTGCCGGAAACCCATGCAGCGAATTCTTGACGCATCTCAAAATCGCCAATTTCAGCTCGTGAAATCTTTGAATTTTGTATGGGTACACACAATAGAGACATTAAGTGAAGCGTCTTCGGATATCACAATCATACTCGGCGAATTTAACGCCAAAAGTTCAATTTGGGAATCACCTGTCCAGGATAACAAAAGTCAGCAGGTTGAGGACATGCTAACCGACCTCGACCTTACACCGTTAAATAACGGAGAGAACACCTACCTATCTAAGTCTACAGGCACAGAATCCGCAAAAGACATCAAAGCGATAAATTACAACATCGCACCCACAACACAATGGAAAATCCTGAGAGGTGCAATCAGTGACCACAGACCAATTTTAACAACCCTAAACTTCAAAATTGAGAATGTCCATTAGAATAAAAGAACATGGAACTTTAGTAAAGCCGACTTGAAAAAAATATTCACAGAAAAGCTTGAAGAACTGTGCAACGAAAAATTGAATTACAGAACGCTTGACAAAAACTTGGAAAAATTATCTTCGAACATTTCAAAAGCTGCAAAAGCATCGATACCTAGAGGTAGACGTAGAGACCTGTGGATACCTTATTGGAAGGATCATAACATCGAGGCAATGATTGCAGAGAGAGAGACAATATCAATTAACTTCTTAAAAAAATAAAACAGAAGAAAACAGAAAGGAACTCATTGAAATTAGTCACAAAATAGAACAAGAAATTTGGATAGGCAAACAAGAAAAATGGCAGAATTTTGCGAAAAATGGATCCAAGAAAGGGCAGCCAACACTGGAATATGTTTAGAGTGTTAGAGAGCAATCAAAACCAACACCAATCCTCCAATACTCTAACCGATATGAATAGAACAGCGCGAACGAGAACAAACAGATGGCTTATATAATTGCTGAATATCTTTCAAGCACTTCCATACTCAACTATACGAATGAAGACAGGACTCTAAAAATAATATAAGCCAGTTAGGTAAACAAGCAAGAAACTTCCATCAACAAGATATTTTCTCGAGAGACTTCAAACTGAATGAGCTAAACTTATCAATAAAATATCCAAGAGGTCACCAAGAGATAATCTAATCTTTGGTCAAATGATTAAACACTTTGAAGACAAAGCTAATAATCAACTCCTACGAATACTGAACATTTAATGGCAAACTGGTAAACTACCAAAGAATTGGAAGATATCAATTATAGTGCCAATACTGAAGCCAAAGATGCCAAGGAATACAAGAACTATCGGCCAATTGCTCTCACCAGCAAACTTTGTAAAATACCAGAACGAATTATCCACTCTAGGCTCATGGTCTGGCTCACTAACAATAATAAAATAAACCTCTACCAAACTGCCTATAGATCCCAGCACTGTACGACTGATCAACTGTTCTACTTCTGTCATTCAATAATAGATTCTTTCCAGGAAAAACCGCCAAAGAAGACCACGGCTATATTCCTTGATATGACCTCAGGTTTTGATCGAGTGTGGAGGGAGAAATTACGTGAAAAGCTGCACAACATCGGAGTAAGAGAAAAACCTTAATATGGATTGCAGACTTCTTAAGGGGAAGAAGGTTAAAGGTTCGGGGTTAATGGAGAATTTTCCAAGGAAGGAAGAACATGGGCTGGTGTAACTCAGGGATCGGTTCTCAGTCCTCTACTCTATCTGCTATTTATTAACGACATCCATCCTTACCTCACTGAAGACACAAATGTTGCCTGTTATGCAGATGATATAGCCATATGGCACACAAGTAGCAGCATAGAAAATTCGTAATAAATACTGAACACATCAATGAGAGGACTGGAGAAGTGGGCAATGGAACTCCAAATGAGCATAAACCCAATAAAAACAAACTTATGCGTCTTCTCCACACAGGGAAAAAGGCATAAATATAACCAAAAAATAAGCATAAACAAACAAATAATTGATAAAATTAGAAATCCATAATACCTAAGTGTGATACTGCAGTCCTGGATCTTTCAGGTTGGTCTCGAGGACCACGCCATCACCATCTCCTAAGCGGCGAAGTACGCGATCTACGTATTCATCGTAGATAGCAAAATGCGTGGTGTCGCTGGAGACCCACTGGCGATTCTCCACCAAACTCTGCAGCGCTGGAAGAGGCGCCATATTCATTGTACATAGTGTATATAATGCATATTATCTTTTTTTAATAGTGCAGACTGTGCATGTATTGACAAGATGTCAACAGAATTATTTTAATCATTATTGATGTGGAATTGGAATTTTCAGAACACATAATTAGCACCTCAAATAGAGATATCAGAAAACTAAACATTCTGAGAAGGCTATGTGGAACAAATTGGGGAGCAAAACCCAGAATTCTCAGAACAACATATACCACCTTAATAAGGCCGATAATGAAATATGCAACACCGGTCTGGGCTCCCTCAAGCTCATCACTAAAAGTAAGACTAGACAGTGTTCAAGCAAAAGCGGCCAAAATAATCACTGGTGCTGTTTCATCCACCAACAATTAGAAAATTCAGAGAGAATGTGTTCTAGACCTACTCGCTCGAAAGCAGAAGACAAAATAAAAATAACTTGGATCGGCACTTCGGAAACGAGGAACCAGAGGACGAGATCTCTCTGACCACTTGTGGTTTGGTAGATCCGCCCTTTTCTGAGAATGAGGTGAAACTGACGGCTTTCAAGTTCGGGAAAAGGAAATCTCCTGGTCCCGAAGGGATCGATAACACTGTCGTGAAAGCCCTGGTAAGGATGCACCCATCGCTTCTTTCCAGGTTATTCAATAGGTGCCTGGACACTGGTACATTTCCTGAGGCATGGAAGGTTACCCAAGTAGTGCTTCTCGAAAGGTTTGGTAGAAAGGGTAATTCTCCTAATGATTATCGTATGCTTTCTTTACTAGTGTGTCTAGGTATGGTCCTGGATAGCCTACTAGCTCAGCGACTGAAGCACTGGCTAGAGAGTAATGAGCTCCTTTCCTCTTTCCAACATAGTTTTAGGGAAGGTAAGTCCACAACCACAGCTCTGAACGAGGTGTTAGAGGGGGTTGAGATGGGCTTAAATAAGGGTGCTTGGGTTCTTTTCGTGGCCCTGGACATTGATGGCGCGTTCAACTCCATGAGTTGGAACAAGCTGATGAGAAATTTGATGGACATGGGTTGTCCTTATAATTTGTGCAGCTTGGTTCGTGACTTTCTGAGGGATAGATGGATTAGCCTCAGTTTTGGTGGGAGGAAGTTGGAAAGAAACTGTGCTAGGGGTTGCCCCCAGGGCTCTTGCTGCGGACCTATTCTGTGGAATATCCTTGTAAACACCGTTTTCCAGGAGGAGCTCCCTGAGGGAGCCAGGCTGGTTCTCTATGCTGACGACCAGTTCCTCATCATTGAGGCTGCTTCGAGAGCGAAGGCTGAGAAGTGTGGTGAAACTTCTCTCCAAATTCTTTCGAACTGGGCCTATGACTCTGGCCTTAAGTTCAATGTCTCCAAAACTAAAGCCCTCAGCTTTAAGCCTAGGGACATAATAAATAAAAGGAAAGGGATAAAATGGGAACACAAGCCGGCTATCCGGATCGAAGGACGGAGGGTAGCGTTGGTCAATAGGATGACCATCCTGGGGGTGGTCATTGATGACAAGATGGGTTGGCAATACCAGGCGGAGGAGATGGTGGCGAGAGGCAGGGAGGCGTTGTGCAGGCCTGTCCTGGTTGGCTCTCAACAGTGGGGGGAGAAGGAGGGTATTATTTTTAGGAACCTCTGCCTCTCCTGTGTCGAGCCAATCCTGCTATATGCTTCCAGGGCTTGGTGACGCCGAAACAGGGATCAGAAGGTGGCGACTATTCTAGAGAGAGTGCAGAGGACAGCGGCACTCAGAATCACAGGGGGATATCGCACTACCAGCAGTGAGGCCTTTTTGGTCCTCTCTGGGCTTATTCCCCTGGGATTGAAACTAGAGGAGGAGACCATCAGAAGACAGAAGATCTGGGAGAACAGGGAAGATGCCCTGGGACTTGAAGCGGGTGCCCTGGAATGGAAGAGGGACCCAAGAAAGCCTCCGCAGTGGTTGCCAAAGTGGAATTGGAGTCCTGGAGAGCCGACAGGGAATATAACGGAGGTTTTCACTGATGGGAGTAGGTCTGGAACCAATACTGGATGTGGGGTAGTGATTTTCACTAATGGAGAGCTAATCTTCAAAGAAAGTTTAACACTCAGAGTGGACGAATTGGTCTTTTCAGCCGAGCTGGTTGCGATCAGGGTAGCCCTCAGAGTGTGTGCCGAGAATAACTTTAGCCCGGACCGCCTCTATTCAGAATGTATGTTGGCCCTCGTCGCCATCAATCTGGAGAAAGGGCAACTCGCGCATCAAATAATCCAGGAGCTGGAGATGACGCGGGCTCCGGAGCTCCCTTGGTTTAGGAGGCAAAGCCTCATCGAAGGTAATGAGTTCGCAGACAGGATCGCTAAGGCAGGATGCTTAAGAGGTAGATCACTGAGGACCCCAGTGACCAAGAAAGAAGTTTATAGGAGGATCAGGGGGCACGTCCAGGACTAATGGTTGGACAGATGGAGGAACATTGTGAAGGGGAGAGAGGTATTCAATGGGGTAACAACACCCAAGTACCTCTGTAAGGTTATGTCCCACAAACTCATTAGGGTAGTTCGGGACATGGGCTCTTCCTCAAGTCTCCACAGATTTAAAATTAAGAGAAACCCTGATTGCGTCTATGGAGAAAGGGATGTGAATGCACGCCACTACGTCTTGGATTGTCCAAGGGTAGTGGGTGTGCAGGAAGAGAGAAGGAGGGCGAGGGGCGCGATCGAGAGTAAGCTGTTGAGAAATCACAGCAAGCTTCTTGATAAAGCCCACGACGTGGCACCTGAGCTTTTCCTCAGCTGTGAGTGAACAGAGTCGACCGGGGGCTGCCTCCCCGCGGTCCCTGCTGGACACAGTAGATAGTTTTCTATTTTGCTGTGATTAAAGGCCACCGGTATAGAAATCCTTCCAGACACGTTGTCTGGGAGGTGGTGTTTCAAGGTACAATGTCCAAGCACTAGCTTGGATACCGTTACTTGGCTTATGAGTTGAACAGAATAGCAGCGAAGGGCATGCTTCGCATGCCGGCTTGTGGACCGAAAGGTCTGGGTGGCCATCTGCTTCTAGGGTATACCAACTGTGCTTAGGTGGGATCCTCCATTTCTTGTTTATTTTGGCTACTGTTTCTATTTCTTTAAAAGTAAGTTTATTTTTCTGTAACAAGGGTTCTTTTGTGCCTTTTTTCGCTAGCGCATCAGCAGCTTCATTGCCTTCAATGCTAACATGTAAGGGTATCCATTGAAGATGAATTTTTGAGGTATTGAGAGTTTTTGGAGATAACCAATTATGTTCCTGCTTACTTTGTCTCTAAGTTCCCCTGTGTGACTCAAGTGTTGTAGGGCACTTCTACTATCAGTAAGAATCCATATATCGTGATGTTTAATGTTTCTGATGGATTTTAAGACTTCATAGATGGCTATAAGTTCTGATATGAAGACTGAGCAAAATTCTGGGTTTCTTCTGTTTATTTTCTCATTGCCATTTGTGGTTTTAATGAGAGAGCCACTACCAGTGTGTCCCAACTCGTCTCTGCTACCATCGGTATAGATAGTTATTGCATTTTTAGGAATTTTATTAATTATTTCTAATGATAATTGTTTTAAGTATTCTGGATTTTGGTATTGTCTGTTGGTGGGTTCATTTAAAGTGGCATTAAAAATAATATTTTGTTAGTGGTTCGCATGGAGATATTTTTTCAACTGAATAATATATTTTTCCACTTTATATTTTAAAAATCCATTTCTTTTGGTCAGGTGGAGAGGGCCTTCTTTTTTGAGTCCTATATTGGGTTCCCAATTAAGTATGTAATTGAAAGTTCTGTGTTTGTTTTCATAACTCTTGATTTTGTTTATATATTTTGGCAGATTGTAGCTTATTCTATTCTTTAAGGGCATAATGTCTGCCTCGTAAAGTACAATATCATTAGGGCAGGTTTTTCGAAGACCTGCAATAATTCTAGCTGCATTTAGTTGTATCCTTTCCAGTGTTTTTAGATTTGTTTCAGATGCTGTACCATAGATTTGATATCCATATTCCAAGATTGGTCTCATTAGAGATGTGTAAGTTAATTTTAGTGTTGTTGCTTCAGCTTCCCACTCTTCCAGAAATATTATTCAAGATTTTTAGTCGGTCTCTTCCTTTTCTAACAACTCCTTCAATATGCTTACTGGAGTTAATTTCTGGATCCAGGGTGTAGCCAAGATATTTAGGATGTTTATTATATTGCAATTGTTGTTCTTTCAGAATAATATTTGGTTTTATTTTGTATAGTTTCTTATTGGTAGTAAAAAGACAGGTTTCAGATTTTTGGGGGTTAAATTCTAATTTATGTTTATTGGCAATTTTTTCTAGGTGGAGAAGAGTCTTGTTCAAATCTCTTTCAGCTTTTTTCCAGTAGAATAGAATAATGTCATCAGCGAAAAGTCCAATATTGGTTTTATGTGAAAATATTTCTTCTATGCCTGCAATAAATAGGGTGAAGAGAGTTGGGCTAAGGACTGATCCTTGTGGTAATCCTTGGTACAATTTGAAGGTTTTAGATAGAGTGCCATTATATTTGACCATAATTCGTATATTTTTAAGAGAATCATTTATCCAAGTGATAGCTTTTCCATCAATTTTGATATGTTTGTATAATTTTGTAATTAACTTGTTTTTCCATACCTTTTCAAAAGCTTGTGTAAGGTCTAAAAAGCAGCTATGGTGTGGTTAGTTGGTTTTTTGTTTTGTGCATCTTTTACCTTTTGTGTGAAAAATAAGAGTTGGTCTATTGTTCTATGTCCTTTCCTAAATCCATATTGTTCTTCTGGTAAGATATTTCTTGTGTCGGGGTGGTAGGTGAGTCGTCTGAGTATAATTTTTTCCATTAATTTGCAGCAAATATTTGTTAGGGAGATAGGTCGGTAGTTTTTCGGGTCATCAGCAGATTTGTCAAGTTTTTAATGGGAATTATTGTTGCATTTTTTACAGTCTTGAGGCAATTTTCCAGTTTTCCAGGAGTTATTGGAAATATTGAGAAGTCTTTCTTTGCCAAATTTGCCCAAGTTTGATATCATTCGGCCCTGGATTCCATCTGGCCCAGGAGTCTTGTTTAGGTCAGTGTTTTCTAATGCATAAGCTAGCTCTTTCATATTGATTTTTTTCATGGAAAATATTATGAGTGCTGGTGACATTTTTACAGTCATGAATAATCTTTCGGGACTTTTTTCAACCTCGATTTTACTACTTATTTGATATGAATTACCTAAAAGATTGGCAGCAATTTTGTCATTAGTTGCTGGTGTACCATCTGTATTCTTAATCATATTTGTGTTTTCAGTTATTGGCTGGACTCTGTCAATTTGTTTTGCCAAATTCCAAAGTTTTGTATTTGGGTTTCTTGGGTTCAGGTTTTCACAAGTTTGTTTCCATTTTTTCCTTTTCACATTTACGTATAATCTTTTTTTATTTTTGCAATCACAATGTTCAGTTCAGTTCTACAATATTTTTGGTTTTGGGTGCACTTTTTTGTAGTTCATTTCTTTTAGTTATAAGTGTTTGAATATTTTTTGCCTGGTGTGTATAATTTGGAATCCATTTCTTAATATTACCTCTTGGTATTGAAACTTTGGCTGCTTTAATAATGATGTTTTCGAAAGATATCATATTAGCCTTTTTGAAGTTCCAGAATTTTTCTTAATTGAGCTAGTTTTGGTCTTGGTGCTAATTTCCATCAAATTAGGCAAATTATCACTTCCAAAACTTTTTAATATTTGCTATTTGCATTTGTGGAAAATGTCAGGATAGTAAAACCTTCTATCAAGGGCTTGTGCAGTATTATAGCTTGTTGGAATGATGGGTAGGATTCCCATCATTTAAGCACATGAAGGCATTGTCGTCAAATATGTTTGATAGTATTTTGCCTCTTGGGTTTGGCGTAGAACATCCCCATAGTTGATTTTTGGCATTAAGGTCACCTACAATAATAGTGTTGTCTGTAAGAAATTGAGCCATTGTTCCATCGTCAATAAATGTATTGTTTGGAGGGTGATACATATTGTATATGTGGATGGATTTGTTTTGATTGAGGTAGACTTTGATACCTTGGGCTTCGAGGTCTAATGTGTTTGTAATATTAACAGCTATGTCCTCATAGTACAAATTCTTGATTAAAATTGCTAGACCACGCACTTCAACAGCATATACAGATGGATCTTCAGACCTTACCCTGAGTAATGGAGGGGCCGGAATTAACATAATATTGCAAGATGGAACAAACATCAAAATCAAAGAAGGAGCAGGACAGATTTCGTCAAACTTCACTTGTGAACTGACAGCTATCTGGAAAGCCCTTGATGTATGCCTTGACCAACCATCCCTGCATCAAGCAGAAGGAATTTTAATATACAGCGACTCCATATCCGCTCTAGAAGCAATTCAGAAGAGCAATGCTAAAATCACACAGAAAATACACTCGTTACTTACCCAACTGGAACCATTGGAGAATAACTGCATTCTACATTGAATCCCTGCCCATGCTGAGATCAGGGGTAATGAAATGGCATTCGAATTTAATTGCATTTAATGGGAATTATTGTTGCATTTTTTACAGTCTTGAGGCAATTTTCCAGTTTTCCAGGAGTTATTGGAAATATTGAGAAGTCTTTCTTTGCCAAATTTGCCCAAGTTTGATATCATTCGGCCCTGGATTCCATCTGGCCCAGGAGTCTTGTTTAGGTCAGTGTTTTCTAATGCATAAGCTAGCTCTTTCATATTGATTTTTTTCATGGAAAATATTATGAGTGCTGGTGACATTTTTACAGTCATGAATAATCTTTCGGGCCTTTTTTCAACCTCGATTTTACTACTTATTTGATATGAATTACCTAAAAGATTGGCAGCAATTTTGTCATTAGTTGCTGGTGTACCATCTGTATTCTTAATCATATTTGTGTTTTCAGTTATTGGCTGGACTCTGTCAATTTGTTTTGCCAAATTCCAAAGTTTTGTATTTGGGTTTCTTGGGTTCAGGTTTTCACAAGTTTGTTTCCATTTTTTCCTTTTCACATTTACGTATAATCTTTTTTTATTTTTGCAATCACAATGTTCAGTTCAGTTCTACAATATTTTTGGTTTTGGGTGCACTTTTTTGTAGTTCATTTCTTTTAGTTATAAGTGTTTGAATATTTTTTGCCTGGTGTGTATAATTTGGAATCCATTTCTTAATATTACCTCTTGGTATTGAAACTTTGGCTGCTTTAATAATGGTGTTTTCGAAAGATATCATATTAGCCTTTTTGAAGTTCTAGAATTTTTCTTAATTGAGCTAGTTTTGGTCTTGGTGCTAATTTCCATCAAATTAGGCAAATTATCACTTCCAAAACTTTTTAATATTTGCTATTTGCATTTGTGGAAAATGTCAGGATAGTAAAACCTTCTATCAAGGGCTTGTGCAGTATTATAGCTTGTTGGAATGATGGGTAGGATTCCCATCATTTAAGCACATGAAGGCATTGTCGTCAAATATGTTTGATAGTATTTTGCCTCTTGGGTTTGGCGTAGAACATCCCCATAGTTGATTTTTGGCATTAAGGTCACCTAAATAATAGTGTTGTCTGTAAGAAATTGAGCCATTGTTCCATCGTCAAATAATGTATTGTTTGGAGGGTGATACATATTGTATATGTGGATGGCTTTGTTTTGATTGAGGTAGACTTTGATACCTTGGGCTTCGAGGTCTAATGTGTTTGTAATATTAACAGCTATGTCCTCATAGTACAAATTCTTGATTAAAATTGCTAGACCACGCACTTCAACAGCATATACAGATGGATCTTCAGACCTTACCCTGAGTAATGGAGGGGCCGGAATTAACATAATATTGCAAGATGGAACAAACATCAAAATCAAAGAAGGAGCAGGACAGATTTCGTCAAACTTCACTTGTGAACTGACAGCTATCTGGAAAGCCCTTGATGTATGCCTTGACCAACCATCCCTGCATCAAGCAGAAGGAATTTTAATATACAGCGACTCCATATCCGCTCTAGAAGCAATTCAGAAGAGCAATGCTAAAATCACACAGAAAATACACTCGTTACTTACCCAACTGGAACCATTAGAGAATAACTGCATTCTACATTGAATCCCTGCCCATGCTGAGATCAGGGGTAATGAAATGGCATTCGAATTGGCAAAGGAAGCCAGAAAGTTGAGCCAAAGGAAAGAACAAATGTCATTATTTGACGCTGATTCTTTGTCAAAATACAAGATAATTAAACAAAAAAAAAAGAAAAGATCAAAAGGCGAAATAAACTCTGAGAGAAAAATGGCAAAAACTATAACAAGACTTAGAACAAAACACTATAAAGGAATGACAATACATCCAGATGGCACAAGAACCTATAGGGCATGCAACAATTGTCCTGGTGTGGAACTACACCTACCCACATATTCTCATAGCCAGCAATGGCCGCAGCCTTGCAGAAATTAGACATAGACCCTGAGCAGCAGCTTTACACACCCAAGATAGTGGACATTGCTGCTGCTGTGATGGAGATACATGGATACATCTGAGGCTCTTTATTGGACACAACAACAACGGCATTCCAGAGTAAAATAAATTATCAGAGATAGATACATATTTTTCAAATGAATTAAAATAAATATAATCGATACTGAGTGAGAGTTGAATTAAAAATATTAGAAATTTATTATCTTCGGAAACAAACCGTAACTGAAATATCAATTTTCTTTTTGCTACATGTTTAATTTGCATTTACCTATTTTACATATTTCTGATTGTATTTGAAAATCGTTAACCAATTCTTCATACTTTTGGCGAAGTGGTGTTTTATTAATTTGTTATTTGATATTATTAGGGTTCTTTCCTGGTATTCAAAAAGGAAAAATACGTGTCGATCAGTTATATTTTTCAATTTATCAAACAATTTGGCCGCTGAATCTCTGATTCTGGTAGAGCGCCATCTGGCAAATAAAATTGTAACTAAAATCAATTTCGAATTTTTCATTATTTGCCATAAAAATCCCATTGCATCCTGAACACAATGGTGTTTACCGCATTGCTCTAGCGCAAATATTCGCGGAGTTATTAATTTTTAAAATAGTGCGGGACTTTTGGATCACCCTGTATATTAAGTCAAAATTCATATAACTTCAGGAGAGAGAGACTTTAATATTTAATTTAGAAATTGATGTAGAACCACTTCCCATAAGAAATCATGGCCTGAACCTAGAGCTAAGTATGTTTGCCCTTGACGATGCTCGAGGGTTGAGGCAGGGAGTCTTACAAAGATGCTCGTTGAGGGAAATCGTAAATTGTATTAAACGGTACAAGAGGTTCTTCTGTGTGGATATTAGTTTTCAGAATATTTTGGCATTAAATTTAAAATATACAGAAGGATACGAAATAGAAACCCAATTTGTCTATGAAATACTCGTGGGTGCAAATTATCGTTTTGGAAGATGAAACTTACAGATTTCTATAAATTATCAAATTTAAATTTATCTATATGCGAAAATAAAGGTTTCACTGTATTTTAAAGCTTATAAGATCATATTACAAATATTTCAGGTATGTAATTAATATAAAGATATAAAAATATTGTTTAAAATTGTTTATACTTTTACAATCTAAATAGATAATACCGTAACAGAGTTTTCCATTGTAAAGTCCTAAGCTATCTCCTCCGAAGATTCTGAACTACACATAACGATCTATATACCAAAATTTTCGTTATTTTTTTCTTCGTATGTTAGTTATGTTTTTATTTTCCTAATGTTAACAGTTATTTTTATTTTTTAATTTAATCTATTTTACAATCGTAGATTTTTTGCATTTATCATCATCAATTCCTTTGTTTTGAAAGCTCGTTCTTTTTATTCTAGCATTTATTTCTTTTATATTTCTTTATATTGTATAATATTACTAATAAAGCGAAAACCAAAGGTATATAGCTATATATTTATAATATATTTATCATTTTTCTTTTTTTGAGGAAATTATATATCTTTTATACAAGATAATAAGATTACTTTGCAACATTGTTTATGCAATGATTATTTAAATTATCAAGATCTCTTTAAAAATATTTACATTAATTACATAAGAGGAAAAAAAGGTATAGATGATTATTTTTTTCGCCCTAATATTTTTTTCCAACTCTGAAGTGGAACTAAGATTTTTAAAAACCTTTGTGCATAAAGATTTTGCATAATGTTGTCATGTAGTTTGATTGTTGACAAAAATCTTTGAAGAATTTATATATTTAAAAAAATATTTTATCTAAACCTTCCAAGGACAAACAATATTAATTTTAAATTTCCTGAAATATTTAAATATATATACTCTAAGCATTTCACGAATAATTTACAAGTCATTTAATTATTTAAATTATTACAAAATTGTTACAAAAAATAGAAAAATGGTTAGGCGTTGATAATAAACACACACACACACAAAAGCCTTTATTAAGGACTTGCCCCATATAGATTCTCCCAATTGGGTAAGATAATAATCATCTTGTGTTATTTACATAGAAATTAAACTGGCTTTACTCTTCGTCTCAAAGTCATTCACTTGTTGACTGTTCCTTACATAATGACGATCTAAAAAATTTATAATAAGCTATTGCCTTAGATTTATTTGCTGATATTTTTGAAAGCAATACGTAGGGTGAAATGTTGGTACATTTAATTTGTTGATATAGGGCCTTCCTCTCTGCATCAAGGGATGTACAATTAAGCAGGTAATGGGGGAGTTCTTCAGTAATTTCTTTGTCACACAGTGTACATATTAAGTTTTTGGCCTCGAACGTCAGAGCGTGTTTTTTTTTTTAAGACTGTTTTTCACCTTTCTACAGCCAGCCAGCTAGCTGGGATATTAAAAATATGTTAATTTTGTTACATTAATTTTTTTTTTGTATTCCAATAAGGAAAGAAATAAAATTGGATACAATAATTCATTTTTAAAAATTAATAAATTCGGAATTAAACACAAGGTAATAAGACCATATTCAAATAAATAAATAGTGTGTGATATTTAAATAACAGGGTTGATACCATCTTCAGACCAAAGTTTCTCATGTTTCAGTATTTTTGTCCTGAAGATGGTAGCAACGCTGTTACCAAAATGTCTCGCACTTATTTATTTATTTGGATACAGTCTTATTACCTTTTGTTTATAATCTATAACCCAAATTTTACCTTATCAAATTCTAAATTATTCAATACAAATTTTTGCTACTAAATATTTTGCAATGCAATTAATAAGTGATTTTCGGACAAAGAAATATACCCACTTTGACATTTTAAAACATCTTGTTTTGTTTTCTAACTGCTTCTCAAATGATAATTTATTCATGTTGAAATTTAATCCTCTTATTATATAATTTATTAAATTGTGAGGAATAAAGATTCATAACTTTTCATTTCTTAATCAACAAGATGATAAGGCACAATTTGTATTATAGATTTTAAACCCATGGTAATAATACCAAATCTAAATAAATAAATAGTGTGTGATGTTTCAGTAACAGCATTGTTACCATCTTCAGACAAAAGTACTGACAAAAGTATCATTCAGTACTTTTGTTTGAAGATGGTAACAACGCTGAAACGTCACACACTATTTATTTATATGGATTTGGTTTTATTACCTTGTGTTTATAATTAACAAGATGTTTTAATGGTAGTCCCACAACATATTGAGTGGGAAGTGATGTCACATTAATATATACTGTTATCAGCGTCATGCACAATTCTGTCACGTTAAGTCACGTGTCAAGTTACGGTAAGTAAAAATTTAAAAATTAAAAAAAGATGCCGAAACCCGGGATCGAACCAGGGACCTTTAGATATTCAGTCTAACGCTCTCCTAACTGAGCTATTTCGGCTTATTTTATTTATTTCTATAGAAGCTTCTATCTTTATAATTATGTATCTTTTCAAAAAGTCAATTCACACCTCTTCTCTGGAGACCATGGGAATACTGACTAATTCATTATGCTAACATAATTATAAATACAAGTATCAGAGTCATCAAAAATTCTGTCATCGTTTGCTTTTGTGAATGGAATAAATACCCAAATAGGGCCATTTCTTATAAGCATCAGTGGTTCAGTGGTAGAAAGCTCGCCTGTCACGCGGGCGGCCCAAGTTCGATTCCCGGCCGATGCATTTTTTTTTTTACAATTTTTAAAACTCATTTATATTATTATCCCTATATATATAAAAGTCAGCGTATGTATGTATGTTTGTCAACTATACACGTCCACAATACGTAACTAATCTGACTGAAATTTTAACAGTATATAGAGTAGAATCTGGAAAAACTCTTAGTGAAATTTTCAGGTCTCTATCCCGAATATCCGTCGTGTTATTTGCAAATTTGCTCTTTCGCTCGCGCCTCTAGCGGTGAAAATGGGGGATAATACCAGCTGACCTAATGTACATGTAAAGTTTGGAACGGGACGTTTCACAAGATTGACATCCACGGCTCCAATTTATAATTGTAACGAATAGTATTTGAATAAAAACATTTAATCGGGTAAAACCCGGGCGTTGTCCGGGTCATTCGGCTAGAAATGCAGTTTTTAGTGAGGTCCATTAAATGAATTTATCCCTTTTATGTTATCTTATTTTCTATATTGAAAAGTAAATAAATATGAACAAAAAAATTAAAAATGTTTAAGAATATTATTAAAAAAGAATCATGAAGATATTTTAAAGGAGTCCTTTAGGGATGTCTGTTTTTGCACTTATGATTCCAGAGTTACATGGTCCAGTGGGCCGTATGAAAATCGAGTTGTTCATATAAAAACATGTTTAAAAAATGCCATTTTATTTTAATGTAATCTATATAGCTTGAAATAAATAAAAATAATGGCTGCTTGAACTCGGTCGCATGTGACATTTTACAGGTACATTGGGACAGCTGACATTCCCCCCAACCCAACCCACTGATAAATAGGCAAGAAGGTATGGGAAAAGATCTCAGTAGACGCGAATTCGCGTTGGTAGCCTACAATTTTATGTTAATTTTTAGAAATCAGGGACATGAATTCGCATCCTTTAGGCTTGACGCCTTATAAGTGAGGATATGAATTTGCGTTATATGGGTTCAAAATGTTTCGTTGCTCGCATCTATAATACCTTTTTATTAGTAAAGTTGTAAGTTAATATCAATCGTCGAAATTTGCATTTTAAAATGGTTGAATTATCAGAAGTGGTGAATAATTAATATTAACACAAAGCAATAACGCGCCATCTATACATATAAAATAAAAGGACTTAAAAGCGCGAATGTTTCTTTTATACATAAAACGAACTTCTACTGTCCTTACTGCGATGAAAAATATATTGGGAGGGCTTGGCTCATCAGTGGTGAACCCTCCCAGCGGTTTCGACAATTTAATCCACCAGACCGCTTATCAGAGCTCTAATATTGTATTGGATCATTCTGCTTTTATATGCTACACTGAAGGATGGAATCTTAGAAATGGTTTTCAAGTAAACTATGTACATAAGCTTATAGGACAGTAGAATTATATTCAAATATTTGCTTCGAGCAATGCTCTTCAGCAAACTATAAAGACAAGGTCATTAGGAATAAATTAACACAAAGCAATAACGCGCCATCTATACATATAAAATAAAAGGATTTAAAAGCACGAATGTTTCTTTTATACATAAAACGAACTATATAATTTTCATCGCAGTAAGGACAGTAGAAGTTCGTTTTATGTATAAAAGAAACATTCGCGCTTTTAAGTCCTTTTATTTTATATGATTAATATTATCGAATTACCGTTTGTTATTTGATAGGCCAGAGATTGGGAAATCAAATCAGCGTCGAATTATCGCAAAGTGTCGAATTATCGGTATTGTCGAATTACTGTTTGTAATTTCATAGGTTCTGGAAATCAAAACATGGTCGAATTAGCGAATTTATACTTAGAAAGTATTTTTACTTATCCTTACTTGAAATGCTGCTTCTAGGAAATCGGAATATACCCATTGCGATTTTTAAGCCACCATCTATACTTTTAAAGTCTCTGCAGGCCCTTTGGGTAAACCCTGGGCGTTGCCCGGGTCACTCGGCTAGTTAATATATAATATTATAAATTAGAATAAAACCTCCCCTTCCCATTAGAAAACACATAAGCTAACCTCCAATCAGAATCATTCTCATGGTGTGGCCAAGAGTTTCCATAGATTTCAAGATTCTCCTTCAAGTAAAGCTATATTTTCTTCACCAGCACTTTGATCACAGCCAAAAGGACGAGAACCGATATATCACCATAGAGAGAAATGCTTGTGGTCCACGTAAATTTCCACAATATTGCTGGAATTATCACGATGGAAAAAACTCCGACATCGCATAGAGAGGTTACTATGATGGCGCCACCATTATAGTTCCGAATTAGTTAGATAAGAAGCTGAGAATTGCTTATTCTGTTTATTCTTCAATATTATTCCCACAATATCTAACCTGACTGGATGTGAACATTTAGAGTATATTTTCGGTCAGCTTAACAGTGTAAACTTTTAAATATGTAATTTTGTCTGATGGCAAGAAAATTAGCATATTCTTAAAATGATCATGATAACAATATGTTAATGAATTCATATTATATATATTCATATTATATATATATATATATATATATATATATATATATATATATATATATTGTGACATATGGCTCCCCTCTTTACAAGAGCCAGGACAATAATCTTATTCGAATATGAAACAATACATGAAAATAGAGTGTATATATATAGATTATAATTAATAAAATAATATTTATATACCAATTATCGATAAGTACCTGTACATTAAATTAAAACTGATCACAAAATATATAAAAATTGTAACACAATTAACTTGAATAAAAAAGTGATTGACAAAGATTTGAAGTGTAGACGTTAAACCTCAATTCAGGGAGTTACTGACCAATATAGAATTCACCATAAAAGTCTAATTTGTCGAGACGTGTACAATACGTAATCACTCAGTACGTGCCTATTAAAACCCGCCATATTGAGAGGAAGGAAAGTTCATATATATAAATATATTGTATAAATGTACTTATAATTTTTCCATGTCTATTGAACGCGTGCGCGGACACCTCCAACTGGAGTCGCGTTTTGTCTGCTTCGACACGTGTCTCAATTCGGAGTCTTCTCTTCTTTTACCCTGTGTGCTGCAACACTTCGGTGACCACGACTACTTCCCTTTATAACACACAAATATATATATACTAAAATAGAACCCTCTCGCTATAAATATGCAAAAGAACAATGTATTATGTTTATACCCTTTGTTGTTGAATAAAGTTGATAACTGAGTTTATTTATCTGAATTATACTCGATTGTTACACCTTGGTATTGAGAAAATAAATAATTGTTGATGAAATTTTATAAACAGTTTTAATGCTATTTATCTTCTTTTTACTTTTCAAATTGGTGTATATAAAAAGTTAAAATTTCTGAATTTGTAATTAGAATTATCTGTGATGTGACCCCCTAGAACTTCCTCCTGGAATTCCATTGTTTTTGTCAGTACATCCTTTTAACAAAAGCTAAATTAATTATTGAATGAAGACAAAAGGACTACAATTAGTTTTCAAACGAAAAACACAATCATTCAATTAAAATCAATTACGTACCTGACTTCCAATTAGAAGGTAAACTTAATAAAATATTTAGGTTTAGATTGAATTCTCTCGCCATTTTAATTTGGCCAATCTCATTAATTACCATTATTGCCACCGTCTTCCAGGCATTTTTAATTTGAAAGTGAGGGCAATGGACTTCAAGCCCGATGTCGCCGTCCGAGTAATGCAATCAATCGTCCCGGCGACATTACCATTTTAATGAAGCCTGCCCTAATTGGGACTGGGGATTATTAATTGATGGCCTTAATCTCATTGATTCGGTCATCGTCCTCACCCCAGGTCAAACAACCCATTAAACAAAATACATGCTTACATCGAACATCTTTGTAAAATTACACAGGTCGCTGATAACTAACTCGGATACTTCGACATACCATCTCGAAGACTATTCATGGTAAGAGGATTTATGTTATAGAAGATATCCTCGTGGTTGGTTCTACTGGAGGTATTAAACCCCATTACAATGTAATATCCTCAGACCGTTACAATGGCAATATTGACAAGCGATCTGGTGGTCTAACTGGTGATCTGACTAAACCGAAACTGACTCGAACAGTATCAGATCAACCTATAATGAGACATCCCCCTCCAAATGAGATTATAATTATAATTATAGCCATGTTTAAGTGTTCCCTCACTGTATATAGGTTCGACACTAAAGCCATTTGAAATTTATTTATAATGTTAGATTTTATTGACATGTATTTTATTATACCTAGTACACGTGATATAGGTCATGAAAACATGGTGGATAGTAGTTGGCGACAACCTCTACTGTTTACTTTTTTGCTTATCCCTAGTACACGTGGTACAGACCATGATAATCATGGTGGGTAGTTAGCGACTGCTTTTACTGTAAGCGCACCACATGTCTACACATGTGAAAGCAGTTCGAATTTGCACTTACAAATGTGCCAGAGCCCCGTTTGGTTACTTGCACTCGCTGGTGGGGTTGGACTTTTGCAAGAATCGGACCCGGAATCGGAATCGAACCCGGGTCGTAGTGGTCGTAAACCAAACGGTTTAACCAGCCTTCCACCGACCCCCACCTCTACTGTAAGTTCAACAAATGTCAACACAAGTAAAAAGCGCGCAGATCACCATTCGCACTTACAAGAGTGCGAAGCACCGTTTGGTTAATTGTATTCACTAGTGTGTTTGAACTTTTGCAATATTCGAGGGATATATGAGTATTTTTTTAATTTAAAAAGTGTTTTAATGCGCGATTTGAATCCGGTCGTGGCTATCAGAATTTATACCACTCATCCCCTTAACACCCCATTGAAAGAAATAGTTAAAAATACCTTTCTTGGGAATAAAGAGCAACAGATGATTCATATATAATGAATTGAAATATATAGAAAGCTTTGAATAAACACGTTGTTAAATATTCTTCCTTAAGGAAGTTTTTTTTTTTTATTTCTATAACTCAAAGCTGTTTAAACACTGATATTGAAAATACATTAAATCATAGCGAATTGTTAACCAATTTCAAACTTTTGGAAATAATTGGGATTAGGTTCGTGTTTAGGAGATATCTGGGTTAAAGTTTCTATTGCATTTTTTTCATGTTTTTAGAAATAAATATAGGAAGAATATATATTAGATATCGAAATTTAAATATATCGAGTGTAATATTATTTATATACACTCGTGTACAAATAGATTCGAGTAAAACCGGAACCTACATCTAGTATCTAATTAATCAGAACTCTAGGCTCCCATCCAACAGGTACATTAGTCGCTATCCGAGTTACACAAGGCACAGATTCTAAACGCGACAAAGTGCTAAATTCTGTGCAATTAAATAAACCACTTATCAACCACAGCCATTATCCAGTCTAAGTACTGTAATTTGTACGTCCATCCGTACATAGTTAGAAATTCTCCAAATCCCGAGCATATTAAAACTCCATTCAAATGAGTACATTAACTAATGTACCTAGATTTATAAATGGTTTCTAAGCACCATAGTTAATCTTAACTAACAATAAATTCTCACCTGGCTTCGAACTGTCGCTTTGAAAGGGGAGAAAAGATAAAAAGCAACTTATTTAATGATCTAGATGAGAATTGACTCTCTAATTATTTATTTTTGTATTTAAAATAGAATCGACTAAATGGAAAAAATATGCATAGCTATTTAATAATGAGATTTTTTAAAATGAAATATATTGCTAAAATAATTTACAATAGTAAATTGGATGGACTTATGTTGATTTATAAATATATCACAGTGTAATATATCGGATACAATATTTTTTTTATAAGAAAATAATCCATCTAACGAAGGTTGGTAAATTTTCATAAATAACAATGTTCCATAAACTCTTGAACTAAAAGGTCTTTATTCTCCAATATTATGAGTTTTTTTTTATTTAATGTAAGGCTATAATATCCAATATATATTTTCCGAACTAACTCCGAAGACAAAGGTTACAAGCCATCTATATATCGTGGCAGTCTGCAGCCTTTTACTAAAAGAGAGAAAACGACATTAATATTATATTAAAAATAATATTACATGCATTTTGAAGCAGCTCATATTTTAGAAAGCGGGAAAAAAGGACAAAAACTTAATAATATATATAACCCTATTTAATTGGAAAATTCTCTCTCTATATATATATTCTTTTGCCCTAATGTGAATAGTTTTGAATAAAACATTAGTTGATTTTTGCTTGAAATTAAATAATTTGTAGAATACTTAAGCCTGTTTCACATATATAAAATATATATTGTTAATTACATAAACTATATTACCATAACCTTTTACTTTTTAAATGTTTTTTTTTCTTCGAAAAGCTAATAACGTAAGTTAAAGAAGGATATACACATTTAGAATAACTTGAAAATTCATCCTGACTCACTGAGTTTCTCTCATCCATTCTTTAAGTTTAAAAGTTAATTATTTTACTAGATATTATATTTGCATATGTAGGTTTGAGAACATGTTAGTGACATCTTTCATACCTTCTCTGTAACCGTTTTCAGCCTCGGATGAGATCAAAGTTCAGTAATCATTTTGAAGAACGAGCATGTTCAGGACTTTTACGGACTCTTCGAGGAATGAGATCTTTTGGAATGCCATCCATCTTTGATACGGATTGAGCCGGTATAGAATTACTTTTAAGCCCTTATGGAATGGACCATCCCTAGGACCAGCTCTGAGCCACTCGTTTAAAAAGCCGTTTCTTCTTCCCGAGATCTTCAAGACTTCGAGTGCTGCGGAATGGGGAAGATTTGCCAGCGGTAGTGTATAAAATTCCACAACGATATTATAAAAAATCTTCTAGTCTTACACTAAATATAATATGTGGTTTTTGCCTGTAATACTACTGTATATCACCAGCCACGACCGAAGGTGCCCAGAGGTGCGCATCACCCAACAGGGTCAAAAGGAGAAGGCCCCCGTTTTTACTTCCAGGTCCATAGAAACAGTTCTGGTGTCACCAGATTATCGGACACTTGACACTACTCCAGTAGGGCTGTGTTACCAAGACGACCCTTCTTTCAAGAAACCCCTCCACCAAGGCTTCCCCCCCCCCCTACTAAAGACTCAAAGGGCTCAATTAGCCAACAGCGAAACTACTGGTCTTGAACATGCTTGCAGAATTACTATATATAAATTAAAATTATGTTACAAGGTATTTGTATAAGGTATATGTATTTTCATACAAGGTATGGTTAAAAGGTTCGGGGAATTAGTCAAAAAGGTTTTTCTGAAAGAGTTTAGAAAAATAAAAATTATCATCGTAATCATGAGACCTCGTTCTACTAGAAAATATTCATATATTTTCGATATCTTAAATAAAAGAATTTTGTATTATCAAGGAAATATATATAGGCACACAACCTCTTTGGAAAATTCTGAAGGTTTCAGGAATTTCTTATGGATCTCAAAAAATATGGGACTACTCAGAACTGTAACGAGGGCTATATTATGGCTTCAGGTGTGTGTATGAGTTTGTCGAAGCTGGTGTTGTGGCATTATCACAGACCCGAATATTCTAGTTTGCAGAATCGGTCAAAAGCGTAACATTTTCCCGAGTATTTTTAACGGAGAAAGTGTCCTTTTCTTTCAACAAAAATTCCATCAATATTTTTAGGTATACTTTCAAAGCCCTTTCTGTCTACTAAAGGTGTTTATTAGAGGACCCTCTATCAGAAACCCAACAAAATTCGGGCATAGTTTAAAACATGGTATCGTCTCCCTTGAATTTCACTTGATGCCACTGTAAAATTCTATACAACAGGCGATTCTTCATATTTATATTGTATCACCATATAAATAAGTATATATTGAAAATATATATAAATATTGAAGATATACACGCAATATGTTTTATATGATGTTGGGAAAGAGAATATATATCTATTGTAGAAAGATGTTATTTGGGTCAACAGAATATGTAATTCAAACTGCTTGTGTAAACCTAATTTTTTTCGAGTGGCAACGCAAACCTGTGTTAATAGAAAAGTTGAATAGGTATTGGTTCAATATGGGAGATATTTGAGAAATGGATACATCATAAAACTTCCATTAAAACCTATTCTAAACATTATACTTATGTATAAAATTTCACCACATATCATTTTCACCACATGTATTTTCTATATGAATATCATGAAATATTTATATTTTATATTTAAAAACATATATATATATTAAAAATAAAGAAGGCATCTCCTGACCACGAGTACATGTGTTTTTTAGGAGGCAGAGCGCCTTTCAAGAGTGGTCAGGAGATGCCATCTTTATTTTTAATATATACACCTGACCCACTTATCTTTTATTTTTTCTATTGTTTTTTCATATATATGTCATAATTTGTATATAATTGTATGCTCCCCGACCCACTATGCATGTACAAATGTATGATTTTCAAAGATTTAATAAAAGAATAAGATAACTGGAGGAAAGAAAGTAACAAAAAGACATAGGAAGTAGATCTAGAAGAGAACATAATTATTACGAGTAATAACGTCACAGTTAACCTTCTGACCCCGGGAACCCTGCGAGCTAAGTTTAAACCAATACTTTCGGGCAAGGCAGGACGTATCTAGTGACCGCAGAAGTTATAAATGTTAAGCTAACGCCCAATATTTCCGGCAAAGCAGGACGTATTTGATAACGCGGAAGTAAATAAAGTCGAAATAGCACCCGACACTTCCTATCAGGCAGACCATATCTTTCACCAAAGAGAACCGCGGTCCAATTAGAAAGTCTCCCCTTAAGTAGGTCAACCAATAGGAAAACGGGGACGTTCCATTTTCGACCAATGGGAAGGAAGCCAACTCGTGGTGTTAAATCGAAAAGCAAGAATGGTCAGTGGTTCACTCGCTCTCGCCGAGTTCGGATCTAGTAGTGTTTTGGCTCCCATCTGAACAACATCTACAGTTCTTCATTCACTCCCACCGAGTTCAGACCCAGTCATCGACTCGACCCCACCAAGGTAATGTCTGCTCACTAGAGACCTCTCTCTCCGCTCATTTCATCTAAATCCAATCATCGCCATGTGATCAACTAATTAATCATCAAAAACCGCTCTGCCTTTCTCAAAAGCTTTCTTTCCTCCAACCGTTGCCTTATATTTTCAACTATCAAGTGTCCCGGCTTATTTCCCCTGTGTGTAATCCTTTCACTCAGCCACCACGACTGCATCATCCACCACGACTGCATCATTCACCACGACTGCGTCACCACTTCAACAACCTTCAACACCAAGAGTAAGGTTTCCCAACATAGTAGAATACCACAGCTATTCCTAGAGTCGACAGGATTCTACAACAGTGTAATACATCAAATATCGCAGTGTAATAACTAACTTTGGATATATTACATAGAGTCGACAGGATAAAGATGGAAATTAGCCTAGGCGCCAGCAAAACAAAAGGGAATGACAAACCGAGCGGAAAGAAACTGACAACGAACGAAGCGACAAGACATACCCTGGCGACGGTAATTTTAGAACTGACCGCCGCGCTACAAGGGGCAAGATCCACGCAACTGGAAACGGTCTTCCGGAGCGCCACCCCCGGGGCAACCAACGCCCGCACCGCCGGTACGTGTCCGAACAACCTGACGCCCACCGAGGAGTCGCCACCCGCCATGCCGTACCCGTGCACCCGGAAGCAATCCACGCGACACGGGCCCAGTGTACCGACAACGCGGTCCACTCGAATGGAAGCAGTACAAATGACTAGATTTCCCTTTCAATTGCGCGGACAGTGCAAACGGTCCCGATCCGGCCCAACAGACATTCCAAGCCAGCCACCCCAAGCCGAAGACGCCACAGTGGAGACCTTTCGAGACTGAGGTAGGCAATCCACCCAATGACACCATCAAATTGACTTTGGACTTGTATCTGACCCAGGACCTACCATGTACCTTTCTAATTGAACCAGACGCAGGTTCGAACATATTGCCGTATCATTTATACAATAGATTAAAAACACAACTTCCCAACTTAAGTATTAAAAAACCTTCCCCTTGATCTATCCACCCTAAATAGTTTTACGAAAAAAATAGGACATTTAACTTTCCCTCTGACAATAGGCCAAATAACCCGTAGAGAGAACTTCCACGTGGTAAATGCATCCTTGCCATTTGGAGTTCTTACCTTAAAAACCCTTTATCAGTATAAATTAAAACTAAATTATAATCGCGGCACTATTTTCCAACTTGGCGTCCCATTATCTAATACTATCTACCACTTTAAACATGTGTCAAATGAATGCAAGCACGGGCTAGGCCAAAACCTGTCCCAAAGGACTCGCACAGCACCCAAAGCTTTCACACATGGAAACCCTTGCCTGCATTCATTACCCAAACCCCAAATATTTACATGCCACCATTCTAATCTCACACCACGCAACTTTTCATGCCCACAACATATAAAGCCACTACGGCTTCAACCTACAATTCCAATAATGCCCAAAAAAGTGTCAGTACACCAACACAGCTCACCCACTTACCACACAAAATCCATACACGCACCCATACGCCATCACGCAACAAACACGCACAACCCGCACAACAAACGCAACACGCACGCCAAAAGACAACAACAACGACAAACAAGCGCATGCACAATCGTTAAGAATAACACAATCATCCCGTCTACACAAAACATAGAAAAAATTCACGCCACCAAACAACCACACAATCGAAAAACATTGCGATCTTTCCTAAAAGCTGTGAACGCCTATAAAGAGTTCATTCCAGACCACGCCCGCTTGCGGACGCCACTTGTCAACCTTCTAAAAAAGGATGTCATGTGGGTCTGGGATGACGAATGCCAGAAAGCGTTCACTAACCTGAAAGAAAACCTTACCACACACCCCACATTACACCTTTACCAGGAAGGTCTGCCATGCCAGGTGTACTGTAACACCTCAACATTCAGCATTACAGGCGTTCTTAAACAAGTCTACCCTGATGGGAAGACATACACCGTTCAACATTTCAGCCGATCTCTGCGTAGTCACGAGCGAAATTATTCAGACTTGGAACTACAATGCCTAGCCATTGTGGAAAGTGTGGATAATTTCCGCACCTGTCTAATGGGCAGAAAGTTTACAATATTTTCTGACCATCCCGCATTGCAGTGGTTGAAAGAGATCAAAGCTCCGTCAGGCAGATTGTTTCGATGGAGGTTAAGATTGTCAAGATACGAATATGAGGTCCGTAGCATAAATGGAGTACAACAATATGAAACGGGCGTTGGAACTCGTACCCCATTTTGTGGCTTTCTAGATGCGCCACCCATACAGAGCCAACAGTCTTCTCCACCGGGAAAATCTCGCGTGACTATGGATCACAATAAACTGCGCACCGTCTCCCGAAAAGGAGTACTTAAAACTATAGTCCCAAGTTCACTTACAACCAGACTTCTTAAGTCCGTACACACACAACACCACCACCCAAACATCTCCAAGATGACGAGACTCATCTCGTCACAATATTATTGGCAGAACATGACACAAGACATCGCAAAACAGGTAAAAACCTGCCCCACCTGCCGATTCGCTAGAAGAATCGATGAATACAACCAACCTTCACGTAAAAATACCGACACAGGCCCCAAAGCAAAACAAAATTCGTACATAAAACACAGCGTACACACAACACAAACAATGCCAAAATTACACCACTCACGTCAGAACGATCACACAGCTCAACCTAAATCAATTACCACCGACATATCGCTAATAAAACCATTAACGATCAAACAGGAGAACTGCGAACCTACCAATCATCTAAATTCTACAATTAATAAGGTTCAGGCAAATATTTCAGAGTCCCCATTTACAAAAATCTGGAAGAACATGGGGCAATATCCTATCTTTCATCTGATTTTTATCCTTTGTTTGTTAGTTCTACCATACAACTGTATCCCAATTTTATTCATTAATTACTTGTTTATCTATACCATGCCCGCTCATAAAATCTTCGAACTACAAGAGGCAGTTTTTAATTTTGGACAAACATTAGGAAACATTTTTGCAGAAAATCTAAATAAACTCCGAAGAGATAGAAGTAATTGAAGGATGACCAACCAATGTCGGAGAAGTCACACTCCAAAAACAAGATGCAAATAGCAATTAGGCGGACAGGAAACGTAGTTCCCCCACTTCCTGATCCAATTACATGCAAACAGAAGGGAGCGCCTCGTTTCCGATCTCCAATTACTTCGGACCCCTCTTCTGCCAACACGTAAAATTAGGTCACCGCTCCCCGCACAGATTCCTCTATCTATATCGCCAGTCTTGGATCCCAATTCGAACTACATATCGATTTTTTACAACCCAATTCCACATCCACAAGACAACACATAGAACTCGCTCACACATTTCTTACACAACAGACTTCTAACAATTTTTCACAACACACACAAAGACAAAGAATTACACATAAAGGTTATATAGATTTCCATGTCTCCTGTACACATAGCATAAACGCACTTGAGGGCTAGAATCACGTTCTCACCTAAGTGTCGCTACAGATGAGACAAAAAATTTATAGGGCATAATTGAGCAATTAAAAACATTTAGATCAGGACATGTAGATACAAAAGGGTTCAAACCAATACACCTTATTTTTCATATTAATCATTTTCATTATTTTCTCTCAATTAAAATTTAAATATATAATCAATTTATCAATTTATTCAACTTATTATCACTTTTAATCATTAATTATCATTTTTTTTTCCAATTAGTTTATATTATCATTTTTATTTATCAATTATCATTCTATTTACCACTTAGCTTATATTGCCACAACTTCAATTATCAACGAAAACTCATTGATTTTCGGTTACACTAAAAACATTAAATCATCCTATTTTTGAAACCTTTTTATTTTTCATATTTCCTTTTTTTTTTTTTTCATTCAACCAAGCACTCAACTTTGATTTCGCTCAACTACTTTTTATTTTTATTTGATTTCAAAATACCTTATGAAATTTTATTTTTATTTTTATTTTGATTTCTCAAAAGCCCTAATAAAATTCCCTCGGTTTCCATTCCCAATTTCGAGCTAGAATATGGTTAGGCATTTTTCCTTTTTTTTTCTCACCATGCACCAAGCATTCACTTTGATTTCTTCCAACTTTTTATTTTACTTTGATTTCTCAAAAGACCTTATGAAATTTACTCGAATTCTTTTCCAAAATTCGAGCAAAAAAGTAACTAGGCATTCTCCCTTATCACCATGCAACAAAACAATTTTTCTATTTCAACCAAACACATTTAATTTTGATTTCATTCAACTATTCTTATTTTATTTCGTTTTGATTTCAAAGCGCCTTATGAAATTTCCTCGATTTCTTTTCTCAAAATTCGAGCAAAAAAGTAACTAAGCATTTGTCTTTGTCACCATGCAACAAAATATCTTTCTTTTTCAACCAAACATTCAATTTTGATTTCATTCAACTATTTTATATTATTTTTATTTTGATTTCAAAAGACCTAATAGAATTCCCTCGATCTCCATTCCCAATTTCGAGCTAGAATATGGTTGGGCATTTTTCCTTTTTTTTCTCACCATGCACCAAGCATTCACTTTGATTTCTTCCAACTTTTTATTTTTATTTTACTTTGATTTCTCAAAAGACCTTATGAAATTTCCTCGAATTCTTTTCCAAAATTCGAGCAAAAAAGTAACTAGGCATTTTCCCTTATCACCATGCAACAAAACAATTTTTCTTTTTCAACCAAACACATTCAATTTTGATTTCATTCAACTATTCTTATTTTATTTTGTTTTGATTTCAAAGCGCCTTATGAAATTTCCTCGATTTCTTTTCTCAAAATTCGAGCAAAAAAGTAACTAAGCATTTGTCTTTGTCACCATGCAACAAAATATCTTTCTTTTTCAACCAAACACATTCAATTTTGATTTCATTCAACTATTTTTATATTATTTTTATTTTGATTTCCAAAGCCTTAATAGAACTCCCTCGATTTTTTTTCCAATTTCAAGTAGAAATTAGTTAGGCGCATTTTCTTTTCTTTTTAAATCCACTATGTACCATAGCATTCATTTTGATTTCTTATAATTAAAAAATTTTTTTGATTTCTATTAATTATACTCAACCTATATCATCAACACCATTCTATTTTACTTATTATATCGCCACCAATGCTTGTATATAGACTCAATACCCACAACTAATTTTCCCACAAAATTATTTTTCACCTTACAGAATTCTCTCAGGCTAACCCCTTCTTGAATTCTTCACATGTAGGGGGCGCATCTGTCATAATTTGTATATAATTGTATGCTCCCCGACCCACTATGCATGTACAAATGTATGATTTTCAAAGATTTAATAAAAGAATAAGGTAACTGGAGGAAAGAAAGTAACAAAAAGACATAGGAAGTAGATCTAGAAGAGAACATAATTATTAATAACGTCACAGTTAACCTTCTGACCCCGGGAACCCTGCGAGCTAAGTTTAAACCAATACTTCCGGGCAAGGCAGGACGTATCTAGTGACCGCAGAAGTTATAAATGTTAAGCTAACGCCCAATATTTCCGGCAAAGCAGGACGTATTTGATAACGCGGAAGTAAATAAAGTCGAAATAGCACCCGACACTTCCTATCAGGCAGACCATATCTTTCACCAAAGAGAACCGCGGTCCAATTAGAAAGTCTCCCCTTAAGTAGGTCAACCAATAGGAAAACGGGGACGTTCCATTTTCGACCAATGGGAAGGAAGCCAACTCGTGGTGTTAAATCGAAAAGCAAGAATGGTCAGTGGTTCACTCGCTCTCGCCGAGTTCGGATCTAGTAGTGTTTTGGCTCCCATCTGAACAACATCTACAGTTCTTCATTCACTCCCACCGAGTTCAGACCCAGTCATCGACTCGACCCCACCAAGGTAATGTCTGCTCACTAGAGACCTCTCTCTCCGCTCATTTCATCTAAATCCAATCATCGCCATGTGATCAACTAATTAATCATCAAAAACCGCTCTGCCTTTCTCAAAAGCTTTCTTTCCTCCAACCCGTTGCCTTATATTTTCAACTATCAAGTGTCCCGGCTTATTTCCCCTGTGTGTAATCCTTTCACTCAGCCACCACGACTGCATCATCCACCACGACTGCATCATTCACCACGACTGCGTCACCACTTCAACAACCTTCAACACCAAGAGTAAGGTTTCCCAACATAGTAGAATACCACAGCTATTCCTAGACTCGACAGGATTCTACAACAGTGTAATACATCAAATATCGCAGTGTAATAACTAACTTTGGATATATTACATATATATATATATTGATGGAAATTTGTCTCTTCAAAAAATATATATATGCAGCTAGAAGATATACCTAAATTATGTATAACAAGAAGAATTATCGATACCTTCAGAGACCATTTCTTATAACCAAGCTAATTTACCAGAAACAAATCCATATACGTTTTGAAATAACGTTTATTCAAATATAGTTATATAGATATTTTACTTTATGAATATATTTACTTCATTTATAAAAAATGTTTTGCATTTTTTTAGTACCTTAAATTTATCAAATCATAATTACCTGTGTTAATAAATTTATCACACACTTTATGCACCTAAATTGTTACATGGGATAATCTAATCCCTATCAGAATCCACAAGCAATATAAGGCCTATATTTTCAATTTTAATGTTTAAAGTATTATTATCATCAATTATTTTTGAACAATGACAAAGTTGTTTTCATGTGATCTACAAGAATTTTAAAATTAAGTTTACTGTGCAATAAATTGATAAAGAGGGAGAAAACTTTCGAAATATTTTACGAAAAAATGGTTTAATTTTTATTTACAGATCCAGGTACTCCCTTTTATATAGATATAAAGCCTGTATGAAAGACAACTTCATAACCTGTCTTATAGAATGTTAAAAATCGAATCCAACCCCGGAATGACGAGATCCATCGTTCAAAACCATGGTATATAGATAGTTTTTGTTTAAATATGTCACAGCTGGTGTTGTGGCCGATCTACCTATCTGATTTGGGTCGCTTCTTGTAGATATTAGAGGAATATCATTTTTATTGCATTTTATTAGATTCCCTGTTTTCACATATTAATAAAATTGGCTCACAAATTGTTATTATTTATATGTTTGTGTGTGCAAAAAGTCTTCCTTTCAATAAATGTATATATATACAGTTATTGAATGTCTTTAATTCGTAAACAACGTTTGATAATATCTGTGCACAAAGCTTTGATTTTAAAAGTCACATACCAGCTTTGACAAATCTGAACCGAAGTAACCTGCTCTCTATTTGTTCAAGCTATGGCTCTTATCTGTACAGGGGCGACTGTCATTTCGTCTCCCATCCTAAGGTAGGAATTGTAAAATAGTATTTTTAATACCTTTTTACTAAATGTATAATATATTGTAAAATGGATGACAAGGCCAAGATTCCAAAGTAAACCCACATTGTACGCAAACATCGAAGGCTGAGAAGCGTCGTAACAATATGTATAAAATATTTTTAAACTTTTGTCAAGGACATATCTCTTTCAACATAATGAAGGAGTTCTATGTTTTGAATTGTATTCCCACCTATCATTCAAAAATAACAATTTGGAAATTGTTGGGAAAAATTCGAAATACAAAGTATGATCTATACGTAACCGAATTTTAAAAATCAAGAGTTAAATTAAAAAAGAGAATAAAGCCTAAACAACAATTAGACTGGCAACACTGGTAAATGACGCATGCGTAAATCTCTTTGTAAGAAGTTAAATGTTCTATATTCATTGCTCGCGTCGGATTTTATAATGTCGGCCTATGAAAAAAAGAGATAATATAAAATTCTGTTTAAAATTGATAAAATAACCTGAAGCAATATATCGTAAAGATAGAGGCTGTCTGGCCGGCATTCATATTTATATGAAAATTAGACACTACGGCCAGTTGGAGTTTTTTAGTTGTATAGAAAATAAAATATTCCAACTGGCCGAAGTGTCTATTTTTCATATAAATATGAAGCATTATAATTGTTAATGGATAGCGCATGAAGATTAAATAATTAAAAAGATCAAGTACACATTTCTGGTACAATAGATTTAAAGCTCAAACTTGCGTTAAAAAGAAGACGCCTTTCGTCATCTGAAGATATTATTGAAAGTGTCACAAAGCTGAAATATAAAAGCTAAAAAAATGGCTTAACCACTTTTTAATATGTTTTTGACAAGTAGAAATATTGTGTAGATAGTGGAGGGTCCTATTTTGAAAATAATGATGAATATAATGTCTTAACCTTTAAATATTCTTATTTTTAGAAGAATTGGTTAATTTTTTATCATACCCTATATTTGGATGAATTCTATCTTTCGAAAAATTATCATGCAGCAAGCATAACTAAAGTGTGATCAAGTCAGTTTCTTTATTCGAACCCGGAGATGGTTTGGAGTTTTATCTTGTTGTTTGTTGTGGCTCTCGGGTGCGAATTGAACATCGCCAAATACCGTAAATCAAGGATTGCAAAGAAGTTCTTAAACCTTTCAGAAAAGATAAAAGAAGCGCTTTTTAAAGGCTTCTATTTGCTTCAACTTATTTCATCAGCGGTTAGTATGCGTTTCGAAAGGTCCATAGCCTCAGTTGCAAATCGTCGAAGCTTCGTTAAACTACTTTCTTCTGAATTGCGATTATTGCATTGGGTAATTTGAATCCTCTTGGGCTAATAATTTTCTGGCCTAAAGGTTTAGCCAGGACATTATGCATAGTTGCGATTGAGACTATTCGTTTAGAAATGATACAATACAATAATTTAGTAAATACTCAGAATATTTATATCTTCATGCAGCATCATCTTTTGGCCAATGATTTTGGTAACGTTATCGCTTGCCTTATAGAATCCATGTGTAAGTGAACTTTGGCCAATAAACAAGAAAATCCTTATCTGTGACAATTCTCACATTATTCGGCTTTCATTTAACTATATTTTTATTAAGATCAAACTCTCTCCTCAACAAGAAGGCTTTAAACAGAACATTGCTTCTGTTTTGATACTTCCATGCTTGGATTCTAAGGATGGGCTTTACACGAGATTACTTTACTTCAATGAAGCTCAAAGGTCTCAATCTATAAGTCATCGTTATTATTTATCAACTAGGCTTGTTGAATATATTACTTGATGTTTAAAGGTCATAATTTAGTTTATTTTTCAACTTTCAACACATACTACCATTGACTACGTGGTATACAGCCAGAAGAGAGCCTGTATATCACTACATCTAAGGAGTCTGCGTTTCATTTTAGATTGAGAGTTAAATAAAGGAAAAATATAAACTCAGCACATTTAAGATATAAAAATGAAAATTTTAAATGGATAGAAAAAAGTAAGTTTTGCAATTTACGACATGTTTTCTCCTCAATTCAATAAAGCATAATTTATTAAAATACCATTTCAAGAGGGAATTTTGCCTTCGGCGTCGAAATTATTTATTTCCGTGTCGTTAAATATTTCAAAACGCCCCTCTCTGGAATTTTAATTAATTGTAAATAAATAAAACGTCGACAGAGAAAATGCCTTGTTGAGATTTTTCAGAAAATTCTATTTAACAATCAATTTGGTTGAAATGCGGAAGCTTCTGTATTTCTCCTTTAAAATTAATGGCTTGTGGAAGTAAGATTAAAATAATTTATTTTGCTCGAGTGTCGGAAATAAAATGCAATCAATTTATCATTTTATAACATTTTAATTAGTTAGTAGATAAGTTAGAATCCTATTTGTCACTGGGATATAGTTTTTTTTCAGAGATTCGTGTTAAATTGATTTGTAATATTTATTGTCTCATTTTATAATAAAAGCTCTGTCTAACGTCTTTAAAGGAACACAATATTTGAGATTAACTATGTACAATTATGTACGGTGGAGGTAGCAACGACGAAGTATCCTCCTCCAGCCAATCGTTTGAATATCTTCTCTTCAAGACTCAGGAACCACCTGTGGCTGGTTGGGTGCGCCTTGTCCTGAGAGCCATTAGAAATCGAACAGAATGCTAGACATCACTATTGCTGTGATGGTTCACGCCACTGAAGACTCATCCGTCTCAAATATTTCCCCATTGCAATAAATTTGAGTATTTACTAGCAACAATTTTGAAGCCTTTTTATAGGCCTGCTGAGAAGCGTTAAATTAATTTTACCTAAACTTGCAAAATTTTCAATATCCTTACAGACCCTGGTTTCCCTTATAGCTTAACAACCGCAAAGAGAACTATGCAGGTCCTCTTGAAAAAACTGAGGAAAATTTTCAAATATCTTACTGGAATGCAATCGTTTTAGAATATCAGGTCATCCTCAGTTTATTCATGTTTATGCAATAAGAAGATATGACGTAATATATCACTAGCATACAAAGATGCTAAAACCAAATTCCTAGATGAATAGTGAGAATATTCTAATATACTACCAAGGCATTTCTGAGAGACTTCTATTTCTCCCACAGCCTGTTTGTCTCAACATTGCTGGCACCGGTATTTTACATTCCTTCCCAATTCCTTCTTCCATTCTGACCAATTTAATCTTCTCCTGGATCTTACCTTCCTTCTGGGGTCAGTGGTTCGTGTGGTTGGTTCCTCCATATTGAGCTTGATGCTTGATGACATGTCGAGAACTGAACCTTGTTGATGAATTGCACCAACTAACACAATCGTTATCTGATAAGCATTGCGATAATTTTTATTTCTTTGAATATTCTGGATGAAAAAAAAAATTTTAGAAAAATCTTGATAGAATTTTTGAAACATATTATGAGTTTAGGTGATATTTATTCCGGTAGATGGCGTGAACTATCAGAAGCGTTCTTTTGCACGGATGGTTTGTCTTTGATGTATCACCCTGAAAGAGAAATACTTCAAATTACAAGAGGATAAATCGCCGGATATCATTTCGAAGAAGGAAAACTTCGTTACTTTTTATTTCTAAATACTGAGATAAGAATACGACTACCAGTGCCTCTTATATGTGTTGTACAAACTATTGCTACATTTAAAACGTGTATTAAAGCTTATCACATTTTTATGTCGATCCTCTTTAAAATATTCCCGTTTATTATGTATACCCCCACCTCTATCATTTAATCGGGATAGCCAGAAAATGTTTTGATAAAATCATATCAAGTTTGATTTTTATATCTTTAATATTTCTTCAAATATATATACAAGGGGGGATCAATAAATAAGGTGAATTATCTTATTTCTTAAAAATTAAAAAAGCAAAAATAATTTAAACCACAGAATATTAAAATATAACATCGAGAGACTATTTAAGGTGTTCTGTTCTTTTTTCCCACGCGCGGCGCGAGACTTAAAAATAAACTAAAATGGAAGCTCCCTTGAACAACGTGAAGTTATTCGTTTCTTGAATGCAGAAGGTATTCAAACATCTCAAATATGCCAAAGAATGAAAAATATCTATGGTGAGTCTTGTTTGTCTCAAAAAAACATTCATAAATGGGTTAACGAGTTCAAAAATGGACGAATTACATGTACCGATATTGAGCGACCTGGACGACCAAGTGTTACAGCGATGCCAAGCACGATAAATGCGGTTGAAAACTTAATTTTGGAGGATAGAAAATATCAATTTTTACCATAGCCGACAATTTGAATATAAGCTATGGAACTGTGCACACCATTATTAAAGCTAAAGCCCATTATAAGAAAAAAAAGAAGAGGGAAGCTTAGTAAAGGTGTTCTCTTCCTTCATGATAATGCAAGGCCGCATACATCATGTAAAACTGTATCTACAATCATTAAATTAGGTTTTGAAGTTTTAGAACATCCTGCATATAATCCAGAACTAGCCCCTTCTGACTATTTCCTTTTTGGACTACTAAAGAAGGAGTTAAAGGGAAAGCGATTTGAGTCGGATGAAGATGTCCAGAAAGTGGTGCAAGATATTTTTCACACGCTTCCTAAGAGTGCCTATAAAGAGGGTATTTACAATTTGCCAGGACGATGGAGACGATGTATAGAAAGCCAAGGTGATTATTTTGAATAAATCAAACCCTAATTTTTAATATCGTTCTTATTTTTTTTAATAAATTATAATTCACCTTATTTATTGATCCCACCTTGTATTTTTAGGGTTTTTCATAATAAGAAAAGGTTAGAGAGGGGAGAAAAGAGAAATTTCTGCGGAAAAGAGTTGGTGTGGGTGTTGAAAAATTAAATGCTTCTCTTAGAACTTAAAATATTGTTACAATATATCATGCGAGGTTTGGCAATGTTGTGCAATAGAATCCATTCAGCCAAAGTTCATAGGTCTGTTTTTTACATCTAATTTTAAAGCGAAGTCTCTTTACCGTTTCCAGATAAAAATGCTGATCACCAGTTAGTTCAGTACGAACAAATTCGCGATGTATTATTCAATAGTAATAATGAAAAATCCATTAGCATATTGTGCTATTTTGGATTTGTTTGTCCTCAATCTTTTTTTGCAGAAAGGTACGGGAGAATTTTACCTCTGAATGCAAATTCAAACTGCTTCTACATATGATGAATCGAAGCTTTTGTAATATTGGTATCACTTTATTGTATAATATTGACAGTTCGACAATATATTACTTTATAACAAATCGTATATAGTATTTAATTTACAGACCATCTTGTCGCACCATCCTATATTGTCATTCTGCCATTTTTTCGATACCTCGTTGATACCAGTGGGATATTGATATCGGATAATAATCTGTAAGTACCAGTCCGACTGTATGCTAAGTGTGGCAAAATTCGATTGTTTTATGGTACTTGAGGTTTTCTTGCATCGTTCGCGCAGTATGTTGTTTGGCGTTATACTGTTGTGTAAGAACGTGTATACATTCGCTCCATATGTTAAGAACACAATGTTGCGTTAATGATTTGAACTTTCGGAATATTCCTCCAAAATTCAACCAGGTATCATTGACTCATGTTAGAAGCGTTCAGGTTTGACAAAAGGTTCAGGAAGTCGACTCGAACTCAACTACGACTTTATGGATTTAGAAATACGATATTAAACTCACTTTACGTCGCTTATATTTCTATTTAGGAAATATACATCATACAGATAAGCTAGTCTTTTCTTGAACGCTTCTTCCTCTCGGCGGATTGCCTGAGGAGGCGTCAATTCGTTATGTAGAAAGAAGCACTTGCTGTTGGCCTGCCTAGTTCGTGAAAGTGACGAACCACGGTGGTCTTTGAAGTCTCCATCTGGCTTGATTGTAGTGTCCGAGTGCTGATTCTCAGATTTTCCTCCACAGCACCTCGGCACAGGACGTCATTATCTATGGATCAGAGTCTACCGGTCTTCGAGGTTAACTTCATGATTCCTGTCACCCTAGAGAATATTTTAACCACCTAATTGTGGTGCTGTGGTCCAAACACCCCGACTCTTTTTCAACATTTTGGCCTTATTGAACTCCTAAATGTTCTTTTATAAATCTATTCTCACAATAATTTTAAAATTCGAATGAAGAAAAATAAAGAAATAATTTAATGAGAGTAAAATACGATAGAATACTTCTCATGCCTCATCATGAAGTATCACTGGCGTAGAAGTTTAAATAATCAAGCGAGACGGCTGTGTGAAGGTGTTACTTTTAAGTATTCCCAAATCTTAGTTTCACCTTCTATAGATATACCTGACACTGTGGGACAATCTTGGTTATGGTATTAAAGCGAACTATGTGGACTATGTTGACATAAGCTTTGAGGACATTAGAAGTTCATGTAAATATTTTCATCAATCAATGCACCTATATTGACAATTATAATGAGGCCAGTTAGAGGCATAAATAGAGATAGTTCAATAGGGAGTCATCTATATAAACAAATTCAACCATTCACACTTGAAATTTTATTATTTTAAATATAGAATACTTCATAGTGTCTTCACTGCAATGAAAATATATTGGGAGGGGCTGGCTGATTTGGTACACACATTCGTGTATTTAGTTTCAACAGTATTGCCTTTTGTTTGAGTTATACGTAATTGTTCTGTTATCAATGTTTTAGTATTGCTCAATTAAAATATTTACATCTAATATCCTACTGTTTTTAAATATTATGTCCATAGAGTTCGCTCAAATACTATAAAAGCGTATGAATCATTAAACTAGCAAAACAATTGATGATCCAATATTTCATTGGAGGAATTAGAGGAATTATTTCATTGAGGTAAAACTAGCGCAGAGAGAGAATTTTAATTATTTGAAAAAAAAAGGTGTGCATTGAGCTCCACATTGTGCATCTATATGGCACGACCATGTAAGAGGATTTACCTTAGGTGTCTTATAACTTTTATTTCAACACCATTTCTTTCTCATGGACATCGCTGTATATCTTTAAGATGGACACTAAGTCCTGCCAAATTCGCCCCGTTGAATACAGATGTTTAAATTTGCATACAGGTTGTCCTCGAACAAAAAGTGTGAGTGTCTAAAAAATTTGCACCAAAGTCTTACGAAGGCATTTACCCATCACTTGATGTTGTAAGTAAAAGTTGTTTCCAATTTTACGCCCGGTTGATCAATTTGAGAAAATATTTTTTCAAAGTTTCGAAAAAAAAAGTTCGTTGTCTTTAGGAGATTACACTTAAGTAGTTTTAAATAAAGTGTCCGCGCTCTCCACACAAGTGATTAATTCAATAAATTTACTCCCTGTATCAAATTATGGTGGTAACATCAGGAGAAGTTACACTTCACATTTTTATTTTGTAGCTTCCTGATCCTTTTCTCTCAGGAGAACAAGATAAAATAGAAAAATATGATAGATAAAAAAATCGACAATAAAACATGAATTATCATATGTTCTCAAATCTTGTACAAATTGTGTGTGTAAAAGATTAATTTTGATATTGAAATATATACATAAAATTGCATATTAGATTTGTAAAATGTATTTATTCAATATATCGAGGGAAAATCGCTTCTATTTATCGAAGATGCTTGTATTTTAAAGTGAAACTTTATAGACCGAGGAGGATGCTTTGATGGTATCTTTTCAGAGATTCTTTAAGGGGACATTGAAGTAGTTCAAGGAAAGTTTATTGTAGACGTCCGGAAGGTTCAATGTATATACTGTTATATATATTTTTTGTTATATGAAGAGGGGGGGTTTGATGGTGTTGGGGTAATGTGTTTTAGCTCAGATAAAATAATGAAGTTGTGTGTTACTTATAATCATGTTAATAAATATAACCTATATCAACTATAATTTCTCTTTTATAATGAGAAATTATATGCGTAAGGTGTGTAAGTTCTCGGAATAAACCACAGATATTGTTTTTGACATGAAAAAAAAAAAACCCTCCAAAATAATATCCTACTCTGCACAAATGCATTGCATTTAGAATTTTAAACCCAATAATGTATGACAAGGGTTTTCCTAAGGCTTCTTAGAACCAAGGGCAATTTTATTTTCCGTTCTTCGTTTCTCAACACTTCACCTTTCTCATGGTTCTTATTAAACGGAGAGTAATTTAATATTATCTGAAAAGAGAATAAGTGATCGAGAGAAAGTAAAGGATAATTGTGTTTGCAGAAAAATTCGGAACGGAATGGGCGGTCGCTAGTCATTATTGTGGAACAACATTGCAACTTCTCTTGTAGGTCTCTTGAATGAACACATGAAAAGATTAGTGCTTTGATAATTATTCATGTATCTGGCGCGTATACTTCCTCTTCTGTCAACAATGTGACTAATGGAATGACTAAGGGAACTATTCTGTTAGTCAGGATCTTGTTTGACAAAAATAAATATCTGAAATTGTTTAAAGTCTTATCGACGTTTCATTTATAACTTCGTCAAATGCTTTTAGACATGATTTAATTAGGATAGTTTTTTTTTTTTTTTGAAAGTCTGAGTACTGATGGTTTCCTAAAAGTTTTTTTAATATTTATTTTCAAAAGGGCTTGTTGCTCGATGTATTTATTTGTGATTATATGATGAGTTTTTCAGTTCAAAAATCGTTATCTAAATACCAGAACCATGGTCTGTATTGGGGACTAATTAGGAAACACACCCATATATATAAATATATATATATAGAAGCATAAGGCGCCTCTCACGTCTAAATTAACGTCATAATTAGACGCCATCTAGGGCGGACTTTATTCCAAGAGATCCTCACGGATCTAACGGAATATTCTCAATCTGCCAAACGAGGGCCATTAGCCCGAAACCATGGCCTCTAGGTGGACGCTTCTCAGTTTTCCAAAGCTGGTGTTGTGGCTTTGTCACCGACCCGAGGCCGCTAGTTTGCGGCGACGCTCAATAGATAACTTCAGGTTTTGACGTTTATTTTGACGGGAGAGGCGCCTTATGCATCTATGGATCAATTTTCTCTCGGCAAATATTCCATCTACATACATATTTAGGTGTAATAATATATTAGTTCATTAATTTTTATTTTTCAGGTCTGTTCAAATATTTTAAAATATATATAGAAAGCAAATACGTGTAACAAATTTGAATTATACTCAATTAATAAAGTTTAATTCATTCAGGTTAATTTTTACACATCCTCTGTATATATTAGTCCCCCCCCCCCCCTAATATGTGAATATATGTATGTATGAGTATTTTCATACTTTTTAGTTAAAATGAGGTATAAATTTGATAATAAATAAGAATAAAAAAGTTAGATAATATCAAATCTAAAGAATGAATCATATGTATGGAACAGCGCTGTAACTTTTATCAGAAAAGTACAAAAAGATAAAATATGGAAATAAGGTTTTACGTAATATAACGAATAATTAATTTATTTTAATTTAGTCCTTTCGCCTTGTGTGATAGTATTTATATGTTTATTGCCTAATCTAATCAAAATCTCTATGAACCAAGTTGTAGTTAAACGGAACTTGTACTATGAGTTTTGACAAGTTGATTAGCTCAGCAGGTTCTCCAAAACAGGTCGTTGAACTCTCCTCGGAGACCTATTTAATTAGACGGTCGTTGTTCCAGTCCAATTGGTTTCAAATCCTCTTTCAGCCTATGCCAAAATTTAATCAAAATAAAAACGCACCGATTTTTTCAGCTAGTTAATTTCCCAAGATAGTGAACTCGTTCCCTCCCCGTTCGTTAGCCGATTTTATATTTATTTTGGGTCACATATTTACATGGAGTTCTAATAATTCCTGAGATCAGTTCTAAATTAAATTCCCAACCAATAAGATTAAATTGATTTTTAAATCTCATCTCTCTCTTTAATTAATTTGCCAAGTCGTTGACCCCATTTCCCTCCTGACGAAGAATTAAAAATATTTTCGAAGTCATTAATATGTGATGACCTGTCATCAATATCCCCGTGTGAAGAAGGTATTGATTGGACGACGTCTCATTTAAATATCGGCTACCTTCACCGCTCCAATATGTCCCATCTGTCTCCAATATGTCGTGGTTTAACTGCAGATTTCTATTTCTTGTAGAACTTCAAATATACCTGTTGGATTCTTCAAACTTTTCTCCAACTTGCCGATTTTATAATTTACTTTTTTGTTGATGTTAAGAGTTCTTTTATTTTGTTAATTTCTTTTTTTCAAGATGTATTATATCGACATTTTAAATGCCTGAATAATTTGATGTATAATTTTACAGAAGTAAGGTATTCTTATGCAAAAAATAAATAGACAAAGAAACTTTGTTCATCATTTTGTGGTAAACATGAATTTTAAAAGAGAAAGTTTTTTCTATGATTTGCAAAGTAATTAGATTATTGTATATAAATATATCTCTTTCAGTAAAAAGATGCAATTATTTTTTTATTTTGTGATACTTTTTTTCTGAAAATTTCCATCTTTTTTTTTTTGCTAAAAATCTTCAGTAACGAATATTGAAATAGGAAGATCGAAATTTCTTTTTAAAGAGGTACACTGCTAACACCCCTAGAATAACTTTTTTTTTTCTTTAGAATATTAATCCCCCCCCCCCCCTACTCGTTTTACAACGAGTTCGCAAATATTCGAGATATATAAAGAACAATAGACACTATAAAATGGGAATTAACTAGTTTTCATTTTTGCAAAAGCTCCTCTCAGATTCTCAAAGGTAACTGAAGACGCATGCATAGTTTAATTGTTTTTTTAAGCATTACATATGCATAACCATTGTCTTACAGATTAAGCTTTTTGACAGTTTTTAATATGGTTAGTTAGGCTTATAAAATACACTACTGACTAGTAACAAGTTCGGCATTTAGTTGGGCTTGGTTAGAATTAGTTTGTAGAACGATGATTGATAAATTTTACCGCAAATATTTCTTTTGAACGAAAAATCGTAATTTTTCAATATTTAAAGAAAAATAACGACTATTTCTAACCTTATGGTTGGAGTATGAAAGGATGAATTATGAAGAGTAATAATAAACGGAAAAATAAAAGTGTCCAAGGATAGGAATCAAACCCACAGTGTTCCGCTTACCGGGCAGATGCCATGTCCACTAAGAATTAGTTTGGTTCAATTTCCTGAGAGAAATCAAATAGATTCAAATTTACATATTTATATCTGTATCATTATAAAGCAACGCGCGAACTATATAAAAGAAATAGGTCTATTTGAAAATTCACGAATTTTTCCTTTCACGAATAAAAGAAATTTTTACTATCCTTACTGCGATCAAATATAGTTTGGAGGACTTGGTTCATTTAGAGCTGTAACACTATTTGAAAGAAATGTGGTATAGGATGGGATTTCGTTTATGGTATTTGATCAAAGAATAGCGATATTTCACAATCATTTAAAGTATTTTAGGATTTATTATATAAAACATGATATGATATATTAATAGAAAAAATATTTTAATTTTGTAATTTTTAATTTTTAATTTGAAAAATTATAATTTTGTAAATAATCTATAATATATATTTATTTTAAGGAAAACGCTGGAGTTAGCTCCACTCGGCCTAAGCCCGGTTTATCCTGACAGAATATTTCCCATTTTTATATTTTACATAAAGGATAGCTCTATCAGTGAGAAAATATTAAATTCTCTTCGAGGCATTCAGCATCTTTTTCTTCTGATAAAAAATGAACCTTTTTTTGAAGATATATATTTGCACTAACGTGTGATATATATTGCAATATTCTTTTGTAATATATTCCAATGTTGAAAATAATATTTATTATAGAGAAAATGAATCTATGATTTACTTCTTGAAATTGATAATTTATATATAGTCTCTCTCTCTCTCCGATTTACTCTTTTGAATTTTCGTTTGATGAAAATACACTGCTTCAATGCATTTTTGATATGTGAAAAAAACCGCTTCGGTACGTCAATATCATTCTAAATTTTAAAAATTAGTTTGAATAATTTAAAATATACATGCGTGTGGACTAAGTATAAGCAAAATTCATTCATTTAATGTTCTTTTTCCTTCTTCTATAAACTTCTACTCAAACCTTGTAATTCACCAATTGTTTATATAAAATAGTTCTCTGAATTTAGTGTTGTTGCTTGACGCAAGCACTACTTGTGAGGATATCGTGTCTTATTTGATGTTAATAAATAAATTTGATTGAATGTAAAATATCTTCTATATTAATATCTGAATTTATTTGATATAGTCTCTATATTGAGGGGAAATCTGTATGTCTCTTTTTGATGTTATTTAGAAGTATGTTTTGTTATCTTTTCTAAGAGAATAGTACATATTTATTAAGCTAAAAGATTTAGCAAGATTTGAAAGCAAATTCATTAATCGTAGCTCTAAAGTTAGCTTTTTAAAAGGATATATAAAACATGATATAACAGTAAGGACAGTTGAAGCTTTATTTATTTGTGAAAATAAAAATATCGCGTCTTAATGTCTTTATTCGTTACGTAAATTATATAATCGCAACAACATTTATCACAGTAAGCTCAACTCTTAGATTTGTATTTGTTGTTTCAAATTACCGTGAATATTTAATCTTTGATGATTTAAACACATTTTAGCATATGGCCTTACACGTTTTACGTTCGCGACATGTTTCAAAAAATAAATTTGGCTATCTAAAATATTATAATGTTTAAATGAGCTTTACTATCTTGACACAACTTTCCTTATTCTACGTAAGCTCATGTTTTACGTCAGTCTACCACAGACTCTGTAGTAAATATTCTGTGTTTCAATCATTTATATAGTGAAAATTGAGAAATCCATCAACAGATATTTAATTAAAACGAATATATTGGATCAAAATATATATATTTTTATAAATATTTCATTTAGTCGAAGGCCGACCTTTTTCAAGGCTGAGTTTGTTGATGACATAAATTTATTGTAATATATTGAAAAAGGTTGGCGTTCAGCCGACTGAAATGTTGGTAAATAAATTATATTTTGATCCAATATATGCCTTTTCAATTGAAAAAAATATATATGCATGAAACTTCATTAAAAGGTATGAAGAATGAATCGAGTCTTGTGAAAGTTGATAAATGCAATAGCGATGCAAGTCTTGTAATAATTCAGGGATCGGCCAGTATTTCCTAGGCAGCAGTATTCGACGTATGGAAATGATAAGTCACAGCAAAGATTATTGGGACATTGAGTAATAGAACTGTAATACTTATTAAATTCATAATAATTTGAAATATCAGTTATTGGAGTAACAAACCTTCGGCTCTTACTGAACTTTGATCCTACTTTGAAGCATAGTCTCTAATACTCCGCTGTGCGTCTCTTGTTCAATCTTTCCATATAACTTTAATTATTAATCTTTATTGGTCTTACTATATATATTGGGGAGAATTATTATAAGCTAAAGCTGAATAATATTAAGCATAAGGAAATCGATAGAAATTCTTATTGTGGGTGGTAGAAACGGACATCGTGAAATCAAGCACATTGCTCACAAATACTCAACATGTAATTTGGAGTAGATTGCAGGGCGTATGCGATTAGAGAAGACATATAAAGTTTATATGTTTGACACACACAAACATTATTTTTCTTATTTTAAGATATTTAGAGTTTATTTCAATTTCTTGAGCGCAGGTGAAATCATTTGAATATATTTGAGAAACCTTAATACATAAATTTGAGTAGAACCAAATATTTCAAAAATGCTATGTTGCTAAATTTCAATTGAAATGTATACTCTAAAATAAAATATACAAACACTTAGTCAAATATCTCTCTCTCTCATGGAATTTTAATAATTTACTGGAAAGAAAAGCAACGAATAGCAAATAATATTTTAAATATATATTTTATTTCTATTTATACGAAGAGTAAGATTGAAAAATATATGTTTTTCATAACCTAAATTATGCTAAATTGAGACTTACTTTCCGTAAAAATAGAGCAAATATCGAGTTTAAAAAATTTAATTTTTATCACTTTTTTGATACTTTCTCGATTTATTAAAGTCCATCAAATATTTAGACGTTGGCTGTGGATGTGTCAATGAATATTCTGAATAAATATATTTTATGACTAGAAAATATCGCTCTCTTGTTCTTCGAATAGCGAGACCGGAGTCACGTAAATGTTCTCTCTCCCATTATGAGTTATAATTTATAACCTTAGCCAGGGGTCGCCAACCTTTTAAGTCGGAAGAGTCAAAAATTACAATTTACAAAATTAATGTTTTTAATAAAATGCATTTTTTTCTTGCCAACAATAAATTGCACTCGCATAAATAATATTTGCATATGGAACTTTATAAAGAACTGCAGCTTCACATCCAAAAAGATGCTTGTGGCTCGCAAGCCCCAGTTTGCTGACCCCTGAGCTACATTATAACCTACTGACCCAAGTTTCTGGTCTCCAAGGTCTTATTCAGACATTCAAATCCCAACTTCAAAACACGTCAATTTAAATATCATCATATTATTATGGCGAACATGTTGAAATTATTTGAATCTAAATAACTAGTATTTTCTTTAGTTGTGCGGTCTCGTGGCTCCCCGTGTTTTAAGGTATTTGAGAAAAGCCAGTTTTTGCTATCGAATCTGCGCCTATTGTGGAAGGATGGAAAATATAAAGCTTTCTTTTCATTTTAAAAGGGTTTTACGTTTAGGCTTTTCCTTTTGGAAAGAATGGTTCTATTATTGCATTTGGTGTTTGAAAAAACAGAAACATTACCACTAGAATAAAATAATATTTCCAGATAAAATGGACAAATAATAAAGATAGTTATCCCCAAAATATTGACATTCAGTAGAAATAGACCACAATATCCATTTTGAAGACACTGAAATGCTATTATTGAAAATATTTTTTTTTCAAAACCGAAACAGTATACGCAGAATCCAAAATATCGACACAAGACAACAGAATAAATAGAAATTTCCATCTCCCATTTTTATATACGCACAACCGATAGTAGAAGGTACGTTTCCTCCATCATTCGAAAAAAATAGGACTTTCACGTCGAAGAGGCTCTGTCTATATACTATAATTTATATAATACAAATACAATTTATTAATAATAAAAACTTGTATAATTCGATGGATTCAAATTGCTCCGAAAAGTGTTGCTTTACTAATATAACAGTATTAGAATTATGATTTAGCTTATTGCCTTGAGCAAATAATAAAAAGCACGAAATCGTGAAGCAAATATTTTCTTTTAAGGTTTTATCATTTCACTGAGATGTCTAGCATATTTGCACTTCTACAGAAGAACACATTGAAAACAGATAAGATAAATTGTTTATTTTATTTCATTTTATCTCAACGTACAAAACACGATATTCCGGCTAGGGATAATTGCGCCTATTTATATTTTTAAACAGACGCAGTTATAAATACATTATACCAAAAATAAAAAAGAAGAATAATAAGATATATTAGGAATCTGATCCTTCCAGGTTAGAAAGAAAATTCTAAATATATTTACAAAAATGGTTAAATCAGTGACAATTATCTCTAGTTTTTACAAATTCATATAGAGTTGGCATTCCAGCAGTAGGTGTCTCGAGTCCTGGGTTTCCTTGCCACAGTGACAGATAGAGTCCTCAATCGCTCCAATTGTGCTAAAAACCCTTGAAACTTTCGTGGTTCGTTGTAAACTGGGTATTTTTACTGGGTATATATATATATTTCTTTATATGTGTATCTTTAAGCAGATATGTATAAATAAACAATTTATCTTCTTATATGTTTTCAATTTTTTCTCCTGTAGAAGGGCAGGAATTCTCAAAACCTCGGCGAAATAATAAAACATTGAAATAAACCTTTTGCCTCAAGAATTAGAACTTTTTAATACAATTATGATTTATAATACAATATAATGCTGCTTATGATTGTAGAACGACATTTGAAAATTATCCCGCATTTGTTTCTTTTGAACGAAAAATCGAAATTTATTTTAAGGAGAAATAACAATTATTTCTAACTTTAGGGATGAAGTATGAAAGGATGAATTGTAAAGAGTAATGATAAACGGAAAAAAAAAGTGGACATGGCATCTGCCCGGTAAGCGGAACACTGTGGGTTCGATTCTCATTCCTGGACACTTTTATTTTAAGTTTATGATTACTCTTCACAATTCATCCTTTCATACTTCATCCCTAAGTTAGAAATAATCGTTATTTCTCCTTAAAATAATTTTAGATTTTTCTTTCAAAATAAACACATGCGGGATAATTTTCAAATGTCGTTCAAATGATTTGTTTCAAAGTGCGTAGGAATTTCAATGTCTGAAAAAGGGCTTGAAGATCTAAAGTTTATGTTTACAGGATGTTCAATGAAATACACCATTGCTGGACACCTGACTTTCATGTTGATCTATAACCCCGAGAACCTATGATGACTGAAACAATATTGACAAAGCGGTATCATTTATCGAAGAGTCAATGTTTTCAAAATTGGCAAACACACATTCTACAAAAAAACACTTAAGTCAATAAACTTTGGAACTTTAAAATATATTAGAGAAAATGTCAACAATCTTCAAAAAAATTTTCTAAAGTGATGAATAATTTAAACGTATTCATTACAAGATTTATATTTAAAATATCAAATTTTCTACAGCCAGCAAATGTGCTTACAAAATTTTGAAGTTTTTATACCATAAACAAATTCCTTTAAAAATTTACGAAATGAGAACCTATCCTTATATTTCAACAACCAAATTTAGAATCCACTAACATTAAACGTTATAAATATTTCGCTCAAGAGTTTGTCAATATTATTTTTAATAAACGTGTTGCGAAGTGGTTTATTTTTAATCTAGAAATTTCTTAATTTTCCTCCAGTAGAACATTGAGAAATCTGTGGCCATCACAGGTACTGGAGTTAGGAACATCTCTAATGGCTTTATCGATGAATCCTTCCAACCCTCTGTAGGTAGAAAAAATATTGGAAATGAATAATGAGATTTTTTATAATCTATAAATAATTTTTATAATCTCATTAAATGTGTTTTTTAAAGAATATTATAAAATATTTATTTTTCGTTCCAAATTGAGGAATGTTTATAGATTTTTTAATGTAACTACATCAAACTTCATTATATGGTTGATGCATAATTACCCTTCTGCCTATTTTCACATATTTGATAGCAGTTATTTAAAAATTCAAATTTAATGTACAGCATCTCTAATTAGAGATTGCCTACATCCCTATCGATACATTTGTGAGATAATGTGTGACTTTTTCTCATTCAATCCAACCTCTACTTAGAGGCTACCTCCAGGAGAGGCCATAGGTTCCTTGTTCGTAGGAATATAGCCTCTCCTAAAAGTGGCCATTTTGCCAACTAAACATCTTTTTGACAGATGATGATTACATTAGATCCCATATGGATCTTATGGCATAAAGTCCGCCCTAGGTTGACGAGAGCGATTAGCCCGAAAACATAGTCTCTATGTGGACGCCTCTCAGTTTGCCAAAGCTGGTGTTGTGGCTATGTCACCGACCTGAAGCCACTAGTTTGCAGCGACGGTCAATAGATAGCGTCTAGTTTTGACGGGAGAGTATTTTATAGATCTATTCCTTCCGGGAAGAATTTCCATCCTCATTATCTGTGTTGTATGATTATATAAAGTAGAACTTCTAAGCGGCGACTATATCTTTGAGAGACCAGTTTATAAAATCAAACACCTGGCTTGATCAATCTCAACCTTCAGTGAAGAGCCAGGAGAGCAACAGGAGTAGATGTGTACGGTATCTGATGAGATGTTCTCCTATCGAGGAGTCGATGACTTGAAGTAGTTTAGACTTGAATGTCTTTATCGATATACTTGGGCATTTTTGGAATAATACAGTACCATATAATATATAGTTTTATATCTGAATATGAAATATAGAAATCCCTCTCTATTAAATTCACAGTTAAATAGAGTCATACTAGTTAAAATACACAAGGAAATCAAAATAATAAATTCGTTTAATCAGAATTTATAAATAGTTATTAGTGCTTGAAACATTATTTAAGTTTCTTTAAATATGCGAAATATAAAGATGCAGTTATTCGGTCTAAATTCGAGAATTATACAAAAAATCTATAGAAGTTTGAATTTGCAGACTGCATCAAGTTAACTAATTGTGAGATAGTTCCATAAAAAAAATACCTTTTTATGCATTTTCAAGTTTTTCTTTTAGATGTTTAATAGTCCATTAAATTTAAAAACTTGGCTAGAAACAAATATTCGTGCCAGTTTTGGTAAATCAATGATTAGAGAAACCAGTCAAAAACTCTTCATATTAATAAAAAAATATATATAAATTAATTGTTCAATAGATTACTATGTGAGGGATGAAATCTAATAACTCTTTTGAAACAAATCTGAAAATAGACAACCCCAACAATTTCTAAATGTATTGTTTGATTAAAAGAAGCAAACTGATATCGAATATATTCGGATTTCCAACCGCAGAGAGAGAACCTACTACTTATCAGTACTACCAATTAATTACTCAGAGTGAGAACTTTCAATAAACAACCTATCTAAGGATCAATCTGGTGAAAGGAAGATGTCTATCGGGATTGAAACAATTCCCAATAAGAGACCACCTCCTGAAGAGCCTAGAAGTATTCTTATTCTGCAAGCTCTGATCTACTATGAGAGGTTCAACTGTACTGACTCACACTCAAATCTACAAGGTCGGTACAGAAAAAACAGTAGATGGAATATTTTAGTCTTTGTATTAGCTTCTGTCGAAAAGTTATATCGGTCTAATCTTAGATACCTGATCCATTTAAGAGGACCTTCATAAATAAAACCACTTCTCGTTAATTTATCGACTTGTTAAATTAATTACTTATATATAGCTGACAAAATGGCTACCCTATCAAAGCCAACCATTAAATCAATGTGTAATTTAATAACCCAGATATATAAATTAAGCCTCCTATGGCAGGTATCCGCCCGCCAATCACCCAATATCAATCAGAAATCTCATCAAGGCTCCTCCCTCTTTGCCTCAGTTTTACATCCGCCTTTCTTTGAGGTGTTCTCGCACTAAGTTAAAATATTCAGAAGTGTTACAGACAAAATCGCAACCTTTTTACCTCTATAATATTTGTAACTATGCTGAAAATGTGTGAAAAATAAAATCTCTCAACAGTATATATATTTTCAATTTTTCAAATAAATTTATAAAATTATACTCTATAATAAAACATATCGACGCACCAAGAAAATATTGTCCTATTGGGAAAAAATTGTATATGTGAAGAACATGTATAGAAGAAAAAAAGATTTTAATTTCAGAAAAAATAATTTTTCTATCCCATAGATTAATCGTCACAATTTGAGAAAGTCAATATATCGTCGGACCCCCAATGGTCTGGATGCGGCGGGTCATGGAATGATAAAGATTCCAAGTGATATGCTACAGGATTTATTGCCGAATTATCTCCAATTGTCGGAATAAATAATCAACATTCAGGGATGGTTGCAATCGACTTCCCATCACGTTCCAGCTGTGCTCTATGGGTGAGAGATAAGGCGAACTTGTTGGTCATGGGAAATATCAACAAGATTGAAGACAATCCAATAAATTAATCCTTGCACCAATATTATGGTGAAAACTCCGGGAGCTTCCAGGGATAAGTTTCTTTTGAAAAATAAGTTTATCTCTTGAATCCTGATGTTTTCACCATAATAAAGATTTAAGACAATCGAGAGTAACACCAGCCGTATGTGGCCGGACATTATCTTGTTCAAAAGTTAATCCGTGGTAATGTGAGAGGAACGGCAACAAAACAGGGCGTAGAATGTCATCTACGCAGAATTGTGTCAAAATGCAGGGAATGACTATCAATGTGGTCCTGCTATCAAATTAAATGGCACCTCAGAGCATAACCCAATATTCTGGACATGTGTGGTGTTCGGAAGTAAGGCTAGGATCCATACGCTACCCAGGACGTCTCCAGACACGTTTGCGATGATCATCAGGACACAGTAAGAAATGGGATTCATCACTAAATACTATATGTCCCCAATCAACTCAGTTCCAAGTTGATCGCTTCTGACACCACTGTAGTCGGACTTGTCGGTGTACGGGTGTGAGGGGTAGACATCGTAACTGTTGACGAGCTCTTATATTCCTCTGTTGATGGTCATTTTGGACACCTTTGTATCAATGACACGTTGGACGGCAGATAACATCGAATCCAGTGCTGCGACATCCCTTTTCTGAGAATAGCTCTGTCCTCCCGTTCTGTTGTGTCCCTTAGTTGACCTCTGCCGTCCTGATGTTGCATTCTTTCGTTGTTGACCCATTCTTATCAACATCGTCTAATAGACGCATCATTTCGTGATGTCGTGCGGTTAGTCGATTTGACTAGCCAGCCTATTTTGATCAAATGGTAAGACCTCTTTTAAACTCTGACCTATATTCGTAATGAGCACGAATCTTTTGGCTAGGCATTAATACAGTATAAATAGGCTTAATGTAAAAAAAAGCATAAATTTTGAAAATAAACTCGTGTGCGCCGAATATTGAGTCCAGAATACTCGTACTGAGTGCGCAGTTCAGAAGCGCTGAAGATCTTGCTTTGCATAAAACGGCCACCAAATTTCAATCATTTGCATATTTGGTTGAAACGCCTTTGTATACGCATTTTAATATAAATCAGACAATTCCTTCTTGGTTCGTCGAATTTCATGTTAGAGAGTGTATATTAAGGTTAGAAATTTCATTCCACACGAATTGCAATTGTTACTCATTATTGCTATTATTAATCATCCAAATTAATACTTCACGCTTATATATATATATATATTTATCACTTGGTTCGTAGTTTTTTTTTTTTATTTTTGTGTTTTGATATATGTAGTTCCATTCAATACAATAATATTTTTTCAAATACATATTATATTTAATTATTCAATCTATATGATATATATTTCATCATATTTTTAAACATTTATTTTTGAAGATTTACGATAAATAAGTATCTTTTTTCTGCATTCAGTCTAAAATTTCGAGTTATTTGCAGTCAAATTTGAGAAAGTCGTCTGGTAGGATGGAATTTTCATTTAAAGATTCCTTCTCTATAACCTTTTCTGAAAATCCTGAATGTCATTCCTTGTATTTCTATCGACCTATATGTGAGTTCTTCTGATGTATTATTCTGTAGTGTTTATTCGTAATACAAACATAGTAACACATTCATGTATATGCATATATTAAAACAAAAAGGCATATTCTAACTCCGCTCACATGAGCATGCTAGATAGCAGAGCGCCATCTAGTGGAACAAAAATAAATTGAATGTTTATTTAACTTGTTCTGTGAAATTTGTGATATAAGGATATGCCTTTTTTTGTTTCAAATATCAAACCTGACCCTTTTTTCTATTTTTTAAAACCTTTCACACACAATTTACATGCATATAACACATATATGAAAAGATAATTTAAAAAAAAAATAATAAAAAGGTCAGAGATGTTGGCCAAAATCAATGTTTTTCTGCCCCATCTAAAAAAAACCCTCATTTTAGTGGTCAGGATATGCCTAATTATTTTTCAACATATATTTATTATAAATTGACATAATATTTAAAAGTGAGAACTCTTTCATTAATTTAAGCACTTACCAAAAAAATAAATAAATCCTTGTTTCTAGTAGCTAAATTTATTCGCTAATGTATATTAATAACATTTTAAACCTGTAAAATATTCCATGTATATATGTTGGCAGAAGAAGTGAGTATTTACATGGATAAAGGAAAAATAAAGAGATAACGTCTGGCAGATCTAAGCTGTCGTCAACTGCAGGAAATCCTAGCGACCCGGATGTTGTTGGGGTCTTCCTGCCTTTATTTGAATTGATCCTGATTGATCAGATCCCGCCGGGTCAACTATTACATTCTTCAGTCTTTGCTACAACATTATTGTATATATAATATATATATATTTCACACATAGTATAAATAATTGTAAATATAAAAATAGAGGCGTTATTATTAATATTCAAAATATTCACACCCTTATTTTACTTTTTTTTTGTCCATTATATATATATATACAGTTAAACCTGTCTATAGCGCCACCTCTTGGGACTCGCCAAAATTGGGTGCTATAGATAGGGGGTGCTAAATACAGCTCACTTTTAATTTAAATCGCATCGTACTACGTATCTAAAATCGGGCGCTATAGAGAGGGAGGTGCTTTTTAGAGGGGGCGCTATAGACAGGTTTAACTATATATATATTTTTTCTCCCCATTGAATATAAGCAAAAATATTTTTAAAACTTAATTCTATTGACGTTATGTGGCACTGAGTTTGTTGTTGACACACATTAAAATTATAAAACTATTTTAGAGGCGTAATATTATTTTTAAAATAAAACAATTTCTACTGTCCTTACTGCGAATATTACGCCTCTAAAATAGTTTTATAATTTGATAACAGATGGCGCTCTAGTACATCGTAACACATTAAAATGTTATAATACCTTAATAAAGGTTGGCGTTCAGCCAACTGAAATATTGGTAAAATAAATGATATATTGATCCAATATATGCCTTTATTTATTGTATATATAATGGCTTTTCACATTTGAGATTTAATAATTTTATAAACAACAGATTTTGTTATTCAGTTCATTCTGTTTAATGTTGAAACAATCTAACTAGGAAAAACACGTCACTGGTTTCTTAACTTATGGAGAAAAGTTGAAAATTTTGAATAATAAAAATGTATTTTATTTCTCCAAATATTTGTAATGGATTTATTGTTCGTTGCTGGTAATCTCTTTTTGAAGAATTTCAAAACTATACCCAATAATTCTTGAATTTTCAAATTCAGTGTTATATTGTGTATGTTATGATGCATTAGCGGGCCATCTGTTATCAAAATTCAAAACTATTATATACGCGTATAATTTTTTCATTGCAGTAAAGCCAGTAGAAATTGTTTTATTTTAAATAGAATCATACACGTCTATAATAGTTTTAAATTTTGATATAGTGTATGTGTGGAGTATCCCTTTCTCCAAACTCACTATCTCAATTTTAGATATACTAAAGGATGCATAGGTAGATATATAACTGCTGTAACCTAATATACTTATTTTAAACTATTTTCATTTCATAATTAATCACAAATTGAATCGATTCGAACCGTTTCTTGGTTGTAAGACAGGTTCATCGATGTCATCTCAGTTTAGGTGCTCACTACATGGCTCAATATTTTATTTTCTACGAGAATTGTAAATTATTATGGGATAGTATAATACCAAATTTGAGCCACATCTATAAACAAACCTGTGGATCATTAATGAAAAGAACACTTCCGTCAATAGCAATATGATTTGTTATACTCAAATTAAATAAATAGTTGAAACGATTATGAGTAGTAATACAATAATAAAATCTTTTAATTATAGTACGATTTCGTTCAAAGACCAATATTTGAAACATTATAGGATTCCAAAAAGTTCAATTGACAAAGTGGTATATAACCAGACAAAAACTCCCACATTGTTCACAAAAACATTTCTGTTTCAGATCGTGGAACTTTTTCTCATTTCGAATAATTTATTGTGTATCATATTCTCTCTCTCTCTCATTAAATTTGATATTTGTATTTTGTAGCGTCCTTTCATTGATTGAGAGGTATTAGAAATGTGAATTGGACTTTAATTATTGAAGGGATTTATAGATTACTAGCCGAATGGCCCGGGCAACGCCCGGGTTTTACCCGACTGGACCCGGCTTCGCCTGGGTAGTGTTCGAGCGAGGTTTACTCATGAATGAATAGAGGCCCCAACTGTTTGTAATATAATTAATTTGTAATATAATTATTTGAATCTAACCTCATATACACTTTTACACTACCTATTTAATTTCAAAATAAATTAAAATACGTTTATATTAAATAATAACATTTTTAAAAAATCGACTTTCTCGTTCACACTTTTGTATCAATTCAATTATGTATTTTTTTTTATGTATCTCTTTAAAAAAATATCTGTATAGTTTAGATTAAAATATTTTAAGTGACATATTTTCAAGTCGTATATTTATACACAAGTTTTATATTTATTTTACAAATATTGTATAAGATGTGATTAATAAACTTTGTAAAAAATAATCTTAATACATTTTTAATAACATGACGTTATGTTATATTCTAATAGGTAAAATAGGTTAGTTTCAGACGGCTTATAAATTAGGTTAGTTTAAGGTGTGTTATAAAAAGGTTAGTTGCATTAAAATCGGTGAGATTCAGATAGGTTATATTAGGTTAGTTTAATCGCTAAATAAGGTTAGTTTTAGATAAGTTGAATTAGGTTAGTTCTAGATAATAAAAAAATAATGTTCGTATTTAGAAAAATTAGTTTAATATTTTATATAATTTTTTTTTTATTGTTAAATCTTTTTTAAAATTATATTTTAAATTAATATATTTAAATTGGTAAAATTCAAAGTATTTCACCGAAATTGTATTTTTAACTCGTGTAAAACGCCTCGAAGGTACGGCGGTGGCAACGTACAGCGCCGCCTACCAAATATACCCTTAACTGGGAACACTCCACAAATATATATAGTAAAATATATGTAGCAAGCTATACAGCAAAAACATAATTTTTTTCAATAAATATGAAAAAGAAAAAAATATAGAATATGAGCAGCTATATAATATGAAGCAGATAAATATAAATCCTACCTATACAAATGACAGCAAAACAAAAAATTGAGCCTACCCCTAAAAAAAGCAGTTATTAAAAATGCATAGAAGCTGCTTATAATATAAATGTTAATAAGTATAAAACGATTGCATGGAACAAACATATATAGTAAAATATATGTAGCAAGCTATACAGAAAAACATAATTTTTTCAATAAATATGAAAAAGAAAAAATATAGAATACACTGCTCTAAATCGTAAATGATTACATGAATATATAAAATAATATAAATATTCCCCTTATGAGAATAAAACAGTATACCTTATTTAAAAAAAATGTAGTATCAATTAATTTAGAAATAAATAAATAAATAATAAATAATAGAAATAATTAAATAAATATATATAATCTTACTATTTTCAAAACGATTTTAACCAGTTTTGGTACCGACGCGCTTCGCCTAGCCAGAACAATGGAAAGGCTTAGACTTTCTATCAACAGTTGGAAATTACACTTACATTTTAATCACCAGAGTCTCGCCGCAAACATAATTCCACCTTCTTTAATTTTAAAAGATCCTGTCTGCACAAATTATTTTAGAAAAATATTATTTGAAACGGGTAAGAAACTTTTAAATGCTAGAAAATTAAGGAATATAATCTTACCTTTTGAAAAATGCAGCGTGAAACTAACACAATAAGTTTAACCAATCAAATTCATGTATCGTCGCGACCAGTGCGGCGCCAAGCGGCAAAAGGCGAGAACTAATCCATTTCAGTTAAATAATTTTTAAAAAAGTACATTAACCTTTGTAGTTTTTTGAATAGCCTATATGTTAAACGAAATCTTCAGCTACCTACATGCGAAATTCCATAATGATTGAGCCAGTAGATTTTGCGTGATGCGATAACAAACATCGATTTCGCATTTCATTTTTATAGATATAAGGATAAGAATAAACTGTACAAATATCCTTTTCTAAATAAGTAAATAATCTTCCAAGACCTCACTTAGCATATAGAAACAAAATATTATCACTATACCACGGCGAACTTATATTCAGCAATGAATGATATATATTTTCACTTTCCTTCATATACTATGAACTTGCTTTTACCCTTGCTACATTGGTTTCAATGCATTCTTCAGTCTTTAAGTAGCTGTATTCTGAATTTTGACTGAACAAATCCACACTCAATTTTATATTAAAATGTACATTACCTATAGACTCGAATTTTAGACCTAAAGGTTATCGAACTGATGTCATTTTTGAACATTCCTTCCTGTCCTGAACCGAACATACAATACAAAACGACATGCTTCATCAATATACCATTATGAATTAACGCCTTGTTTTTGAATTGACAAAATATTTAATACAAATTTTAGCTAATTTTTCATAAAGCTATTACAAAGACAGTAAAAATCAGACAACAAGGATCAGAGAAAAAATCGATCTTAATCTGTATCGCACTGCGATTGCATTAATAATTATGTCAGAGAGACATAGGTAAAGTATTAGAGAATCAGGATTGAAGAACCCAAAAACAATTTATGATAAAGAATTGAAATCTTTAATTTAATACCAGAAAGCAGAAACCAGCGTTATATTTCTTCAATCTAGACAACAAAAACTCACATTACCATCAAATAAATTCAAAAAATATATTAATAAATATTCTTGGAATCTTAATCTCTCTTGAGACTCCAAGCATTAATAGAAAACTGGATCTTCCACAACAATTCCATTCTATAAGACATCCCACAAGAATTTCTTAATCTTCTATTATTAATGTATGTTCAGTTCTTTATTTTCCCATTTCTGCCCAATAAGCTCTCTCTCGCTATACAATTCCAACAACACACATATCAAATTAAATAAATAATTTATCAAATTAGTATTTTAAGTAAATTTACATGTGAATATGTTAATATTTAGACAATGATCTATTTAATTAGCAATTTGTTTTATAAAAGCAGAAAGAGTATCTATATACACAGATATTGGCGTGTTTAAAATGGTCCGAGTTGGTAAACTCAGGATGGTAAATAGAAATGAAATCCATAACTATGTTTAATTAAGTCTGATTAAAAGACAAAAGTTAAATATTATTCAAATCCGATGGTTTCCAGTGTTTCACTTGCACTCTGTGACACCAGCTTCTCTATAATAAAGCAATATTACATTCTGTGAATGTGAATTTAGTCTTCCACTGAATCCTGTTTTTTCTTTGGATTACAGCGCAGTGTGAACCCATGTTTCCTCATGAGGAATTATTGAAATTCTATAATTCATCAGGAACATATTAATCGAGAATAACGTCTAAAATGTCCACACTTGCTTTCTTTTAAACAGAGCTGAGAAGTTTATAAAGCAATATAATGCGGCTTATGATTGTAGAACGACATTGAAAATATCTCGCATGTGTTTCTTCTGAACGAAAAATAGAAATTTATTTTAAGGAGAAATAACGAATATTTATAACCTTAGGGATAAAGTATGAAAGGATGAATTGTGAAGAGAAATGATAAATGAAAAAAAAGTGTCCAGGGATGGGAATCGAACCCACCGTGTTCCGCTTACCGGGAAGATGCCAGGTCCACTGAGAAGTAGAGAGGTCGCATTCGACATCAACAGATGGTTGGGTACAATTCTCAAAAAGTTAATCTTCCAATGGAAATTGTTCTGATTAACTGTGCGACTTCAATATATAAAAGTCATTTAATGAAAAAGTAATGATTTTTAACAAATATATGGAGTTATTGATTCAAACGGTCGTCCAGAAAGTCGGGTCATCTCGAATAAATTATTGGCCCCATTTGAACTGTTTGGATTGATATTTTATTTGAAGAACTAAATGGAACACTTCATCACATACAAAGAATGTTTTTAGTAAGGGCGAGTTCCTAGCGCTTTTTAAAAAATGTATAACCGAATGGTATTTTCAAGTTTTTCAGAATACATTTTGGGGCTCATTTTACTTATAACTTACAACATATAAAATTATATTCGATATAATGATTGATAATGATGTGAAATTAGAAATGTTGTTTTCAAGGGTTAAACGTATAGCTATAAATGTGAAAAAGTCAAAAAAAGAAAAAGGTAGTGATATAAAAAAAATATATTTATTCTTACCCCTCACATTGACCATTCGAATTGCAGAGTGGAATAAAAATAATCCAAATGTTGATTTAGGTTATTTTTCATAATATTTGACTCTAACTCATTTTTAAAATATGATTCAAGGGAAGTCAATCAAGTCCGTGTTTCGAGATGTTGGTCCGCGTCAGCGTGGTGAAGTCTGTCTCTCAACGACGCAATTTTGTTCTAAGATGTTTTCCGAAATACCAAGAAATATGTTCTTTTTTTCACATGTTCAGCGTACATACCTCTCTCTGTCCTAAATACCTAGTTCTTTCATTTATTTGTCATCATTATCTTATGTAGCTATGTGCGTATGCATGTGTTTTTTTCCCTAATCTTTAATCCAAATTTTGTCTTATCAAAATGGATAAATAAAAAATCGGGTGAAAAAAAATTGATAAGGAAAATATATCAACTGAAATTTGTTGATTGCTTTTAAAATGATCAAGATGTGAACAAATTAAATAAATAATTCCTTCCTAGTGTCGTATACATAAGTAAAATAGCCCAATACAATAGTCTGGAGATTAATCTGTCGGAACAGCCGAGAGGGTTCACCACTGATGAACCAAGATGATCCAATTACTTTTATCATCGCAGTAAGGTTTGTAGAGATAAAATGAACCATATTACCAAGAAATTAATTGTTGCAGATGTATGTGTTTGTTAGCTTCCTACATCAGGACGAAATTTTGAAA
>CP092875.1:45537307-45771440 GCA_030710605.1 Cordylochernes scorpioides | reverse complement strand
TTCAAAAACCTTCGCGGTGATAAACCCAAAATTTCACGGCGATTGGATGTATGGTTTTGAATCTATAGAGTACAAACAAACAAACAGACAGACATTCAATTTTATATATATAGATTTTAATATACTTCTAGACCACATGGTAGTCTTAAATATTGAACACTCGCTCAGTCCAAATACCATTGCAGGTGTACCAATTTTCAGACATCAATTGGAAGTAGCGACTTGAATTCTTCAGTGATCATTCAAGTCTTCAAAGAAGGAAGAAATACAAACATTCAGGTTCTTATTTGAAACCTCTTTGGAATTAAAAGCAAAAATATGTTTTTAATATATATATTTAACTGTAATAATTAAGTAATTTGTTTCCGATATCATCACATGCACATATTTATGTTAAATCTATATATATATAAAATTGAATGTCTGTCCGTACTCTATAGATTCAAAAACCATACATTCAATCGCCGTGAAATTTTGGGATATTATTAGGTATATCCCTGGGAAGGTTTTCGAAAAATAATTTCTTGAATATCTTGAATATCCTTAGAGTTATTTGCAGATTTGTAGATTTAACTCGCAAGAAGCGCCCCCTAGCGGGGATAACAAGTTTTTTTATCTATAAGTTTTATTATCACTAAGTTTATTATCTTAAAGATTATTTATCAAAAGTAAGATTTTCTACCTATTAATTACGCACAAGTCAAAGTTAGTTTTATCATTTATCCACAATATATATATTGGGAGAATAGATAAAATGTTGATTTTGTAATGTAGAAAATTAGGAAAGACAAAATTCAGGATGACACGGCAATTTATTTGAGACAAGAATAATGATACAATTCCAAGGCATGATACTATTCCTTTAACTTCCAATTACCGAGGGATCCAATTAATATTGATTTTATTCAACTTATCAAGTATTTTTCAAGGGACCGGGAAAAAATCTTCACTTTATCGAAAGATTCAAATTTACGAGTTTCAAATTATCAAAATATATCTTTTTTTTTATATAAATTTGTAGAGAATTGTTTTAAAAAATGTTCGTTATACAAACCTTTACTCTGGTAAAAACCGGCCGAAGCCGGGTACATCCGCTAGTCTATATATATATAAAATTGAATGTCTGTCTGTCTATCTGTCTGTCTGTCTGTACTCTATAGATTCAAAAACCATACATCCAATCGCCGTGAAATTTTGGGATATTATTAGGTATTTCCCCAGGAAGGTTTATAAAAAATAATTTCTTGAATATCTTGAATATCCTTAGAGTTATTTGCAGATTTGTAGATTTAACTCGCAAGCAGCGCCCCCATTGCGACGTGATAACAAATGTTTTTATCTATAAGTTTTATTATCACTAAGTTTATTATCTTAAAGATTATTTATCAAAAGTAAGATTTCTACCTATTAATTGCGCAAAAGTCAAAGTTAGTTTTATCATTTATCTACAACATTTATATTGGGAGAATAGATAAAATGATGATTTTGTAATGTAGAAAATTAGAAAAGACAAAATTCAGGATGACACGGCAATTTATTTGAGACAAAAATAATGATACAATTCCAAGGCAAAGATACTATTCCTTTAACTTCCAATTACCGAGGGAACCAATTCATATTGATTTTATTCAACTTATCGAGTATTTTTCAAGGGACCGGGAAAAAATGTTCACTTTATCGAGAGATTCAAATTTACGAGTTTCAAATTATCAAAATATATCTATTATTTTATTTTTATAAGTTTATAGAGAATTGCTTTAACAAATGTTCGTTAGACAAACCTTTACTCGCGTAAAACTCGGGCGAAGCCGGGTACATCCGCTAGTAAAAAATAAAATTGACAGGTTCTGGGCAAAAATAGTTGTTTTTTTAGTCAGAAAATGATGATGACAATATTGCTGTATCATGTTTGATTATCAGATATAAAATTATATCGGGAAAAATTCCAAAAAGCTGAGACCACGGGTGAAGCCAGTTCATTTTTAGTATGCAGGGACAAAATTCTAACAGAAAAACATTCTTTCGAGCAGAAGACACAAAGCCAGATCATCTCTTTATAAAAATATCGCTTCTCTGACACAAAGTTTGGAGCGGGACGTTTCACAAGAGTGACATCCACGGCGCCAATTTATAATTGTAACGAATAGTATTTGAATAGAACATTTAATCGGGTAAAACCTGGGCGTTGCCCGGGTCATTCGGCTAGTATACCTATATATTTGTGTGTATGTGGGCGAGTGTCACAACGTTTATACATGGGTAAAACAAGTGAGGTTAAGAAAGGACTATCGTTCTAGACCCGTTCGTAGAACGGGAAAATAATCTAGTTCTTAAAATACATCTAGAACATGTAGAAGTCTGGTATTTTATAGGCTATTTCAATAACTGCTAACAAGGCAAGTTTACAAAATGTCAGACTTCTAGGTGACTTTCGTGGCATGGAATAGAGATTAGAGAATAGAAATTGTATATTTCCTTTCAAATGAAGCTGCTTCTGTGGTGTGAAGAGCGGTCAGCATTCTATAAAAATGTGGCCGGGAATGGACTAATTTAAATGCTTCCTTTCAAGATTTTCAGATTTTTCATGGGAGTTGAAAGCTTGTTTTATTATGAAATCATTTATGTTTCTATTTTTAAAAAGCCTGTAACTACAAACAAGAAACAAAGAGAAGGAAACCCAAGCCAAGACAACTATTATTTCAATGGAGAACAAACGTAGACAAATCGCAGACAACAGCCCATCTTAGAAGAGAGAACCCACCGAATTCAAGACCGCGCACAAGGCTCTAACCTTGTAAATATGTAAATACACTGTTTATGTGAAGACACTCTGCATATCATTCATTGTAAATATCATAAGCTAGATTGCTCTTTTTGGGTGGCACCTAATAAAGTTATTTTGGAACTTATGTCCATAGGTTCACTGAACACCCCTAAGCTGCCTTCCATAAAAATTCAAGGTATATAACAAAACCAATCCAATACAATAGTAGAGTGGTCTAGAGATTAATTTGGCGAAACCGCTGAGGTTAGAGCCCTCAATGTTGTTGAGGGAACATACCCGAGATTGATGTTTGCTGTTGAAGTCACAAAGGATGAGTATATTGGGGTCTCAAGTAGGTGAGCAATTAAGTCTAGTTTAGAGCCTGGTCATTGGGGTGGGTGATAGGTGTTCACAATTGGTAGGGGTCTCTGAGTAGGTAGGTGTATCATTTTTATATGTTCACTTTTATACAGTTTTAATTAAATTCAATATTTAAAAAAAATAATATTAAATGGAGAGAAGCTTAAAAATAACCTTGAAAGTTGAACAATAGGACTCCAGCTGTCTCCCCAGTGGCGCAATTGGATAGCGCACGGTACTTATAAGCAGTACTTGTGAGTGATGCCGGGGTTGTGAGTTCGAGCCTCACCTGGGGAATTTTTTTTTTATTCATAATTTTTTTATATATTTGAACCCTTGTCTCATCATTATATATTTTCAGTAGAAATATATATGCGTTGAACTACTACAATTTGGTAGAGAGTAACGCTGAAGTGTGTGGTAAACAAGTTAATAACTTCCATCATAAAAAACGCAATCCACTTCATCGACCTCTTCTTTGACAGAGAGAGAAAGAAAGGAAGAAAAATATGAAATAAAACTAATCTTAAAACTCGCCAAACTTGAGATAGATTGAAGTATACTGGGTTTTAGTGAGCAATTTTCTTTTCAAATGCACAAAGCAAGTCAATTTAAATACAATATTTTTCAAACTGTTCGTCTTGACCAAGGCTTATCCCAAGGATCAATCCTAAGACCTATTTTTTTTCCAACTTTTACCTGAACGATTTACACATCTTCATAAAACCACCAGCTAAAATTCTCCTTTACATAGATGACATAATCATCTGGGTCTCAAACAAAAAAATCTTCCATACAGTACACACTTTGAGCAAGCTAATGAAAAATTAAAAAAGAGAAACACATAAATGAAACTATCTATTAGCATCAACAGATCTGAAATTGGCCCCTTCACCATTAACAACGACCTTCGCCAGTGGACTCCAATATATATACTTGAACAACTCAACAGTCAAATATTCAGATTCTTCGAGATATCTTGGTGTCAAATATTTGACCTTGCTATCAATTAAAAAAACCATATTGATACCACGATACACAAAGCTAAAAATGGATTTCGAATTCTCAACAACAATAACAACAAAAACAGACTCAAACTGGGGTGAAAAATGTCGATATCTTACGCCCAACATACCTCGCACTCGTAAGGCCTATTTTGGAATATTTTGCCGCAACTTGGATTAATGCAAGTAAATAAACCTATCCAAAATTAACATAATCAAAGCCAGCGCAGGTAAAATCATCGGTGAGCTTCGAGGATCTTGCCCGAAAATGACATTGCAGAACTCGAGTCCAACCTTCTTCTCCTTAGGCGAAAGATTCTTTCCAAAATACACATTACGGGAAATTTTATTTGTGTGTGAAATTGGAACCCAAATCAAAGACTTAAATCTCCACACCTCTCAACATGGCCCTTTACAATTCTTATCTTTTAGATATCCCAATCAATCCTAAACACAAAACTTTCTACCATCCACACAGAACTCACAATATACCTAATCTCCCAGCCAATCCCCTCAAATTCAGCCAGAATTACTAAAAGCTCTTGGCCTCAAAATCTTTGAAGAAAAAAGCTCTCACTTTGAAATCAACATTTGATTTTATATTTCCAATATAAATGCGTTGAAATACCGCAAATTAGTAGAGGGTAAAGTTTTATGGTATAAATATAGAAATACCATGATAAAGCTATATTAGGTAGATTAAACTGGTATCTTTAGATAGATAAGTCAAAGAGCGTTAAACATTCCTTATTTTGTGTGTCGTTATTTTTATATCTTTTTCAAGTAAATATAAATTCAATTCCATATTTATCGATACAATTTGTAGCAATTAAATTTCAAGGAAAGGTTTCTTTTTAAAAGCTTTTATTTAATTTGTTGTCTGTCTGTCCACAAATATGCTAATCGATTTTTAATATACTTCCAGAGCACATAGGAAGCTGCAAATTTGTGTATTTGTTAGAACCTGATGAAATTGCAAGTTGACAAATTTTCAGACTCCGGAGTTGTCAGAATGTCCAGGAACGGGCAAATTTTCAAATTGCCTATAAAAATTTGAAAATCAATTTTTATAGACTTTCAGATCACATAGAAATATGAAACCTTTAACAAACGCTCAATCAAATGAAAAATGCATTGTACAAATTTTCATACTTCTGAGTGGTCGAAGTAGCCGGGAATGAACAAATTTCAATATTTTATTAAATCTTATGTGTGTCCCCCGAAGTCAAGTCTGAAACTGTTGGTAATTGGGAATTGTGATTTTTTTAGAGAATATTCAAGACCTCAAACAAGTTAGAAATTCGAATATTCGAGTCCTTTGGAATTTATAAGCAAAAAGATGTCAAAAGTCAATAAATATAATAATATATCTGTTATTTAATTCAGTATAATCTGTTATTAATATGATCATCCGCATATATTAACATTCATTATATATATTTTATATTTATGATAATACAAGACCAGACATTTCACGACACCGTTATAAATAATTCCCCTTTCACACACACAATTAATTTAATATTTTACCTATATCTAAAATTGGGGGGGTCGATGGAATGGTCATCTAAACCGTTGGTTTTCGACCGCTACGACCTGGGTTCGATTCTCGCATTGAGCACTTTTTCTGTTAAAAAAAAATGCTCCAATGACCCCGATTCTTGCAAAAGTCCAACACCACCAGCGAGTGCAAGTAGCCAAACGGGGCTCTGGCACATTTGTAAGTGCAATGTCAAACTGCATTTCGCATGTATTGACATGTGGTGTACTTACAGTAATAGCAGTCGCCTTCTACCCGCCATGATTATCACAGCCTGTACCACGTGTACTAGGGATAAACAAAAAAAAAAAATGAAATTAATAGATTGAATAATCATAATCTGTATTAAATATGTACCAATTATACCTCAACAATAATCCACTATGTGTCTGTAACTTTGTAATATAGTTCACAATAAATTTAGGGTTCCTCCAAACCAAAAGTAAAGAGACTTATTTCAGTAAGGCTTTAGGTTACGTCTTGACCAATCCGCCGCGAGCAGACTTCCGTCTATTTAAGGACTAATCCCAACGATTTTTAAAACATATATTTATTTGACTTGCTTCATTTCTGCCTGTCCAAAATATTTGTAATCAAATTATCACGTAGAAGTCTGAAATTTTGTACTTATTCGAACCTGATGACAATTCAGGTTGTCAAATTTTTAGACTTCTGGTTGGTCAGAGTGGTCGGGAACGGACTAATTTCCGAATTGCCTTTCAAATTTTATAATTTAACTAGCGGATGTGCCCGGCTTCGCCCGGGTTTTACCCGAGTGAATGTTTGTCTAACGAACATTTGTTAAAACAATTCTCTATAAACTTATAAAACGTACTCGGCTTCGCCCGGGGTTTTACCCGAGTTAGGGTTTGTCTAGCGAACATTTGTTAAAGCAATTCTCTAAAAACTTATTAAAAAAAAAAAGATATATTTTGATAATTTGAAACTCGTAAATTTGAATCTCTCGATAAAGTGAAAATTTTTTCCCGGCCCCTGTGTGCCGTGTCATCCTGAATTTTGTCTTTCCTAATTTTCTCTACATTAGAAAATCATAGTTTTATCTAGTGAACATTTTTTCCCGTGTCACATTGCCGTGTCATCCTGGGATAATCTTACTTTTGATAAATAATATTTAAAATAACAAACTTAGTGATAAGAAAACTTGTTAACATCGTCACAATGGGGGCGCTGCTTGCGAGTTAAATCTACAAATCTGCAAATAACTCTAAGGAAATTCAAGATATTCAGGAAATTATTTTTCAAAAACTTCCCGGTGATATACCTAATAATATCCCAAAATTTCACGGCGATTGGATGTATGGTTTTTGAATCTATAGAGTACAGACAAACAGACAGACAGACAGACATTCAATTATATATATATAGATAGATTCACTCTTCATTGTTGGCTTTTTATCTTACATTCATTCTTCATTGTTGGCTTTTTATATTACATTCACTCTTCATTGTTGGCTTTTTATCTTACATTCATTCTTCATTGTTGGCTTTTTATATTACATTCACTCTTCATTGTTGGCTTTTTATCTTAAATTCACTCTGTTTGCTTTTTATATTACATTTACTCTTCATTGTTGGCTTTTTATCTTACATTCACTCTTCATTGTTGGCTTTTTATATTATATTTACTCTTCATTGTTGGCTTTTTATCTTACATTCATTCTTCATTGTTGGCTTTTTATATTATATTTACTCTTCATTGTTGGCTTTTTATCTTACATTCATTCTTCATTGTTGGCTTTTTATATTACATTTACTATTCATTTTTGGCTTTTTATCTTACATTCACACTTCATTGTTGGCTTTTTATCTTACATTCATTCTTCATTGTTGGCTTTTTATCTTACATTCACTCTTCATTGTTGGCTTTTTATCTTACATTCATTCTTCATTGTTGGCTTTTTATCTTACATTGACTCTTCATTGTTGGCTTTTTATCTTACATTCATTTTTCATTGTTGGCTTTTTATATTACATTCAATCTTCATTGTTGGCTTTTTATATCATATAGAAAATCATAGTTTTATCTAGTGAACATTTTTTCCCGTGTCACATTGCCGTGTCATCCTGAGATAATCTTACTTTTGATAAATAATATTTAAGATAACAAACTTAGTGATAAGAAAACTTGTTATCATCGTCACAATGGGGGCGCTGCTTGCGAGTTAAATCTACAAATCTGCAAATAACTCTAAGGATATTCAAGATATTCATGAAATTATTTTTCAAAAACCTTCCCGGTGATATACCTAATAATATCCCAAAATTTCACGGCGATTGGATGTATGGTTTTGAATCTATAGAGTACAAACAAACAAACAGACAGACAGACAGACATTCAATTTTATATATATAGATTTTAATATACTTCTAGACCACATGGTAGTCTTAAATATTGAACACTCGCTCAGTCCAAATACCATTGCAGATGTACAAATTTTCAGACATCAATTGGAAGTAGCGACTTGAATTCTTCAGTGATTATTCAAGTCTTCAAAGAAGGAAGAAATACAAACATTTAGGTTCTTATTTGAAACCTCTTTGGAATTAAAAGCAAAAATATGTTTTTAATATATATATTTAACTGTAATAATTAAGTAATTTGTTTCCGATATCATCACATGCACATATTTATGTTAAATCTATATATATATAAAATTGAATGTCTGTCCGTACTCTATAGATTCAAAAACCATACATTCAATTGCCGTGAAATTTGGGATATTATTAGGTATATTCCTGGGAAGGTTTTCGAAAAATAATTTCTTGAATATCCTTAGAGTTATTTGCAGATTTGTAGATTTAACTCGCAAGAAGCGCCCCCTAGCGGGGATAACAAGTTTTTTTATCTATAAGTTTTATTATCACTAAGTTTATTATCTTAAAGATTATTTATCAAAAGTAAGATTTTCTACCTATTAATTACGCACAAGTCAAAGTTAGTTTTATCATTTATCCACAATATATATATTGGGAGAATAGATAAAATGATGATTTTGTAATGTAGATAATTAGGAAAGACAAAATTCAGGGTGACACGGCAATTTATTTGAGACAAGAATAATGATACAATTCCAAGGCATGATACTATTCCTTTAACTTCCAATTACCGAGGGATCCAATTAATATTGATTTTATTCAACTAATCAAGTATTTTTCAAGGGACCGGGAAAAAATCTTCACTTTATCGAAAGATTCAAATTTACGAGTTTCAAATTATCAAAATATATCTTTTTTTTATATAAGTTTGTAGAGAATTGTTTTAAAAAATGTTCGTTATACAAACCTTTACTCTGGTAAAAACCGGCTGAAGCCGGGTACATCCGCTAGTCTATATATATATAAAATTGAATGTCTGTCTGTCTATCTGTCTGTCTGTCTGTACTCTATAGATTCAAAAACCATACATCCAATCGCCGTGAAATTTTGGGATATTATTAGGTATTTCCCCAGGAAGGTTTATAAAAAATAATTTCTTGAATATCTTGAATATCCTTAGAGTTATTTGCAGATTTGTAGATTTAACTCGCAAGCAGCGCCCCCATTGCGACGTGATAACAAGTGTTTTTATCTATAAGTTTTATTATCACTAAGTTTATTATCTTAAAGATTATTTATCAAAAGTAAGATTTCTACCTATTAATTGCGCAAAAGTCAAAGTTAGTTTTATCATTTTCCTACAACATTTATATTGGGAGAATAGATAAAATGATGATTTTGTAATGTAGAAAATTAGAAAAGACAAAATTCAGGATGACACGGCAATTTATTTGAGACAAAAATAATGATACAATTCCAAGGCAAAGATACTATTCCTTTAACTTCCAATTACCGAGGGAACCAATTCATATTGATTTTATTCAACTTATCGAGTATTTTTCAAGGGACCGGGAAAAAATGTTCACTTTATCGAGAGATTCAAATTTACGAGTTTCAAATTATCAAAATATATCTATTATTTTATTTTTATAAGTTTATAGAGAATTGCTTTAACAAATGTTCGTTAGACAAACCTTTACTCGCGTAAAACCCGGGCGAAGCCGGGTACATCCGCTAGTAAAAAATAAAATTGACAGGTTCTGGGCAAAAATAGTTGTTTTTTTAGTCAGAAAATGATGATGACAATATTGCTGTATCATGTTTGATTATCAGATATAAAATTATATCGGGAAAAATTCCAAAAAGCTGAGACCACGGGTGAAGCCAGTTCATTTTTAGTATATAGGGACAAAATTCTAACAGAAAAACATTCATTCGAGCAGAAGACACAAAGCCAGATCATCTCTTTATAAAAATATCGCTTCTCTGACACAAAGTTTGGAGCGGGACGTTTCACAAGAGTGACATCCACGGCACCAATTTATAATTGTAACGAATAGTATTTGAATAGAACATTTAATCGGGTAAAACCTGGGCGTTGCCCGGGTCATTCGGCTAGTATACCTATATATTTGTGTGTATGTGGGCGAGTGTCACAACGTTTATACATGGGTAAAACAAGTGAGGTTTAGAAAGGACTATCGTTCTAGACCCGTTCGTAGAACGGGAAAATAATCTAGTTCTTAAAATACATCTAGAACATGTAGAAGTCTGGTATTTTATAGGCTATTTCAATAACTGCTAACAAGGCAAGTTTACAAAATGTCAGACTTCTAGGTGACTTTCGTGGCATGGAATAGAGATTAGAGAATAGAAATTGTATATTTCCTTTCAAATGAAGCTGCTTCTGTGGTGTGAAGAGCGGTCAGCATTCTATAAAAATGTGGCCGGGAATGGACTAATTTAAATGCTTCCTTTCAAGATTTTCAGATTTTTCATGGGAGTTGAAAGCTTGTTTTATTATGAAATCATTTATGTTTCTATTTTTAAAAAGCCTGTAACTACAAACAAGAAACAAAGAGAAGGAAACCCAAGCCAAGACAACTATTATTTCAATGGAGAACAAACGTAGACAAATCGCAGACAACAGCCCATCTTAGAAGAGAGAACCCACCGAATTCAAGACCGCGCACAAGGCTCTAACCTTGTAAATATGTAAATACACTGTTTATGTGAAGACACTCTGCATATCATTCATTGTAAATATCATAAGCTAGATTGCTCTTTTTGGGTGGCACCTAATAAAGTTATTTTGGAACTTATGTCCATAGGTTCACTGAACACCCCTAAGCTGCCTTCCATAAAAATTCAAGGTATATAACAAAACCAATCCAATACAATAGTAGAGTGGTCTAGAGATTAATTTGGCGAAACCGCTGAGGTTAGAGCCCTCAATGTTGTTGAGGGAACATACCCGAGATTGATGTTTGCTGTTGAAGTCACAAAGGATGAGTATATTGGGGTCTCAAGTAGGTGAGCAATTAAGTCTAGTTTAGAGCCTGGTCATTGGGGTGGGTGATAGGTGTTCACAATTGGTAGGGGTCTCTGAGTAGGTAGGTGTATCATTTTTATATGTTCACTTTTATACAGTTTTAATTAAATTCAATATTTTAAAAAATAATATTAAATGGAGAGAAGCTTAAAAATAACCTTGAAAGTTGAACAATAGGACTCCAGCTGTCTCCCCAGTGGCGCAATTGGATAGCGCACGGTACTTATAAGCAGTACTTGTGAGTGATGCCGGGGTTGTGAGTTCGAGCCTCACCTGGGGAATTTTTTTTTTATTCATAATTTTTTTATATATTTGAACCCTTGTCTCATCATTATATATTTTCAGTAGAAATATATATGGTTGAACTACTACAATTTGGTAGAGAGTAACGCTGAAGTGTGTGGTAAACAAGTTAATAACTTCCATCATAAAAAACGCAATCCACTTCATCGACCTCTTCTTTGACAGAGAGAGAAAGAAAGGAAGAAAAATATGAAATAAAACTAATCTTAAAACTCGCCAAACTTGAGATAGATTGAAGTATACTGGGTTTTAGTGAGCAATTTTCTTTTCAAATGCACAAAGCAAGTCAATTTAAATACAATATTTTTCAAACTGTTCGTCTTGACCAAGGCTTATTCCAAGGATCAATCCTAAGACCTATTTTTTTTCCAACTTTTACCTGAACGATTTACACATCTTCATAAAACCACCAGCTAAAATTATCCTTTACATAGATGACATAATCATCTGGGTCTCAAACAAAAAAATCTTCCATACAGTACACACTTTGAGCAAGCTAATGAAAAATTAAAAAAGAGAAACACATAAATGAAACTATCTATTAGCATCAACAGATCTGAAATTGGCCCCTTCACCATTAACAACGACCTTCGCCAGTGGACTCCAATATATATACTTGAACAACTCAACAGTCAAATATTCAGATTCTTCGAGATATCTTGGTGTCAAATATTTGACCTTGCTATCAATTAAAAAAACCATATTGATACCACGATACACAAAGCTAAAAATGGATTTCGAATTCTCAACAACAATAACAACAAAAACAGACTCAAACTGGGGTGAAAAATGTCGATATCTTACGCCCAACATACCTCGCACTCGTAAGGCCTATTTTGGAATATTTTGCCGCAACTTGGATTAATGCAAGTAAATAAACCTATCCAAAATTAACATAATCAAAGCCAGCGCAGGTAAAATCATCGGTGAGCTTCGAGGATCTTGCCCGAAAATGACATTGCAGAACTCGAGTCCAACCTTCTTCTCCTTAGGCGAAAGATTCTTTCCAAAATACACTTTACGGGAAATTTTATTTGTGTGTGAAATTGGAACCCAAATCAAAGACTTAAATCTCCACACCTCTCAACATCGCCCTTTACAATTCTTATCTTTTAGATATCCCAATCAATCCTAAACACAAAACTTTCTACCATCCACACAGAACTCACAATATACCTAATCTCCCAGCCAATCCCCTCAAATTCAGCCAGAATTACTAAAAGCTCTTGGCCTCAAAATCTTTGAAGAAAAAAGCTCTCACTTTGAAATCAACATTTGATTTTATATTTCCAATATAAATGCGTTGAAATACCGCAAATTAGTAGAGGGTAAAGTTTTATGGTATAAATATAGAAATACCATGATAAAGCTATATTAGGTAGATTAAACTGGTATCTTTAGATAGATAAGTCAAAGAGCGTTAAACATTCCTTATTTTGTGTGTCGTTATTTTTATATCTTTTTCAAGTAAATATAAATTCAATTCCATATTTATCGATACAATTTGTAGCAATTAAATTTCAAGGAAAGGTTTCTTTTTAAAAGCTTTTATTTAATTTGTTGTCTGTCTGTCCACAAATATGCTAATCGATTTTTAACATACTTCCAGAGCACATAGGAAGCTGCAAATTTGTGTATTTGTTAGAACCTGATGAAATTGCAAGTTGACAAATTTTCAGACTCCGGAGTTGTCAGAATGTCCAGGAACGGGCAAATTTTCAAATTGCCTATAAAAATTTGAAAATCAATTTTTATAGACTTTCAGATCACATAGAAATATGAAACCTTTAACAAACGCTCAATCAAATGAAAAATGCATTGTACAAATTTTCATACTTCTGAGTGGTCGAAGTAGCCGGGAATGAACAAATTTCAATATTTTATTAAATCTTATGTGTGTCCCCCGAAGTCAAGTCTGAAACTGTTGGTAATTGGGAATTGTGATTTTTTTAGAGAATATTCAAGACCTCAAACAAGTTAGAAATTCGAATATTCGAGTCCTTTGGAATTTATAAGCAAAAAGATGTCAAAAGTCAATAAATATAATAATATATCTGTTATTTAATTCAGTATAATCTGTTATTAATATGATCATCCGCATATATTAACATTCATTATATATATTTTATATTTATGATAATACAAGACCAGACATTTCACGACACCGTTATAAATAATTCCCCTTTCACACACAGAATTAATTTAATATTTTACCTATATCTAAAATTGGGGGGTCGATGGAATGGTCATCTAAACCGTTGGTTTTCGACCGCTACGACCTGGGTTCGATTCTCGCATTGAGCACTTTTTCTGTTAAAAAAAAAATGCTCCAATGACCCCGATTCTTGCAAAAGTCCAACACCACCAGCGAGTGCAAGTAGCCAAACGGGGCTCTGGCACATTTGTAAGTGCAATGTCAAACTGCATTTCGCATGTATTGACATGTGGTGTACTTACAGTAATAGCAGTCGCCTTCTACCCGCCATGATTATCACGGCCTGTACCACGTGTACTAGGGATAAACAAAAAAAATATGAAATTAATAGATTGAATAATCATAATCTGTATTAAATATGTACCAATTATACCTCAACAATAATCCACTATGTGTCTGTAACTTTGTAATATAGTTCACAATAAATTTAGGGTTCCTCCAAACCAAAAGTAAAGAGACTTATTTCAGTAAGGCTTTAGGTTACGTCTTGACCAATCCGCCGCGAGCAGACTTCCGTCTATTTAAAGACTAATCCCAACGATTTTTAAAACATATATTTATTTGACTTGCTTCATTTCTGCCTGTCCAAAATATTTGTAATCAAATTATCACGTAGAAGTCTGAAATTTTGTACTTATTCGAACCTGATGACAATTCAGGTTGTCAAATTTTTAGACTTCTGGTTGGTCAGAGTGGTCGGGAATGGACGAATTTCCGAATTGCCTTTCAAATTTTATAATTTAACTAGCGGATGTGCCCGGCTTCGCCCGGGTTTTACCCGAGTGAATGTTTGTCTAACGAACATTTGTTAAAACAATTCTCTATAAACTTATAAAACGTACTCGGCTTCGCCCGGGGTTTTACCCGAGTAAAGGTTTGTCTAGCGAACATTTGTTAAAACAATTCTCTAAAAACTTATTTAAAAAAAAGATATATTTTGATAATTTGAACCTCGTAAATTTGAATCTCTCGATAAAGTGAACATTTTTTCCCGGTCCCTGTGTGCCGTGTCATCCTGAATTTTGTCTTTCCTAATTTTCTCTACATTAGAAAATCATAGTTTTATCTAGTGAACATTTTTTCCCGTGTCACATTGCCGTGTCATCCTGGGATAATCTTACTTTTGATAAATAATATTTAAAATAACAAACTTAGTGATAAGAAAACTTGTTATCATCGTCACAATGGGGGCGCTGCTTGCGAGTTAAATCTACAAATCTGCAAATAACTCTAAGGAAATTCAAGATATTCAGGAAATTATTTTTCAAAAACTTCCCGGTGATATACCTAATAATATCCCAAAATTTCACGGCGATTTGGATGTATGGTTTTTGAATCTATAGAGTACAGACAAACAGACAGACAGACAGACATTCAATTATATATATATAGATAGATTCACTCTTCATTGTTGGCTTTTTATCTTACATTCATTCTTCATTGTTGGCTTTTTATATTACATTCACTCTTCATTGTTGGCTTTTTATCTTACATTCATTCTTCATTGTTGGCTTTTTATATTACATTCACTCTTCATTGTTGGCTTTTTATCTTAAATTCACTCTGTTTGCTTTTTATATTACATTTACTCTTCATTGTTGGCTTTTTATCTTACATTCACTCTTCATTGTTGGCTTTTTATATTATATTTACTCTTCATTGTTGGCTTTTTATCTTACATTCATTCTTCATTGTTGGCTTTTTATATTACATTTACTATTCATTGTTGGCTTTTTATCTTACATTCACACTTCATTGTTGGCTTTTTATCTTACATTCATTCTTCATTGTTGGCTTTTTATCTTACATTCACTCTTCATTGTTGGCTTTTTATCTTACATTCATTCTTCATTGTTGGCTTTTTATCTTACATTCACTCTTCATTGTTGGCTTTTTATCTTACATTCATTTTTCATTGTTGGCTTTTTATATTACATTCAATCTTCATTGTTGGCTTTTTATATCATATAGAAAATCATAGTTTTATCTAGTGAACATTTTTTCCCGTGTCACATTGCAGTGTCATCCTGAGATAATCTTACTTTTGATAAATAATATTTAAGATAACAAACTTAGTGATAAGAAAACTTGTTAACATCGTCACAATGGGGGCGCTGCTTGCGAGTTAAATCTACAAATCTGCAAATAACTCTAAGGATATTCAAGATATTCATGAAATTATTTTTCAAAAACCTTCCCGGTGATATACCTAATAATATCCCAAAATTTCACGGCGATTGGATGTATGGTTTTGAATCTATAGAGTACAAACAAACAAACAGACAGACAGACAGACAGACATTCAATTTTATATATATAGATTTTAATATACTTCTAGACCACATGGTAGTCTTAAATATTGAACACTCGCTCAGTCCAAATACCATTGCAGGTGTACCAATTTTCAGACATCAATTGGAAGTAGCGACTTGAATTCTTCAGTGATTATTCAAGTCTTCAAAGAAGGAAGAAATACAAACATTCAGGTTCTTATTTGAAACCTCTTTGGAATTAAAAGCATAAATATGTTTTTAATATATATATTTAACTGTAATAATTAAGTAATTTGTTTCCGATATCATCACATGCACATATTTATGTTAAATCTATATATATATAAAATTGAATGTCTGTCCGTACTCTATAGATTCAAAAACCATACATTCAATTGCCGTGAAATTTGGGATATTATTAGGTATATTCCTGGGAAGGTTTTCGAAAAATAATTTCTTGATAATCCTTAGAGTTATTTGCAGATTTGTAGATTTAACTCGCAAGAAGCGCCCCCTAGCGGGGATAACAAGTTTTTTTATCTATAAGTTTTATTATCACTAAGTTTATTATCTTAAAGATTATTTATCAAAAGTAAGATTTTCTACCTATTAATTACGCACAAGTCAAAGTTAGTTTTATCATTTATCCACAATATATATATTGGGAGAATAGATAAAATGATGATTTTGTAATGTAGAAAATTAGGAAAGACAAAATTCAGGATGACACGGCAATTTATTTGAGACAAGAATAATGATACAATTCCAAGGCATGATACTATTCCTTTAACTTCCAATTACCGAGGGATCCAATTAATATTGATTTTATTCAACTTATCAAGTATTTTTCAAGGGACCTGGAAAAAATCTTCACTTTATCGAAAGATTCAAATTTACGAGTTTCAAATTATCAAAATATATCTTTTTTTTTATATAAGTTTGTAGAGAATTGTTTTAAAAAATGTTCGTTATACAAACCTTTACTCTGGTAAAAACCGGCCGAAGCCGGGTACATCCGTTAGTCTATATATATATAAAATTGAATGTCTGTCTGTCTATCTGTCTGTCTGTCTGTACTCTATAGATTCAAAAACCACACATCCAATCGCCGTGAAATTTTGGGATATTATTAGGTATTTCCCCAGGAAGGTTTATAAAAAATAATTTCTTGAATATCTTGAATATCCTTAGAGTTATTTGCAGATTTGTAGATTTAACTCGCAAGCAGCGCCCCCATTGCGACGTGATAACAAAGTGTTTTTATCTATAAGTTTTATTATCACTAAGTTTATTATCTTAAAGATTATTTATCAAAAGTAAGATTTCTACCTATTGATTGCGCAAAAGTCAAAGTTAGTTTTATCATTTATCTACAACATTTATATTGGGAGAATAGATAAAATGATGATTTTGTAATGTAGAAAATTAGAAAAGACAAAATTCAGGATGACACGGCAATTTATTTGAGACAAAAATAATGATACAATTCCAAGGCAAAGATACTATTCCTTTAACTTCCAATTACCGAGGGAACCAATTCATATTGATTTTATTCAACTTATCGAGTATTTTTCAAGGGACCGGGAAAAAATGTTCACTTTATCGAGAGATTCAAATTTACGAGTTTCAAATTATCAAAATATATCTATTATTTTATTTTTATAAGTTTATAGAGAATTGCTTTAACAAATGTTCGTTAGACAAACCTTTACTCGCGTAAAACCCGGGCGAAGCCGGGTACATCCGCTAGTAAAAAATAAAATTGACAGGTTCTGGGCAAAAATAGTTGTTTTTTTAGTCAGAAAATGATGATGACAATATTGCTGTATCATGTTTGATTATCAGATATAAAATTATATCGGGAAAAATTCCAAAAAGCTGAGACCACGGGTGAAGCCAGTTCATTTTTAGTATGCAGGAACAAAATTCTAACAGAAAAACATTCATTCGAGCAGAAGACACAAAGCCAGATCATCTCTTTATAAAAATATCGCTTCTCTGACACAAAGTTTGGAGCGGGACGTTTCACAAGAGTGACATCCACGGCACCAATTTATAATTGTAACGAATAGTATTTGAATAGAACATTTAATCGGGTAAAACCTGGGCGTTGCCCGGGTCATTCGGCTAGTATACCTATATATTTGTGTGTATGTGGGCGAGTGTCACAACGTTTATACATGGGTAAAACAAGTGAGGTTTAGAAAGGACTATCGTTCTAGACCCGTTCGTAGAACGGGAAAATAATCTAGTTCTTAAAATACATCTAGACCATGTAGAAGTCTGGTATTTTATAGGCTATTTCAATAACTGCTAACAAGGCAAGTTTACAAAATGTCAGACTTCTAGGTGACTTTCGTGGCATGGAATAGAGATTAGAGAATAGAAATTGTATATTTCCTTTCAAATGAAGCTGCTTCTGTGGTGTGAAGAGCGGTCAGCATTCTATAAAAATGTGGCCGGGAATGGACTAATTTAAATGCTTCCTTTCAAGATTTTCAGATTTTTAATGGGAGTTGAAAGCTTGTTTTATTATGAAATCATTTATGTTTCTATTTTTAAAAAGCCTGTAACTACAAACAAGAAACAAAGAGAAGGAAACCCAAGCCAAGACAACTATTATTTCAATGGAGAACAAACGTAGACAAATCGCAGACAACAGCCCATCTTAGAAGAGAGAACCCACCGAATTCAAGACCGCGCACAAGGCTCTAACCTTGTAAATATGTAAATACACTGTTTATGTGAAGACACTCTGCATATCATTCATTGTAAATATCATAAGCTAGATTGCTCTTTTTGGGTGGCACCTAATAAAGTTATTTTGGAACTTATGTCCATAGGTTCACTGAACACCCCTAAGCTGCCTTCCATAAAAATTCAAGGTATATAACAAAACCAATCCAATACAATAGTAGAGTGGTCTAGAGATTAATTTGGCGAAACCGCTGAGGTTAGAGCCCTCAATGTTGTTGAGGGAACATACCCGAGATTGATGTTTGCTGTTGAAGTCACAAAGGATGAGTATATTGGGGTCTCAAGTAGGTGAGCAATTAAGTCTAGTTTAGAGCCTGGTCATTGGGGTGGGTGATAGGTGTTCACAATTGGTAGGGGTCTCTGAGTAGGTAGGTGTATCATTTTTATATGTTCACTTTTATACAGTTTTAATTAAATTCAATATTTAAAAAAATAATATTAAATGGAGAGAAGCTTAAAAATAACCTTGAAAGTTGAACAATAGGACTCCAGCTGTCTCCCCAGTGGCGCAATTGGATAGCGCACGGTACTTATAAGCAGTACTTGTGAGTGATGCCGGGGTTGTGAGTTCGAGCCTCACCTGGGGAATTTTTTTTTTATTCATAATTTTTTTATATATTTGAACCCTTGTCTCATCATTATATATTTTCAGTAGAAATATATATGCGTTGAACTACTACAATTTGGTAGAGAGTAACGCTGAAGTGTGTGGTAAACAAGTTAATAACTTCCATCATAAAAAACGCAATCCACTTCATCGACCTCTTCTTTGACAGAGAGAGAAAGAAAGGAAGAAAAATATGAAATAAAACTAATCTTAAAACTCGCCAAACTTGAGATAGATTGAAGTATACTGGGTTTTAGTGAGCAATTTTCTTTTCAAATGCACAAAGCAAGTCAATTTAAATACAATATTTTTCAAACTGTTCGTCTTGACCAAGGCTTATCCCAAGGATCAATCCTAAGACCTATTTTTTTTCCAACTTTTACCTGAACGATTTACACATCTTCATAAAACCACCAGCTAAAATTCTCCTTTACATAGATGACATAATCATCTGGGTCTCAAACAAAAAAATCTTCCATACAGTACACACTTTGAGCAAGCTAATGAAAAATTAAAAAAGAGAAACACATAAATGAAACTATCTATTAGCATCAACAGATCTGAAATTGGCCCCTTCACCATTAACAACGACCTTCGCCAGTGGACTCCAATATATATACTTGAACAACTCAACAGTCAAATATTCAGATTCTTCGAGATATCTTGGTGTCAAATATTTGACCTTGCTATCAATTAAAAAAACCATATTGATACCACGATACACAAAGCTAAAAATGGATTTCGAATTCTCAACAACAATAACAACAAAAACAGACTCAAACTGGGGTGAAAAATGTCGATATCTTACGCCCAACATACCTCGCACTCGTAAGGCCTATTTTGGAATATTTTGCCGCAACTTGGATTAATGCAAGTAAATAAACCTATCCAAAATTAACATAATCAAAGCCAGCGCAGGTAAAATCATCGGTGAGCTTCGAGGATCTTGCCCGAAAATGACATTGCAGAACTCGAGTCCAACCTTCTTCTCCTTAGGCGAAAGATTCTTTCCAAAATACACTTTACGGGAAATTTTATTTGTGTGTGAAATTGGAACCCAAATCAAAGACTTAAATCTCCACACCTCTCAACATCGCCCTTTACAATTCTTATCTTTTAGATATCCCAATCAATCCTAAACACAAAACTCTCTACCATCCACACAGAACTCACAATATACCTAATCTCCCAGCCAATCCCCTCAAATTCAGCCAGAATTACTAAAAGCTCTTGGCCTCAAAATCTTTGAAGAAAAAAGCTCTCACTTTGAAATCAACATTTGATTTTATATTTCCAATATAAATGCGTTGAAATACCGCAAATTAGTAGAGGGTAAAGTTTTATGGTATAAATATAGAAATACCATGATAAAGCTATATTAGGTAGATTAAACTGGTATCTTTAGATAGATAAGTCAAAGAGCGTTAAACATTCCTTATTTTGTGTGTCGTTATTTTTATATCTTTTTCAAGTAAATATAAATTCAATTCCATATTTATCGATACAATTTGTAGCAATTAAATTTCAAGGAAAGGTTTCTTTTTAAAAGCTTTTATTTAATTTGTTGTCTGTCTGTCCACAAATATGCTAATCGATTTTTAACATACTTCCAGAGCACATAGGAAGCTGCAAATTTGTGTATTTGTTAGAACCTGATGAAATTGCAAGTTGACAAATTTTCAGACTCCGGAGTTGTCAGAATGTCCAGGAACGGGCAAATTTTCAAATTGCCTATAAAAATTTGAAAATCAATTTTTATAGACTTTCAGATCACATAGAAATATGAAACCTTTAACAAACGCTCAATCAAATGAAAAATGCATTGTACAAATTTTCATACTTCTGAGTGGTCGAAGTAGCCGGGAATGAACAAATTTCAATATTTTATTAAATCTTATGTGTGTCCCCCGAAGTCAAGTCTGAAACTGTTGGTAATTGGGAATTGTGATTTTTTTAGAGAATATTCAAGACCTCAAACAAGTTAGAAATTCGAATATTCGAGTCCTTTGGAATTTATAAGCAAAAAGATGTCAAAAGTCAATAAATATAATAATATATCTGTTATTTAATTCAGTATAATCTGTTATTAATATGATCATCCGCATATATTAACATTCATTATATATATTTTATATTTATGATAATACAAGACCAGACATTTCACGACACCGTTATAAATAATTCCCCTTTCACACACAGAATTAATTTAATATTTTACCTATATCTAAAATTGGGGGGTCGATGGAATGGTCATCTAAACCGTTGGTTTTCGACCGCTACGACCTGGGTTCGATTCTCGCATTGAGCACTTTTTCTGTTAAAAAAAAAAATGCTCCAATGACCCCGATTCTTGCAAAAGTCGAACACCACCAGCGAGTGCAAGTAGCCAAACGGGGCTCTGGCACATTTGTAAGTGCAATGTCAAACTGCATTTCGCATGTATTGACATGTGGTGTACTTACAGTAATAGCAGTCGCCTTCTACCCGCCATGATTATCACGGCCTGTACCACGTGTACTAGGGATAAACAAAAAAAAATATGAAATTAATAGATTGAATAATCATAATCTGTATTAAATATGTACCAATTATACCTCAACAATAATCCACTATGTGTCTGTAACTTTGTAATATAGTTCACAATAAATTTAGGGTTCCTCCAAACCAAAAGTAAAGAGACTTATTTCAGTAAGGCTTTAGGTTACGTCTTGACCAATCCGCCGCGAGCAGACTTCCGTCTATTTAAGCCTAATCCCAACGATTTTTAAAACATATATTTATTTGACTTGCTTCATTTCTGCCTGTCCAAAATATTTGTAATCAAATTATCACGTAGAAGTCTGAAATTTTGTACTTATTCGAACCTGATGACAATTCAGGTTGTCAAATTTTTAGACTTCTGGTTGGTCAGAGTGGTCGGGAACGGACTAATTTCCGAATTGCCTTTCAAATTTTATAATTTAACTAGCGGATGTGCCCGGCTTCGCCCGGGTTTTACCCGAGTGAATGTTTGTCTAACGAACATTTGTTAAAACAATTCTCTATAAACTTATAAAACGTACTCGGCTTCGCCCGGGGTTTTACCCGAGTAAAGGTTTGTCTAGCGAACATTTGTTAAAACAATTCTCTAAAAACTTATTAAAAAAAATGATATATTTTGATAATTTGAACCTCGTAAATTTGAATCTCTCGATAAAGTGAACATTTTTTCCCGGTCCCTGTGTGCCGTGTCATCCTGAATTTTGTCTTTCCTAATTTTCTCTACATTAGAAAATCATAGTTTTATCTAGTGAACATTTTTTCCCGTGTCACATTGCCGTGTCATCCTGGGATAATCTTACTTTTGATAAATAATATTTAAAATAACAAACTTAGTGATAAGAAAACTTGTTATCATCGTCACAATGGGGGCGCTGCTTGCGAGTTAAATCTACAAATCTGCAAATAACTCTAAGGAAATTCAAGATATTCAGGAAATTATTTTTCAAAAACTTCCCGGTGATATACCTAATAATATCCCAAAATTTCACGGCGATTTGGATGTATGGTTTTTGAATCTATAGAGTACAGACAAACAGACAGACAGACAGACATTCAATTATATATATATAGATAGATTCACTCTTCATTGTTGGCTTTTTATCTTACATTCATTCTTCATTGTTGGCTTTTTATATTACATTCACTCTTCATTGTTGGCTTTTTATCTTACATTCATTCTTCATTGTTGGCTTTTTATATTACATTCACTCTTCATTGTTGGCTTTTTATCTTAAATTCACTCTGTTTGCTTTTTATATTACATTTACTCTTCATTGTTGGCTTTTTATCTTACATTCACTCTTCATTGTTGGCTTTTTATATTATATTTACTCTTCATTGTTGGCTTTTTATCTTACATTCATTCTTCATTGTTGGCTTTTTATATTATATTTACTCTTCATTGTTGGCTTTTTATCTTACATTCATTCTTCATTGTTGGCTTTTTATATTACATTTACTATTCATTGTTGGCTTTTTATCTTACATTCACACTTCATTGTTGGCTTTTTATCTTACATTCATTCTTCATTGTTGGCTTTTTATCTTACATTCACTCTTCATTGTTGGCTTTTTATCTTACATTCATTCTTCATTGTTGGCTTTTTATCTTACATTCACTCTTCATTGTTGGCTTTTTATCTTACATTCATTTTTCATTGTTGGCTTTTTATATTACATTCAATCTTCATTGTTGGCTTTTTATATCATATAGAAAATCATAGTTTTATCTAGTGAACATTTTTTCCCGTGTCACATTGCCGTGTCATCCTGAGATAATCTTACTTTTGATAAATAATATTTAAGATAACAAACTTAGTGATAAGAAAACTTGTTATCATCGTCACAATGGGGGCGCTGCTTGCGAGTTAAATCTACAAATCTGCAAATAACTCTAAGGATATTCAAGATATTCATGAAATTATTTTTCAAAAACCTTCCCGGTGATATACCTAATAATATCCCAAAATTTCACGGCGATTGGATGTATGGTTTTGAATCTATAGAGTACAAACAAACAAACAGACAGACAGACAGACAGACATTCAATTTTATATATATAGATTTTAATATACTTCTAGACCACATGGTAGTCTTAAATATTGAACACTCGCTCAGTCCAAATACCATTGCAGGTGTACCAATTTTCAGACATCAATTGGAAGTAGCGACTTGAATTCTTCAGTGATTATTCAAGTCTTCAAAGAAGGAAGAAATACAAACATTCAGGTTCTTATTTGAAACCTCTTTGGAATTAAAAGCAAAAATATGTTTTTAATATATATATTTAACTGTAATAATTAAGTAATTTGTTTCCGATATCATCACATGCACATATTTATGTTAAATCTATATATATATAAAATTGAATGTCTGTCCGTACTCTATAGATTCAAAAACCATACATTCAATTGCCGTGAAATTTGGGATATTATTAGGTATATTCCTGGGAAGGTTTTCGAAAAATAATTTCTTGATAATCCTTAGAGTTATTTGCAGATTTGTAGATTTAACTCGCAAGAAGCGCCCCCTAGCGGGGATAACAAGTTTTTTTATCTATAAGTTTTATTATCACTAAGTTTATTATCTTAAAGATTATTTATCAAAAGTAAGATTTTCTACCTATTAATTACGCACAAGTCAAAGTTAGTTTTATCATTTATCCACAATATATATATTGGGAGAATAGATAAAATGATGATTTTGTAATGTAGAAAATTAGGAAAGACAAAATTCAGGATGACACGGCAATTTATTTGAGACAAGAATAATGATACAATTCCAAGGCATGATACTATTCCTTTAACTTCCAATTACCGAGGGATCCAATTAATATTGATTTTATTCAACTTATCAAGTATTTTTCAAGGGACCGGGAAAAAATCTTCACTTTATCGAAAGATTCAAATTTACGAGTTTCAAATTATCAAAATATATCTTTTTTTTTATATAAGTTTGTAGAGAATTGTTTTAAAAAATGTTCGTTATACAAACCTTTACTCTGGTAAAAACCGGCCGAAGCCGGGTACATCCGCTAGTCTATATATATATAAAATTGAATGTCTGTCTGTCTATCTGTCTGTCTGTCTGTACTCTATAGATTCAAAAACCATACATCCAATCGCCGTGAAATTTTGGGATATTATTAGGTATTTCCCCAGGAAGGTTTATAAAAAATAATTTCTTGAATATCTTGAATATCCTTAGAGTTATTTGCAGATTTGTAGATTTAACTCGCAAGCAGCGCCCCCATTGCGACGTGATAACAAGTGTTTTTATCTATAAGTTTTATTATCACTAAGTTTATTATCTTAAAGATTATTTATCAAAAGTAAGATTTCTACCTATTAATTGCGCAAAAGTCAAAGTTAGTTTTATCATTTATCTACAACATTTATATTGGGAGAATAGATAAAATGATGATTTTGTAATGTAGAAAATTAGAAAAGACAAAATTCAGGATGACACGGCAATTTATTTGAGACAAAAATAATGATACAATTCCAAGGCAAAGATACTATTCCTTTAACTTCCAATTACCGAGGGAACCAATTCATATTGATTTTATTCAACTTATCGAGTATTTTTCAAGGGACCGGGAAAAAATGTTCACTTTATCGAGAGATTCAAATTTACGAGTTTCAAATTATCAAAATATATCTATTATTTTATTTTTATAAGTTTATAGAGAATTGCTTTAACAAATGTTCGTTAGACAAACCTTTACTCGCGTAAAACCCGGGCGAAGCCGGGTACATCCGCTAGTAAAAAATAAAATTGACAGGTTCTGGGCAAAAATAGTTGTTTTTTTAGTCAGAAAATGATGATGACAATATTGCTGTATCATGTTTGATTATCAGATATAAAATTATATCGGGAAAAATTCCAAAAAGCTGAGACCACGGGTGAAGCCAGTTCATTTTTAGTATGCAGGGACAAAATTCTAACAGAAAAACATTCATTCGAGCAGAAGACACAAAGCCAGATCATCTCTTTATAAAAATATCGCTTCTCTGACACAAAGTTTGGAGCGGGACGTTTCACAAGAGTGACATCCACGGCGCCAATTTATAATTGTAACGAATAGTATTTGAATAGAACATTTAATCGGGTAAAACCTGGGCGTTGCCCGGGTCATTCGGCTAGTATACCTATATATTTGTGTGTATGTGGGCGAGTGTCACAACGTTTATACATGGGTAAAACAAGTGAGGTTTAGAAAGGACTATCGTTCTAGACCCGTTCGTAGAACGGGAAAATAATCTAGTTCTTAAAATACATCTAGAACATGTAGAAGTCTGGTATTTTATAGGCTATTTCAATAACTGCTAACAAGGCAAGTTTACAAAATGTCAGACTTCTAGGTGACTTTCGTGGCATGGAATAGAGATTAGAGAATAGAAATTGTATATTTCCTTTCAAATGAAGCTGCTTCTGTGGTGTGAAGAGCGGTCAGCATTCTATAAAAATGTGGCCGGGAATGGACTAATTTAAATGCTTCCTTTCAAGATTTTCAGATTTTTCATGGGAGTTGAAAGCTTGTTTTATTATGAAATCATTTATGTTTCTATTTTTAAAAAGCCTGTAACTACAAACAAGAAACAAAGAGAAGGAAACCCAAGCCAAGACAACTATTATTTCAATGGAGAACAAACGTAGACAAATCGCAGACAACAGCCCATCTTAGAAGAGAGAACCCACCGAATTCAAGACCGCGCACAAGGCTCTAACCTTGTAAATATGTAAATACACTGTTTATGTGAAGACACTCTGCATATCATTCATTGTAAATATCATAAGCTAGATTGCTCTTTTTGGGTGGCACCTAATAAAGTTATTTTGGAACTTATGTCCATAGGTTCACTGAACACCCCTAAGCTGCCTTCCATAAAAATTCAAGGTATATAACAAAACCAATCCAATACAATAGTAGAGTGGTCTAGAGATTAATTTGGCGAAACCGCTGAGGTTAGAGCCCTCAATGTTGTTGAGGGAACATACCCGAGATTGATGTTTGCTGTTGAAGTCACAAAGGATGAGTATATTGGGGTCTCAAGTAGGTGAGCAATTAAGTCTAGTTTAGAGCCTGGTCATTGGGTTGGGTGATAGGTGTTCACAATTGGTAGGGGTCTCTGAGTAGGTAGGTGTATCATTTTTATATGTTCACTTTTATACAGTTTTAATTAAATTCAATATTTTAAAAAAATAATATTAAATGGAGAGAAGCTTAAAAATAACCTTGAAAGTTGAACAATAGGACTCCAGCTGTCTCCCCAGTGGCGCAATTGGATAGCGCACGGTACTTATAAGCAGTACTTGTGAGTGATGCCGGGGTTGTGAGTTCGAGCCTCACCTGGGGAATTTTTTTTTATTCATAATTTTTTTATATATTTGAACCCTTGTCTCATCATTATATATTTTCAGTAGAAATATATATGCGTTGAACTACTACAATTTGGTAGAGAGTAACGCTGAAGTGTGTGGTAAACAAGTTAATAACTTCCATCATAAAAAACGCAATCCACTTCATCGACCTCTTCTTTGACAGAGAGAGAAAGAAAGGAAGAAAAATATGAAATAAAACTAATCTTAAAACTCGCCAAACTTGAGATAGATTGAAGTATACTGGGTTTTAGTGAGCAATTTTCTTTTCAAATGCACAAAGCAAGTCAATTTAAATACAATATTTTTCAAACTGTTCGTCTTGACCAAGGCTTATCCCAAGGATCAATCCTAAGACCTATTTTTTTCCAACTTTTACCTGAACGATTTACACATCTTCATAAAACCACCAGCTAAAATTCTCCTTTACATAGATGACATAATCATCTGGGTCTCAAACAAAAAAATCTTCCATACAGTACACACTTTGAGCAAGCTAATGAAAAATTAAAAAAGAGAAACACATAAATGAAACTATCTATTAGCATCAACAGATCTGAAATTGGCCCCTTCACCATTAACAACGACCTTCGCCAGTGGACTCCAATATATATACTTGAACAACTCAACAGTCAAATATTCAGATTCTTCGAGATATCTTGGTGTCAAATATTTGACCTTGCTATCAATTAAAAAAAAACATATTGATACCACGATACACAAAGCTAAAAATGGATTTCGAATTCTCAACAACAATAACAACAAAAACAGACTCAAACTGGGGTGAAAAATGTCGATATCTTACGCCCAACATACCTCGCACTCGTAAGGCCTATTTTGGAATATTTTGCCGCAACTTGGATTAATGCAAGTAAATAAACCTATCCAAAATTAACATAATCAAAGCCAGCGCAGGTAAAATCATCGGTGAGCTTCGAGGATCTTGCCCGAAAATGACATTGCAGAACTCGAGTCCAACCTTCTTCTCCTTAGGCGAAAGATTCTTTCCAAAATACACATTACGGGAAATTTTATTTGTGTGTGAAATTGGAACCCAAATCAAAGACTTAAATCTCCACACCTCTCAACATCGCCCTTTACAATTCTTATCTTTTAGATATCCCAATCAATCCTAAACACAAAACTTTCTACCATCCACACAGAACTCACAATATACCTAATCTCCCAGCCAATCCCCTCAAATTCAGCCAGAATTACTAAAAGCTCTTGGCCTCAAAATCTTTGAAGAAAAAAGCTCTCACTTTGAAATCAACATTTGATTTTATATTTCCAATATAAATGCGTTGAAATACCGCAAATTAGTAGAGGGTAAAGTTTTATGGTATAAATATAGAAATACCATGATAAAGCTATATTAGGTAGATTAAACTGGTATCTTTAGATAGATAAGTCAAAGAGCGTTAAACATTCCTTATTTTGTGTGTCGTTATTTTTATATCTTTTTCAAGTAAATATAAATTCAATTCCATATTTATCGATACAATTTGTAGCAATTAAATTTCAAGGAAAGGTTTCTTTTTAAAAGCTTTTATTTAATTTGTTGTCTGTCTGTCCACAAATATGCTAATCGATTTTTAACATACTTCCAGAGCACATAGGAAGCTGCAAATTTGTGTATTTGTTAGAACCTGATGAAATTGCAAGTTGACAAATTTTCAGACTCCGGAGTTGTCAGAATGTCCAGGAACGGGCAAATTTTCAAATTGCCTATAAAAATTTGAAAATCAATTTTTATAGACTTTCAGATCACATAGAAATATGAAACCTTTAACAAACGCTCAATCAAATGAAAAATGCATTGTACAAATTTTCATACTTCTGAGTGGTCGAAGTAGCCGGGAATGAACAAATTTCAATATTTTATTAAATCTTATGTGTGTCCCCCGAAGTCAAGTCTGAAACTGTTGGTAATTGGGAATTGTGATATTTTTAGAGAATATTCAAGACCTCAAACAAGTTAGAAATTCGAATATTCGAGTCCTTTGGAATTTATAAGCAAAAAGATGTCAAAAGTCAATAAATATAATAATATATCTGTTATTTAATTCAGTATAATCTGTTATTAATATGATCATCCGCATATATTAACATTCATTATATATATTTTATATTTATGATAATACAAGACCAGACATTTCACGACACCGTTATAAATAATTCACTTTCACACACACAATTAATTTAATATTTTACCTATATCTAAAATTGGGGGGTCGATGGAATGGTCATCTAAACCGTTGGTTTTCGACCGCTACGACCTGGGTTCGATTCTCGCATTGAGCACTTTTTCTGTTAAAAAAAAATGCTCCAATGACCCCGATTCTTGCAAAAGTCCAACACCACCAGCGAGTGCAAGTAGCCAAACGGGGCTCTGGCACATTTGTAAGTGCAATGTCAAACTGCATTTCGCATGTATTGACATGTGGTGTACTTACAGTAATAGCAGTCGCCTTCTACCCGCCATGATTATCACGGCCTGTACCACGTGTACTAGGGATAAACAAAAAAAAATATGAAATTAATAGATTGAATAATCATAATCTGTATTAAATATGTACCAATTATACCTCAACAATAATCCACTATGTGTCTGTAACTTTGTAATATAGTTCACAATAAATTTAGGGTTCCTCCAAACCAAAAGTAAAGAGACTTATTTCAGTAAGGCTTTAGGTTACGTCTTGACCAATCCTCCGCGAGCAGACTTCCGTCTATTTAAGGACTAATCCCAACGATTTTTAAAACATATATTTATTTGACTTGCTTCATTTCTGCCTGTCCAAAATATTTGTAATCAAATTATCACGTAGAAGTCTGAAATTTTGTACTTATTCGAACCTGATGACAATTCAGGTTGTCAAATTTTTAGACTTCTGGTTGGTCAGAGTGGTCGGGAACGGACTAATTTCCGAATTGCCTTTCAAATTTTATAATTTAACTAGCGGATGTGCCCGGCTTCGCCCGGGTTTTACCCGAGTGAATGTTTGTCTAACGAACATTTGTTAAAACAATTCTCTATAAACTTATAAAACGTACTCGGCTTCGCCCGGGGTTTTACCCGAGTAAAGGTTTGTCTAGCGAACATTTGTTAAAGCAATTCTCTAAAAACTTATTAAAAAAAAAAGATATATTTTGATAATTTGAAACTCGTAAATTTGAATCTCTCGATAAAGTGAAAATTTTTTCCCGGTCCCTGTGTGCCGTGTCATCCTGAATTTTGTCTTTCCTAATTTTCTCTACATTAGAAAATCATAGTTTTATCTAGTGAACATTTTTTCCCGTGTCACATTGCCGTGTCATCCTGGGATAATCTTACTTTTGATAAATAATATTTAAAATAACAAACTTAGTGATAAGAAAACTTGTTATCATCGTCACAATGGGGGCGCTGCTTGCGAGTTAAATCTACAAATCTGCAAATAACTCTAAGGAAATTCAAGATATTCAGGAAATTATTTTTCAAAAACTTCCCGGTGATATACCTAATAATATCCCAAAATTTCACGGCGATTGGATGTATGGTTTTCGAATCTATAGAGTACAGACAAACAGACAGACAGACAGACATTCAATTATATATATATAGATAGATTCACTCTTCATTGTTGGCTTTTTATCTTACATTCATTCTTCATTGTTGGCTTTTTATATTACATTCACTCTTCATTGTTGGCTTTTTATCTTACATTCATTCTTCATTGTTGGCTTTTTATATTACATTCACTCTTCATTGTTGGCTTTTTATCTTAAATTCACTCTGTTTGCTTTTTATATTACATTTACTCTTCATTGTTGGCTTTTTATCTTACATTCACTCTTCATTGTTGGCTTTTTATATTATATTTACTCTTCATTGTTGGCTTTTTATCTTACATTCATTCTTCATTGTTTATTTTTATATTATATTTACTCTTCATTGTTGGCTTTTTATCTTACATTCATTCTTCATTGTTGGCTTTTTATCTTACATTCATTCTTCATTGTTGGCTTTTTATATTATATTTACTATTCATTGTTGGCTTTTTATCTTACATTCACACTTCATTGTTGGCTTTTTATCTTACATTCATTCTTCATTGTTGGCTTTTTATCTTACATTCACTCTTCATTGTTGGCTTTTTATCTTACATTCATTCTTCATTGTTGGCTTTTTATCTTACATTCACTCTTCATTGTTGGCTTTTTATCTTACATTCATTTTTCATTGTTGGCTTTTTATATTACATTCAATCTTCATTGTTGGCTTTTTATATCATATAGAAAATCATAGTTTTATCTAGTGAACATTTTTTCCCGTGTCACATTGCCGTGTCATCCTGAGATAATCTTACTTTTGATAAATAATATTTAAGATAACAAACTTAGTGATAAGAAAACTTGTTATCATCGTCACAATGGGGGCGCTGCTTGCGAGTTAAATCTACAAATCTGCAAATAACTCTAAGGATATTCAAGATATTCATGAAATTATTTTTCAAAAACCTTCCCGGTGATATACCTAATAATATCCCAAAATTTCACGGCGATTGGATGTATGGTTTTGAATCTATAGAGTACAAACAAACAAACAGACAGACAGACAGACAGACATTCAATTTTATATATATAGATTTTAATATACTTCTAGACCACATGGTAGTCTTAAATATTGAACACTCGCTCAGTCCAAATACCATTGCAGATGTACCAATTTTCAGACATCAATTGGAAGTAGCGACTTGAATTCTTCAGTGATTATTTAAGTCTTCAAAGAAGGAAGAAATACAAACATTCAGGTTCTTATTTGAAACCTCTTTGGAATTAAAAGCAAAAATATGTTTTTAATATATATATTTAACTGTAATAATTAAGTAATTTGTTTACGATATCATCACATGCACATATTTATGTTAAATCTATATATATATAAAATTGAATGTCTGTCCGTACTCTATAGATTCAAAAACCATACATTCAATTGCCGTGAAATTTGGGATATTATTAGGTATATTCCTGGGAAGGTTTTCGAAAAATAATTTCTTGAATATCCTTAGAGTTATTTGCAGATTTGTAGATTTAACTCGCAAGAAGCGCCCCCTAGCGGGGATAACAAGTTTTTTTATCTATAAGTTTTATTATCACTAAGTTTATTATCTTAAAGATTATTTATCAAAAGTAAGATTTTCTACCTATTAATTACGCACAAGTCAAAGTTAGTTTTATCATTTATCCACAATATATATATTGGGAGAATAGATAAAATGATGATTTTGTAATGTAGATAATTAGGAAAGACAAAATTCAGGATGACACGGCAATTTATTTGAGACAAGAATAATGATACAATTCCAAGGCATGATACTATTCCTTTAACTTCCAATTACCGAGGGATCCAATTAATATTGATTTTATTCAACTTATCAAGTATTTTTCAAGGGACCGGGAAAAAATCTTCACTTTATCGAAAGATTCAAATTTACGAGTTTCAAATTATCAAAATATATCTTTTTTTTTATATAAGTTTGTAGAGAATTGTTTTAAAAAATGTTCGTTATACAAACCTTTACTCTGGTAAAAACCGGCCGAAGCCGGGTACATCCGCTAGTCTATATATATATAAAATTGAATGTCTGTCTGTCTATCTGTCTGTCTGTCTGTACTCTATAGATTCAAAAACCATACATCCAATCGCCGTGAAATTTTGGGATATTATTAGGTATTTCCCCAGGAAGGTTTATAAAAAATAATTTCTTGAATATCTTGAATATCCTTAGAGTTATTTGCAGATTTGTAGATTTAACTCGCAAGCAGCGCCCCCATTGCGACGTGATAACAAGTGTTTTTATCTATAAGTTTTATTATCACTAAGTTTATTATCTTAAAGATTATTTATCAAAAGTAAGATTTCTACCTATTAATTGCGCAAAAGTCAAAGTTAGTTTTATCATTTATCTACAACATTTATATTGGGAGAATAGATAAAATGATGATTTTGTAATGTAGAAAATTAGAAAAGACAAAATTCAGGATGACACGGCAATTTATTTGAGACAAAAATAATGATACAATTCCAAGGCAAAGATACTATTCCTTTAACTTCCAATTACCGAGGGAACCAATTCATATTGATTTTATTCAACTTATCGAGTATTTTTCAAGGGACCGGGAAAAAATGTTCACTATATCGAGAGATTCAAATTTACGAGTTTCAAATTATCAAAATATATCTATTATTTTATTTTTATAAGTTTATAGAGAATTGCTTTAACAAATGTTCGTTAGACAAACCTTTACTTGCGTAAAACCCGGGCGAAGCCGGGTACATCCGCTAGTAAAAAATAAAATTGACAGGTTCTGGGCAAAAATAGTTGTTTTTTTAGTCAGAAAATGATGATGACAATATTGCTGTATCATGTTTGATTATCAGATATAAAATTATATCGGGAAAAATTCCAAAAAGCTGAGACCACGGGTGAAGCCAGTTCATTTTTAGTATGCAGGGACAAAATTCTAACAGAAAAACATTCATTCGAGCAGAAGACACAAAGCCAGATCATCTCTTTATAAAAATATCGCTTCTCTGACACAAAGTTTGGAGCGGGACGTTTCACAAGAGTGACATCCACGGCGCCAATTTATAATTGTAACGAATAGTATTTGAATAGAACATTTAATCGGGTAAAACCTGGGCGTTGCCCGGGTCATTCGGCTAGTATACCTATATATTTGTGTGTATGTGGGCGAGTGTCACAACGTTTATACATGGGTAAAACAAGTGAGGTTTAGAAAGGACTATCGTTCTAGACCCGTTCGTAGAACGGGAAAATAATCTAGTTCTTAAAATACATCTAGAACATGTAGAAGTCTGGTATTTTATAGGCTATTTCAATAACTGCTAACAAGGCAAGTTTACAAAATGTCAGACTTCTAGGTGACTTTCGTGGCATGGAATAGAGATTAGAGAATAGAAATTGTATATTTCCTTTCAAATGAAGCTGCTTCTGTGGTGTGAAGAGCGGTCAGCATTCTATAAAAATGTGGCCGGGAATGGACTAATTTAAATACTTCCTTTCAAGATTTTCAGATTTTTCATGGGAGTTGAAAGCTTGTTTTATTATGAAATCATTTATGTTTCTATTTTTAAAAAGCCTGTAACTACAAACAAGAAACAAAGAGAAGGAAACCCAAGCCAAGACAACTATTATTTCAATGGAGAACAAACGTAGACAAATCGCAGACAACAGCCCATCTTAGAAGAGAGAACCCACCGAATTCAAGACCGCGCACAAGGCTCTAACCTTGTAAATATGTAAATACACTGTTTATGTGAAGACACTCTGCATATCATTCATTGTAAATATCATAAGCTAGATTGCTCTTTTTGGGTGGCACCTAATAAAGTTATTTTGGAACTTATGTCCATAGGTTCACTGAACACCCCTAAGCTGCCTTCCATAAAAATTCAAGGTATATAACAAAACCAATCCAATACAATAGTAGAGTGGTCTAGAGATTAATTTGGCGAAACCGCTGAGGTTAGAGCCCTCAAAGTTGTTGAGGGAACATACCCGAGATTGATGTTTGCTGTTGAAGTCACAAAGGATGAGTATATTGGGGTCTCAAGTAGGTGAGCAATTAAGTCTAGTTTAGAGGTGTTCACAATTGGTAGGGGTCTCTGAGTAGGTAGGTGTATCATTTTTATATGTTCACTTTTATACAGTTTTAATTAAATTCAATATTTTAAAAAATAATATTAAATGGAGAGAAGCTTAAAAATAACCTTGAAAGTTGAACAATAGGACTCCAGCTGTCTCCCCAGTGGCGCAATTGGATAGCGCACGGTACTTATAAGCAGTACTTGTGAGTGATGCCGGGGTTGTGAGTTCGAGCCTCACCTGGGGAATTTTTTTTTATTCATAATTTTTTTATATATTTGAACCCTTGTCTCATCATTATATATTTTCAGTAGAAATATATATGCGTTGAACTACTACAATTTGGTAGAGAGTAACGCTGAAGTGTGTGGTAAACAAGTTAATAACTTCCATCATAAAAAACGCAATCCACTTCATCGACCTCTTCTTTGACAGAGAGAGAAAGAAAGGAAGAAAAATATGAAATAAAACTAATCTTAAAACTCGCCAAACTTGAGATATATTGAAGTATACTGGGTTTTAGTGAGCAATTTTCTTTTCAAATGCACAAAGCAAGTCAATTTAAATACAATATTTTTCAAACTGTTCGTCTTGACCAAGGCTTATCCCAAGGATCAATCCTAAGACCTATTTTTTTCCAACTTTTACCTGAACGATTTACACATCTTCATAAAACCACCAGCTAAAATTCTCCTTTACATAGATGACATAATCATCTGGGTCTCAAACAAAAAAATCTTCCATACAGTACACACTTTGAGCAAGCTAATGAAAAATTAAAAAAGAGAAACACATAAATGAAACTATCTATTAGCATCAACAGATCTGAAATTGGCCCCTTCACCATTAACAACGACCTTCGCCAGTGGACTCCAATATATATACTTGAACAACTCAACAGTCAAATATTCAGATTCTTCGAGATATCTTGGTGTCAAATATTTGACCTTGCTATCAATTAAAAAAAACATATTGATACCACGATACACAAAGCTAAAAATGGATTTCGAATTCTCAACAACAATAACAACAAAAACAGACTCAAACTGGGGTGAAAAATGTCGATATCTTACGCCCAACATACCTCGCACTCGTAAGGCCTATTTTGGAATATTTTGCCGCAACTTGGATTAATGCAAGTAAATAAACCTATCCAAAATTAACATAATCAAAGCCAGCGCAGGTAAAATCATCGGTGAGCTTCGAGGATCTTGCCCGAAAATGACATTGCAGAACTCGAGTCCAACCTTCTTCTCCTTAGGCGAAAGATTCTTTCCAAAATACACATTACGGGAAATTTTATTTGTGTGTGAAATTGGAACCCAAATCAAAGACTTAAATCTCCACACCTCTCAACATCGCCCTTTACAATTCTTATCTTTTAGATATCCCAATCAATCCTAAACACAAAACTTTCTACCATCCACACAGAACTCACAATATACCTAATCTCCCAGCCAATCCCCTCAAATTCAGCCAGAATTACTAAAAGCTCTTGGCCTCAAAATCTTTGAAGAAAAAAGCTCTCACTTTGAAATCAACATTTGATTTTATATTTCCAATATAAATGCGTTGAAATACCGCAAATTAGTAGAGGGTAAAGTTTTATGGTATAAATATAGAAATACCATGATAAAGCTATATTAGGTAGATTAAACTGGTATCTTTAGATAGATAAGTCAAAGAGCGTTAAACATTCCTTATTTTGTGTGTCGTTATTTTTATATCTTTTTCAAGTAAATATAAATTCAATTCCATATTTATCGATACAATTTGTAGCAATTAAATTTCAAGGAAAGGTTTCTTTTTAAAAGCTTTTATTTAATTTGTTGTCTGTCTGTCCACAAATATGCTAATCGATTTTTAACATACTTCCAGAGCACATAGGAAGCTGCAAATTTGTGTATTTGTTAGAACCTGATGAAATTGCAAGTTGACAAATTTTCAGACTCCGGAGTTGTCAGAATGTCCAGGAACGGGCAAATTTTCAAATTGCCTATAAAAATTTGAAAATCAATTTTTATAGACTTTCAGATCACATAGAAATATGAAACCTTTAACAAACGCTCAATCAAATGAAAAATGCATTGTACAAATTTTCATACTTCTGAGTGGTCGAAGTAGCCGGGAATGAACAAATTTCAATATTTTATTAAATCTTATGTGTGTCCCCCGAAGTCAAGTCTGAAACTGTTGGTAATTGGGAATTGTGATATTTTTAGAGAATATTCAAGACCTCAAACAAGTTAGAAATTCGAATATTCGAGTCCTTTGGAATTTATAAGCAAAAAGATGTCAAAAGTCAATAAATATAATAATATATCTGTTATTTAATTCAGTATAATCTGTTATTAATATGATCATCCGCATATATTAACATTCATTATATATATTTTATATTTATGATAATACAAGACCAGACATTTCACGACACCGTTATAAATAATTCACTTTCACACACACAATTAATTTAATATTTTACCTATATCTAAAATTGGGGGGTCGATGGAATGGTCATCTAAACCGTTGGTTTTCGACCGCTACGACCTGGGTTCGATTCTCGCATTGAGCACTTTTTCTGTTAAAAAAAAATGCTCCAATGACCCCGATTCTTGCAAAAGTCCAACACCACCAGCGAGTGCAAGTAGCCAAACGGGGCTCTGGCACATTTGTAAGTGCAATGTCAAACTGCATTTCGCATGTATTGACATGTGGTGTACTTACAGTAATAGCAGTCGCCTTCTACCCGCCATGATTATCACGGCCTGTACCACGTGTACTAGGGATAAACAAAAAAAAATATGAAATTAATAGATTGAATAATCATAATCTGTATTAAATATGTACCAATTATACCTCAACAATAATCCACTATGTGTCTGTAACTTTGTAATATAGTTCACAATAAATTTAGGGTTCCTCCAAACCAAAAGTAAAGAGACTTATTTCAGTAAGGCTTTAGGTTACGTCTTGACCAATCCTCCGCGAGCAGACTTCCGTCTATTTAAGGACTAATCCCAACGATTTTTAAAACATATATTTATTTGACTTGCTTCATTTCTGCCTGTCCAAAATATTTGTAATCAAATTATCACGTAGAAGTCTGAAATTTTGTACTTATTCGAACCTGATGACAATTCAGGTTGTCAAATTTTTAGACTTCTGGTTGGTCAGAGTGGTCGGGAACGGACTAATTTCCGAATTGCCTTTCAAATTTTATAATTTAACTAGCGGATGTGCCCGGCTTCGCCCGGGTTTTACCCGAGTGAATGTTTGTCTAACGAACATTTGTTAAAACAATTCTCTATAAACTTATAAAACGTACTCGGCTTCGCCCGGGGTTTTACCCGAGTAAAGGTTTGTCTAGCGAACATTTGTTAAAGCAATTCTCTAAAAACTTATTAAAAAAAAAAAGATATATTTTGATAATTTGAAACTCGTAAATTTGAATCTCTCGATAAAGTGAAAATTTTTTCCCGGTCCCTGTGTGCCGTGTCATCCTGAATTTTGTCTTTCCTAATTTTCTCTACATTAGAAAATCATAGTTTTATCTAGTGAACATTTTTTCCCGTGTCACATTGCCGTGTCATCCTGGGATAATCTTACTTTTGATAAATAATATTTAAAATAACAAACTTAGTGATAAGAAAACTTGTTATCATCGTCACAATGGGGGCGCTGCTTGCGAGTTAAATCTACAAATCTGCAAATAACTCTAAGGAAATTCAAGATATTCAGGAAATTATTTTTCAAAAACTTCCCGGTGATATACCTAATAATATCCCAAAATTTCACGGCGATTGGATGTATGGTTTTCGAATCTATAGAGTACAGACAAACAGACAGACAGACAGACATTCAATTATATATATATAGATAGATTCACTCTTCATTGTTGGCTTTTTATCTTACATTCATTCTTCATTGTTGGCTTTTTATATTACATTCACTCTTCATTGTTGGCTTTTTATCTTACATTCATTCTTCATTGTTGGCTTTTTATATTACATTCACTCTTCATTGTTGGCTTTTTATCTTAAATTCACTCTGTTTGCTTTTTATATTACATTTACTCTTCATTGTTGGCTTTTTATCTTACATTCACTCTTCATTGTTGGCTTTTTATATTATATTTACTCTTCATTGTTGGCTTTTTATCTTACATTCATTCTTCATTGTTGCTTTTTATATTATATTTACTCTTCATTGTTGGCATTGTTGGCTTTTTATCTTACATTCATTCTTCATTGTTGGCTTTTTATATTATATTTACTATTCATTGTTGGCTTTTTATCTTACATTCACACTTCATTGTTGGCTTTTTATCTTACATTCATTCTTCATTGTTGGCTTTTTATCTTACATTCACTCTTCATTGTTGGCTTTTTATCTTACATTCATTCTTCATTGTTGGCTTTTTATCTTACATTCACTCTTCATTGTTGGCTTTTTATCTTACATTCATTTTTCATTGTTGGCTTTTTATATTACATTCAATCTTCATTGTTGGCTTTTTATATCATATAGAAAATCATAGTTTTATCTAGTGAACATTTTTTCCCGTGTCACATTGCCGTGTCATCCTGAGATAATCTTACTTTTGATAAATAATATTTAAGATAACAAACTTAGTGATAAGAAAACTTGTTATCATCGTCACAATGGGGGCGCTGCTTGCGAGTTAAATCTACAAATCTGCAAATAACTCTAAGGATATTCAAGATATTCATGAAATTATTTTTCAAAAACCTTCCCGGTGATATACCTAATAATATCCCAAAATTTCACGGCGATTGGATGTATGGTTTTGAATCTATAGAGTACAAACAAACAAACAGACAGACAGACAGACAGACATTCAATTTTATATATATAGATTTTAATATACTTCTAGACCACATGGTAGTCTTAAATATTGAACACTCGCTCAGTCCAAATACCATTGCAGATGTACCAATTTTCAGACATCAATTGGAAGTAGCGACTTGAATTCTTCAGTGATTATTTAAGTCTTCAAAGAAGGAAGAAATACAAACATTCAGGTTCTTATTTGAAACCTCTTTGGAATTAAAAGCAAAAATATGTTTTTAATATATATATTTAACTGTAATAATTAAGTAATTTGTTTACGATATCATCACATGCACATATTTATGTTAAATCTATATATATATAAAATTGAATGTCTGTCCGTACTCTATAGATTCAAAAACCATACATTCAATTGCCGTGAAATTTGGGATATTATTAGGTATATTCCTGGGAAGGTTTTCGAAAAATAATTTCTTGAATATCCTTAGAGTTATTTGCAGATTTGTAGATTTAACTCGCAAGAAGCGCCCCCTAGCGGGGATAACAAGTTTTTTTATCTATAAGTTTTATTATCACTAAGTTTATTATCTTAAAGATTATTTATCAAAAGTAAGATTTTCTACCTATTAATTACGCACAAGTCAAAGTTAGTTTTATCATTTATCCACAATATATATATTGGGAGAATAGATAAAATGATGATTTTGTAATGTAGATAATTAGGAAAGACAAAATTCAGGATGACACGGCAATTTATTTGAGACAAGAATAATGATACAATTCCAAGGCATGATACTATTCCTTTAACTTCCAATTACCGAGGGATCCAATTAATATTGATTTTATTCAACTTATCAAGTATTTTTCAAGGGACCGGGAAAAAATCTTCACTTTATCGAAAGATTCAAATTTACGAGTTTCAAATTATCAAAATATATCTTTTTTTTATATAAGTTTGTAGAGAATTGTTTTAAAAAATGTTCGTTATACAAACCTTTACTCTGGTAAAAACCGGCCGAAGCCGGGTACATCCGCTAGTCTATATATATATAAAATTGAATGTCTGTCTGTCTATCTGTCTGTCTGTCTGTACTCTATAGATTCAAAAACCATACATCCAATCGCCGTGAAATTTTGGGATATTATTAGGTATTTCCCCAGGAAGGTTTATAAAAAATAATTTCTTGAATATCTTGAATATCCTTAGAGTTATTTGCAGATTTGTAGATTTAACTCGCAAGCAGCGCCCCCATTGCGACGTGATAACAAGTGTTTTTATCTATAAGTTTTATTATCACTAAGTTTATTATCTTAAAGATTATTTATCAAAAGTAAGATTTCTACCTATTAATTGCGCAAAAGTCAAAGTTAGTTTTATCATTTATCTACAACATTTATATTGGGAGAATAGATAAAATGATGATTTTGTAATGTAGAAAATTAGAAAAGACAAAATTCAGGATGACACGGCAATTTATTTGAGACAAAAATAATGATACAATTCCAAGGCAAAGATACTATTCCTTTAACTTCCAATTACCGAGGGAACCAATTCATATTGATTTTATTCAACTTATCGAGTATTTTTCAAGGGACCGGGAAAAAATGTTCACTATATCGAGAGATTCAAATTTACGAGTTTCAAATTATCAAAATATATCTATTATTTTATTTTTATAAGTTTATAGAGAATTGCTTTAACAAATGTTCGTTAGACAAACCTTTACTTGCGTAAAACCCGGGCGAAGCCGGGTACATCCGCTAGTAAAAAATAAAATTGACAGGTTCTGGGCAAAAATAGTTGTTTTTTTAGTCAGAAAATGATGATGACAATATTGCTGTATCATGTTTGATTATCAGATATAAAATTATATCGGGAAAAATTCCAAAAAGCTGAGACCACGGGTGAAGCCAGTTCATTTTTAGTATGCAGGGACAAAATTCTAACAGAAAAACATTCATTCGAGCAGAAGACACAAAGCCAGATCATCTCTTTATAAAAATATCGCTTCTCTGACACAAAGTTTGGAGCGGGACGTTTCACAAGAGTGACATCCACGGCGCCAATTTATAATTGTAACGAATAGTATTTGAATAGAACATTTAATCGGGTAAAACCTGGGCGTTGCCCGGGTCATTCGGCTAGTATACCTATATATTTGTGTGTATGTGGGCGAGTGTCACAACGTTTATACATGGGTAAAACAAGTGAGGTTTAGAAAGGACTATCGTTCTAGACCCGTTCGTAGAACGGGAAAATAATCTAGTTCTTAAAATACATCTAGAACATGTAGAAGTCTGGTATTTTATAGGCTATTTCAATAACTGCTAACAAGGCAAGTTTACAAAATGTCAGACTTCTAGGTGACTTTCGTGGCATGGAATAGAGATTAGAGAATAGAAATTGTATATTTCCTTTCAAATGAAGCTGCTTCTGTGGTGTGAAGAGCGGTCAGCATTCTATAAAAATGTGGCCGGGAATGGACTAATTTAAATACTTCCTTTCAAGATTTTCAGATTTTTCATGGGAGTTGAAAGCTTGTTTTATTATGAAATCATTTATGTTTCTATTTTTAAAAAGCCTGTAACTACAAACAAGAAACAAAGAGAAGGAAACCCAAGCCAAGACAACTATTATTTCAATGGAGAACAAACGTAGACAAATCGCAGACAACAGCCCATCTTAGAAGAGATAACCCACCGAATTCAAGACCGCGCACAAGGCTCTAACCTTGTAAATATGTAAATACACTGTTTATGTGAAGACACTCTGCATATCATTCATTGTAAATATCATAAGCTAGATTGCTCTTTTTGGGTGGCACCTAATAAAGTTATTTTGGAACTTATGTCCATAGGTTCACTGAACACCCCTAAGCTGCCTTCCATAAAAATTCAAGGTATATAACAAAACCAATCCAATACAATAGTAGAGTGGTCTAGAGATTAATTTGGCGAAACCGCTGAGGTTAGAGCCCTCAAAGTTGTTGAGGGAACATACCCGAGATTGATGTTTGCTGTTGAAGTCACAAAGGATGAGTATATTGGGGTCTCAAGTAGGTGAGCAATTAAGTCTAGTTTAGAGGTGTTCACAATTGGTAGGGGTCTCTGAGTAGGTAGGTGTATCATTTTTATATGTTCACTTTTATACAGTTTTAATTAAATTCAATATTTTAAAAAATAATATTAAATGGAGAGAAGCTTAAAAATAACCTTGAAAGTTGAACAATAGGACTCCAGCTGTCTCCCCAGTGGCGCAATTGGATAGCGCACGGTACTTATAAGCAGTACTTGTGAGTGAAGCCGGGGTTGTGAGTTCGAGCCTCACCTGGGGAATTTTTTTTTATTCATAATTTTTTTATATATTTGAACCCTTGTCTCATCATTATATATTTTCAGTAGAAATATATATGCGTTGAACTACTACAATTTGGTAGAGAGTAACGCTGAAGTGTGTGGTAAACAAGTTAATAACTTCCATCATAAAAAACGCAATCCACTTCATCGACCTCTTCTTTGACAGAGAGAGAAAGAAAGGAAGAAAAATATGAAATAAAACTAATCTTAAAACTCGCCAAACTTGAGATAGATTGAAGTATACTGGGTTTTAGTGAGCAATTTTCTTTTCAAATGCACAAAGCAAGTCAATTTAAATACAATATTTTTCAAACTGTTCGTCTTGACCAAGGCTTATCCCAAGGATCAATCCTAAGACCTATTTTTTTCCAACTTTTACCTGAACGATTTACACATCTTCATAAAACCACCAGCTAAAATTCTCCTTTACATAGATGACATAATCATCTGGGTCTCAAACAAAAAAATCTTCCATACAGTACACACTTTGAGCAAGCTAATGAAAAATTAAAAAAGAGAAACACATAAATGAAACTATCTATTAGCATCAACAGATCTGAAATTGGCCCCTTCACCATTAACAACGACCTTCGCCAGTGGACTCCAATATATATACTTGAACAACTCAACAGTCAAATATTCAGATTCTTCGAGATATCTTGGTGTCAAATATTTGACCTTGCTATCAATTAAAAAAACCATATTGATACCACGATACCCAAAGCTAAAAATGGATTTCGAATTCTCAACAACAATAACAACAAAAACAGACTCAAACTGGGGTGAAAAATGTCGATATCTTACGCCCAACATACCTCGCACTCGTAAGGCCTATTTTGGAATATTTTGCCGCAACTTGGATTAATGCAAGTAAATAAACCTATCCAAAATTAACATAATCAAAGCCAGCGCAGGTAAAATCATCGGTGAGCTTCGAGGATCTTGCCCGAAAATGACATTGCAGAACTCGAGTCCAACCTTCTTCTCCTTAGGCGAAAGATTCTTTCCAAAATACACATTACGGGAAATTTTATTTGTGTGTGAAATTGGAACCCAAATCAAAGACTTAAATCTCCACACCTCTCAACATCGCCCTTTACAATTCTTATATTTTAGATATCCCAATCAATCCTAAACACAAAACTTTCTACCATCCACACAGAACTCACAATATACCTAATCTCCCAGCCAATCCCCTCAAATTAAGCCAGAATTACTAAAAGCTCTTGGCCTCAAAATCTTTGAAGAAAAAAGCTCTCACTTTGAAATCAACATTTGATTTTATATTTCCAATATAAATGCGTTGAAATACCGCAAATTAGTAGAGGGTAAAGTTTTATGGTATAAATATAGAAATACCATGATAAAGCTATATTAGGTAGATTAAACTGGTATCTTTAGATAGATAAGTCAAAGAGCGTTAAACATTCCTTATTTTGTGTGTCGTTATTTTTATATCTTTTTCAAGTAAATATAAATTCAATTCCATATTTATCGATACAATTTGTAGCAATTAAATTTCAAGGAAAGGTTTCTTTTTAAAAGCTTTTATTTAATTTGTTGTCTGTCTGTCCACAAATATGCTAATCGATTTTTAACATACTTCCAGAGCACATAGGAAGCTGCAAATTTGTGTATTTGTTAGAACCTGATGAAATTGCAAGTTGACAAATTTTCAGACTCCGGAGTTGTCAGAATGTCCAGGAACGGGCAAATTTTCAAATTGCCTATAAAAATTTGAAAATCAATTTTTATAGACTTTCAGATCACATAGAAATATGAAACCTTTAACAAACGCTCAATCAAATGAAAAATGCATTGTACAAATTTTCATACTTCTGAGTGGTCGAAGTAGCCGGGAATGAACAAATTTCAATATTTTATTAAATCTTATGTGTGTCCCCCGAAGTCAAGTCTGAAACTGTTGGTAATTGGGAATTGTGATTTTTTAAGAGAATATTCAAGACCTCAAACAAGTTAGAAATTCGAATATTCGAGTCCTTTGGAATTTATAAGCAAAAAGATGTCAAAAGTCAATAAATATAATAATATATCTGTTATTTAATTCAGTATAATCTGTTATTAATACGATCATCCGCATATATTAACATTCATTATATATATTTTATATTTATGATAATACAAGACCAGACATTTCACGACACCGTTATAAAAATTCCCCTTTCACACACACAATTAATTTAATATTTTACCTATATCTAAAATTGGGGGGTCGATGGAATGGTCATCTAAACCGTTGGTTTTCGACCGCTACGACCTGGGTTCGATTCTCGCATTGAGCACTTTTTCTGTTAAAAAAAAATGCTCCAATGACCCCGATTCTTGCAAAAGTCCAACACCACCAGCGAGTGCAAGTAGCCAAACGGGGCTCTGGCACATTTGTAAGTGCAATGTCAAACTGCATTTCGCATGTATTGACATGTGGTGTACTTACAGTAATAGCAGTCGCCTTCTACCCGCCATGATTATCACGGCCTGTACCACGTGTACTAGGGATAAACAAAAAAAAATATGAAATTAATAGATTGAATAATCATAATCTGTATTAAATATGTACCAATTATACCTCAACAATAATCCACTATGTGTCTGTAACTTTGTAATATAGTTCACAATAAATTTAGGGTTCCTCCAAACCAAAAGTAAAGATACTTATTTCAGTTAGACTTTAGGTTACGTCTTGACCAATCCGCCGCGAGCAGACTTCCGTCTATTTAAGGACTAATCCCAACGATTTTTAAAACATATATTTATTTGACTTGCTTCATTTCTGCCTGTCCAAAATATTTGTAATCAAATTATCACGTAGAAGTCTGAAATTTTGTACTTATTCGAACCTGATGACAATTCAGGTTGTCAAATTTTTAGACTTCTGGTTGGTCAGAGTGGTCGGGAACGGACTAATTTCCGAATTGCCTTTCAAATTTTATAATTTAACTAGCGGATGTGCCCGGCTTCGCCCGGGTTTTACCCGAGTGAATGTTTGTCTAACGAACATTTGTTAAAACAATTCTCTATAAACTTATAAAACGTACTCGGCTTCGCCCGGGGTTTTACCCGAGTAAAGGTTTGTCTAGCGAACATTTGTTAAAACAATTCTCTAAAAACTTATTTAAAAAAAAAGATATATTTTGATAATTTGAAACTCGTAAATTTGAATCTCTCGATAAAGTGAACATTTTTTCCCGGTCCCTGTGTGCCGTGTCATCCTGAATTTTGTCTTTCCTAATTTTCTCTACATTAGAAAATCATAGTTTTATCTAGTGAACATTTTTTCCCGTGTCACATTGCCGTGTCATCCTGGGATAATCTTACTTTTGATAAATAATATTTAAAATAACAAACTTAGTGATAAGAAAACTTGTTATCATCGTCACAATGGGGGCGCTGCTTGCGAGTTAAATCTACAAATCTGCAAATAACTCTAAGGAAATTCAAGATATTCAGGAAATTATTTTTCAAAAACTTCCCGGTGATATACTTAATAATATCCCAAAATTTCACGGCGATTGGATGTATGGTTTTTGAATCTATAGAGTACAGACAAACAGACAGACAGACAGACATTCAATTATATATATATAGATAGATTCACTCTTCATTGTTGACTTTTTATCTTACATTCATTCTTCATTGTTGGCTTTTTATATTACATTCACTCTTCATTGTTGGCTTTTTATCTTACATTCATTCTTCATTGTTGGCTTTTTATATTACATTCACTCTTCATTGTTGGCTTTTTATCTTAAATTCACTCTGTTTGCTTTTTATATTACATTTACTCTTCATTGTTGGCTTTTTATCTTACATTCACTCTTCATTGTTGGCTTTTTATATTATATTTACTCTTCATTGTTGGCTTTTTATCTTACATTCATTCTTCATTGTTGGCTTTTTATATTATATTTACTCTTCATTGTTGGCTTTTTATCTTACATTCATTCTTCATTGTTGGCTTTTTATATTACATTTACTATTCATTGTTGGCTTTTTATCTTACATTCACACTTCATTGTTGGCTTTTTATCTTACATTCATTCTTCATTGTTGGCTTTTTATCTTACATTCACTCTTCATTGTTGGCTTTTTATCTTACATTCATTCTTCATTGTTGGCTTTTTATCTTACATTCACTCTTCATTGTTGGCTTTTTATCTTACATTCATTTTTCATTGTTGGCTTTTTATATTACATTCAATCTTCATTGTTGGCTTTTTATATCATATAGAAAATCATAGTTTTATCTAGTGAACATTTTTTCCCGTGTCACATTGCCGTGTCATCCTGAGATAATCTTACTTTTGATAAATAATATTTAAGATAACAAACTTAGTGATAAGAAAACTTGTTATCATCGTCACAATGGGGGCGCTGCTTGCGAGTTAAATCTACAAATAACTCTAAGGATATTCAAGATATTCATGAAATTATTTTTCAAAAACCTTCCCGGTGATATACCTAATAATATCCCAAAATTTCACGGCGATTGGATGTATGGTTTTGAATCTATAGAGTACAAACAAACAAACAGACAGACAGACAGACAGACATTCAATTTTATATATATAGATTTTAATATACTTCTAGACCACATGGTAGTCTTAAATATTGAACACTCGCTCAGTCCAAATACCATTGCAGGTGTACCAATTTTCAGACATCAATTGGAAGTAGCGACTTGAATTCTTCAGTGATTATTCAAGTCTTCAAAGAAGGAAGAAATACAAACATTCAGGTTCTTATTTGAAACCTCTTTGGAATTAAAAGCAAAAATATGTTTTTAATATATATATTTAACTGTAATAATTAAGTAATTTGTTTCCGATATCATCACATGCACATATTTATGTTAAATCTATATATATATAAAATTGAATGTCTGTCCGTACTCTATAGATTCAAAAACCATACATTCAATCGCCGTGAAATTTTGGGATATTATTAGGTATATCCCTGGGAAGGTTTTCGAAAAATAATTTCTTGAATATCTTGAATATCCTTAGAGTTATTTGCAGATTTGTAGATTTAACTCGCAAGAAGCGCCCCCTAGCGGGGATAACAAGTTTTTTTTATCTATAAGTTTTATTATCACTAAGTTTATTATCTTAAAGATTATTTATCAAAAGTAAGATTTTCTACCTATTAATTACGCACAAGTCAAAGTTAGTTTTATCATTTATCCACAATATATATATTGGGAGAATAGATAAAATGATGATTTTGTAATGTAGAAAATTAGGAAACACAAAATTCAGGATGACACGGCAATTTATTTGAGACAAGAATAATGATACAATTCCAAGGCATGATACTATTCCTTTAACTTCCAATTACCGAGGGAACCAATTCATATTGATTTTATTCAACTTATCGAGTATTTTTCAAGGGACCGGGAAAAAATGTTCACTTTATCGAGAGATTCAAATTTACGAGTTTCAAATTATCAAAATATATCTATTATTTTATTTTTATAAGTTTATAGAGAATTGCTTTAACAAATGTTCGTTAAACAAACCTTTACTCGCGTAAAACCCGGGCGAAGCCGGGTACATCCGCTAGTAAAAAATAAAATTGACAGGTTCTGGGCAAAAATAGTTGTTTTTTTCAGTCAGAAAATGATGATGACAATATTGCTGTATCATGTTTATTATCAGATATAAAATTATATCGGGAAAAATCCCAAAAAGCTGAGACCACGGGTGAAGCCAGTTCATTTTTAGTATGCAGGAACAAAATTCTAACAGAAAAACATTCATTCGAGCAGAAGACACAAAGCCAGATCATCTCTTTATAAAAATATCGCTTCTCTGACACAAAGTTTGGAGCGGGACGTTTCACAAGAGTGACATCCACGGCGCCAATTTATAATTGTAACGAATAGTATTTGAATAGAACATTTAATCGGGTAAAACCTGGGCGTTGCCCGGGTCATTCGGCTAGTATACCTATATATTTGTGTGTATGTGGGCGAGTGTCACAACGTTTATACATGGGTAAAACAAGTGAGGTTTAGAAAGGACTATCGTTCTAGACCCGTTCGTAGAACGGGAAAATAATCTAGTTCTTAAAATACATCTAGAACATGTAGAAGTCTGGTATTTTATAGGCTATTTCAATAACTGCTAACAAGGCAAGTTTACAAAATGTCAGACTTCTAGGTGACTTTCGTGGCATGGAATAGAGATTAGAGAATAGAAATTGTATATTTCCTTTCAAATGAAGCTGCTTCTGTGGTGTGAAGAGCGGTCAGCATTCTATAAAAATGTGGCCGGGAATGGACTAATTTAAATACTTCCTTTCAAGATTTTCAGATTTTTCATGGGAGTTGAAAGCTTGTTTTATTATGAAATCATTTATGTTTCTATTTTTAAAAAGCCTGTAACTACAAACAAGAAACAAAGAGAAGGAAACCCAAGCCAAGACAACTATTATTTCAATGGAGAACAAACGTAGACAAATCGCAGACAACAGCCCATCTTAGAAGAGAGAACCCACCGAATTCAAGACCGCGCACAAGGCTCTAACCTTGTAAATATGTAAATACACTGTTTATGTGAAGACACTCTGCATATCATTCATTGTAAATATCATAAGCTAGATTGCTCTTTTTGGGTGGCACCTAATAAAGTTATTTTGGAACTTATGTCCATAGGTTCACTGAACACCCCTAAGCTGCCTTCCATAAAAATTCAAGGTATATAACAAAACCAATCCAATACAATAGTAGAGTGGTCTAGAGATTAATTTGGCGAAACCGCTGAGGTTAGAGCCCTCAAAGTTGTTGAGGGAACATACCCGAGATTGATGTTTGCTGTTGAAGTCACAAAGGATGAGTATATTGGGGTCTCAAGTAGGTGAGCAATTAAGTCTAGTTTAGAGGTGTTCACAATTGGTAGGGGTCTCTGAGTAGGTAGGTGTATCATTTTTATATGTTCACTTTTATACAGTTTTAATTAAATTCAATATTTTAAAAAATAATATTAAATGGAGAGAAGCTTAAAAATAACCTTGAAAGTTGAACAATAGGACTCCAGCTGTCTCCCCAGTGGCGCAATTGGATAGCGCACGGTACTTATAAGCAGTACTTGTGAGTGATGCCGGGGTTGTGAGTTCGAGCCTCACCTGGGGAATTTTTTTTTATTCATAATTTTTTTATATATTTGAACCCTTGTCTCATCATTATATATTTTCAGTAGAAATATATATGCGTTGAACTACTACAATTTGGTAGAGAGTAACGCTGAAGTGTGTGGTAAACAAGTTAATAACTTCCATCATAAAAAACGCAATCCACTTCATCGACCTCTTCTTTGACAGAGAGAGAAAGAAAGGAAGAAAAATATGAAATAAAACTAATCTTAAAACTCGCCAAACTTGAGATATATTGAAGTATACTGGGTTTTAGTGAGCAATTTTCTTTTCAAATGCACAAAGCAAGTCAATTTAAATACAATATTTTTCAAACTGTTCGTCTTGACCAAGGCTTATCCCAAGGATCAATCCTAAGACCTATTTTTTTCCAACTTTTACCTGAACGATTTACACATCTTCATAAAACCACCAGCTAAAATTCTCCTTTACATAGATGACATAATCATCTGGGTCTCAAACAAAAAAATCTTCCATACAGTACACACTTTGAGCAAGCTAATGAAAAATTAAAAAAGAGAAACACATAAATGAAACTATCTATTAGCATCAACAGATCTGAAATTGGCCCCTTCACCATTAACAACGACCTTCGCCAGTGGACTCCAATATATATACTTGAACAACTCAACAGTCAAATATTCAGATTCTTCGAGATATCTTGGTGTCAAATATTTGACCTTGCTATCAATTAAAAAAACCATATTGATACCACGATACACAAAGCTAAAAATGGATTTCGAATTCTCAACAACAATAACAACAAAAACAGACTCAAACTGGGGTGAAAAATGTCGATATCTTACGCCCAACATACCTCGCACTCGTAAGGCCTATTTTGGAATATTTTGCCGCAACTTGGATTAATGCAAGTAAATAAACCTATCCAAAATTAACATAATCAAAGCCAGCGCAGGTAAAATCATCGGTGAGCTTCGAGGATCTTGCCCGAAAATGACATTGCAGAACTCGAGTCCAACCTTCTTCTCCTTAGGCGAAAGATTCTTTCCAAAATACACATTACGGGAAATTTTATTTGTGTGTGAAATTGGAACCCAAATCAAAGACTTAAATCTCCACACCTCTCAACATCGCCCTTTACAATTCTTATATTTTAGATATCCCAATCAATCCTAAACACAAAACTTTCTACCATCCACACAGAACTCACAATATACCTAATCTCCCAGCCAATCCCCTCAAATTCAGCCAGAATTACTAAAAGCTCTTGGCCTCAAAATCTTTGAAGAAAAAAGCTCTCACTTTGAAATCAACATTTGATTTTATATTTCCAATATAAATGCGTTGAAATACCGCAAATTAGTAGAGGGTAAAGTTTTATGGTATAAATATAGAAATACCATTATAAAGCTATATTAGGTAGATTAAACTGGTATCTTTAGATAGATAAGTCAAAGAGCGTTAAACATTCCTTATTTTGTGTGTCGTTATTTTTATATCTTTTTCAAGTAAATATAAATTCAATTCCATATTTATCGATACAATTTGTAGCAATTAAATTTCAAGGAAAGGTTTCTTTTTGAAAGCTTTTATTTAATTTGTTGTCTGTCTGTCCACAAATATGCTAATCGATTTTTAACATACTTCCAGAGCACATAGGAAGCTGCAAATTTGTGTATTTGTTAGAACCTGATGAAATTGCAAGTTGACAAATTTTCAGACTCCGGAGTTGTCAGAATGTCCAGGAACGGGCAAATTTTCAAATTGCCTATAAAAATTTGAAAATCAATTTTTATAGACTTTCAGATCACATAGAAATATGAAACCTTTAACAAACGCTCAATCAAATGAAAAATGCATTGTACAAATTTTCATACTTCTGAGTGGTCGAAGTAGCCGGGAATGAACAAATTTCAATATTTTATTAAATCTTATGTGTGTCCCCCGAAGTCAAGTCTGAAACTGTTGGTAATTGGGAATTGTGATTTTTTTAGAGAATATTCAAGACCTCAAACAAGTTAGAAATTCGAATATTCGAGTCCTTTGGAATTTATAAGCAAAAAGATGTCAAAAGTCAATAAATATAATAATATATCTGTTATTTAATTCAGTATAATCTGTTATTAATATGATCATCCGCATATATTAACATTCATTATATATATTTTATATTTATGATAATACAAGACCAGACATTTCACGACACCGTTATAAATAATTCCCCTTTCACACACACAATTAATTTAATATTTTACCTATATCTAGAATTGGGGGGTCGATGGAATGGTCATCTAAACCGTTGGTTTTCGACCGCTACGACCTGGGTTCGATTCTCGCATTGAGCACTTTTTCTGTTAAAAAAAAAATGCTCCGATGACCCCGATTCTTGCAAAAGTCCAACACCACCAGCGAGTGCAAGTAGTCAAACGGGGCTCTGGCACATTTGTAAGTGCAATGTCAAACTGCATTTCGCATGTATTGACATGTGGTGTACTTACAGTAATAGCAGTCGCCTTCTACCCGCCATGATTATCACGGCCTGTACCACGTGTACTAGGGATAAACAAAAAAAAAATATGAAATTAATAGATTGAATAATCATAATCTGTATTAAATATGTACCAATTATACCTCAACAATAATCCACTATGTGTCTGTAACTTTGTAATATAGTTCACAATAAATTTAGGGTTCCTCCAAACCAAAAGTAAAGAGACTTATTTCAGTTAGGCTTTAGGTTACGTCTTGACCAATCCGCCGCGAGCAGACTTCCGTCTATTTAAGGACTAATCCCAACGATTTTTAAAACATATATTTATTTGACTTGCTTCATTTCTGCCTGTCCAAAATATTTGTAATCAAATTATCACGTAGAAGTCTGAAATTTTGTACTTATTCGAACCTGATGACAATTCAGGTTGTCAAATTTTTAGACTTCTGGTTGGTCAGACTGGTCGGGAACAGACTAATTTCCGAATTGCCTTTCAAATTTTATAATTTAACTAGCGGATGTGCCCGGCTTCGCCCGGGTTTTACCCGAGTGAATGTTTGTCTAACGAACATTTGTTAAAACAATTCTCTATAAACTTATAAAACGTACTCGGCTTCGCCCGGGGTTTTACCCGAGTAAAGGTTTGTCTAGCGAACATTTGTTAAAACAATTCTCTAAAAACTTATTAAAAAAAAAAGATATATTTTGATAATTTGAAACTCGTAAATTTGAATCTCTCGATAAAGTGAACATTTTTTCCCGGTCCCTGTGTGCCGTGTCATCCTGAATTTTGTCTTTTCTAATTTTCTCTACATTAGAAAATCATAGTTTTATCTAGTGAACATTTTTTCCCGTGTCACACTGCCGTGTCATCCTGGGATAATCTTACTTTTGATAAATAATATTTAAAATAACAAACTTAGTGATAAGAAAACTTGTTATCATCGTCACAATGGGGGCGCTGCTTGCGAGTTAAATCTACAAATCTGCAAATAACTCTAAGGAAATTCAAGATATTCAGGAAATTATTTTCCAAAAACTTCCCGGTGATATACCTAATAATATCCCAAAATTTCACGGCGATTGGATGTATGGTTTTTGAATCTATAGATTACAGACAAACAGACAGACAGACAGACATTCAATTATATATATATAGATAGATTCACTCTTCATTGTTGGCTTTTTATCTTACATTCATTCTTCATTGTTGGCTTTTTATATTACATTCACTCTTCATTGTTGGCTTTTTATCTTACATTCATTCTTCATTGTTGGCTTTTTATATTACATTCACTCTTCATTGTTGGCTTTTTATCTTAAATTCACTCTGTTTGCTTTTTATATTACATTTACTCTTCATTGTTGGCTTTTTATCTTACATTCACTCTTCATTGTTGGCTTTTTATATTATATTTACTCTTCATTGTTGGCTTTTTATCTTACATTCATTCTTCATTGTTGGCTTTTTATATTATATTTACTCTTCATTGTTGGCTTTTTATCTTACATTCATTCTTCATTGTTGGCTTTTTATATTACATTTACTCTTCATTGTTGGCTTTTTATCTTACATTCATTCTTCATTGTTGGCTTTTTATATTACATTTACTATTCATTGTTGGCTTTTTATCTTACATTCACACTTCATTGTTGGCTTTTTATCTTACATTCATTCTTCATTGTTGGCTTTTTATCTTACATTCACTCTTCATTGTTGGCTTTTTATCTTACATTCATTCTTCATTGTTGGCTTTTTATCTTACATTCACTCTTCATTGTTGGCTTTTTATCTTACATTCATTTTTCATTGTTGGCTTTTTATATTACATTCAATCTTCATTGTTGGCTTTTTATATCATATAGAAAATCATAGTTTTATCTAGTGAACATTTTTTCCCGTGTCACATTGCCGTGTCATCCTGAGATAATCTTACTTTTGATAAATAATATTTAAGATAACAAACTTAGTGATAAGAAAACTTGTTAACATCGTCACAATGGGGGCGCTGCTTGCGAGTTAAATCTACAAATCTGCAAATAACTCTAAGGATATTCAAGATATTCATGAAATTATTTTTCAAAAACCTCCCCGGTGATATACCTAATAATATCCCAAAATTTCACGGCGATTGGATGTATGGTTTTGAATCTATAGAGTACAAACAAACAAACAGACAGACAGACAGACATTCAATTTTATATATATAGATTTTAATATACTTCTAGACCACATGGTAGTCTTAAATATTGAACACTCGCTCAGTCCAAATACCATTGCAGGTGTACCAATTTTCAGACATCAATTGGAAGTAGCGACTTGAATTCTTCAGCGATTATTCAAGTCTTCAAAGAAGGAAGAAATACAAACATTCAGGTTCTTATTTGAAACCTCTTTGGAATTAAAAGCAAAAATATGTTTTTAATATATATATTTAACTGTAATAATTAAGTAATTTGTTTCCGATATCATCACATGCACATATTAGGGTTGAATCTATATATATATAAAATTGAATGTCTGTCCGTACTCTATAGATTCAAAAACCATACATTCAATCGCCGTGAAATTTTGGGATATTATTAGGTATATCCCTGGGAAGGTTTTCGAAAAATAATTTCTTGAATATCTTGAATATCCTTAGAGTTATTTGCAGATTTGTAGATTTAACTCGCAAGAAGCGCCCCCTAGCGGGGATAACAAGTTTTTTATCTATAAGTTTATTATCACTAAGTTTATTATCTTAAAGATTATTTATCAAAAGTAAGATTTTTCTACCTATTAATTACGCACAAGTCAAAGTTAGTTTTATCATTTATCCACAATATATATTTTGGGAGAATAGATAAAATGATGATTTTGTAATGTAGAAAATTAGGAAAGACAAAATTCAGGATGACACGGCAATTTATTTGAGACAAGAATAATGATACAATTCCAAGGCATGATACTATTCCTTTAACTTCCAATTACCGAGGGATCCAATTAATATTGATTTTATTCAACTTATCAAGTATTTTCAAGGGACCGGGAAAAAATCTTCACTTTATCGAAAGATTCAAATTTACGAGTTTCAAATTATCAAAATATATCTTTTTTTTATATAAGTTTGTAGAGAATTGTTTTAAAAAATGTTCGTTATACAAACCTTTACTCTGGTAAAAACCGGCCGAAGCCGGGTACATCCGCTAGTCTATATATATATATAATTGAATGTCTGTCTGTCTATCTGTCTGTCTGTCTGTACTCTATAGATTCAAAAACCATACATCCAATCGCCGTGAAATTTTGGGATATTATTAGGTATTTCCCCAGGAAGGTTTATAAAAAATAATTTCTTGAATATCTTGAATATCCTTAGAGTTATTTGCAGATTTGTTTATTTAACTCGCAAGCAGCGCCCCCATTGCGACGTGGTAACAAGTGTTTTTATCTATAAGTTTTATTATCACTAAGTTTATTATCTTAAAGATTATTTATCAAAAGTAAGATTTCTACCTATTAATTGCGCAAAAGTCAAAGTTAGTTTTATCATTTATCTACAACATTTATATTGGGAGAATAGATAAAATGATGATTTTGTAATGTAGAAAATTAGAAAAGATAAAATTCAGGATGACACGGCAATTTATTTGAGACAAAAATAATGATACAATTCCAAGGCAAAGATACTATTCCTTTAACTTCCAATTACCGAGGGAACCAATTCATATTGATTTTATTCAACTTATCGAGTATTTTTCAAGGGACCGGGAAAAAATGTTCACTTTATCGAGAAATTCAAATTTACGAGTTTCAAATTATCAAAATATATCTATTATTTTATTTTTATAAGTTTATAGAGAATTGCTTTAACAAATGTTCGTTAGACAAACCTTTACTCGCGTAAAACCCGGGCGAAGCCGGGTACATCCGCTAGTAAAAAATAAAATTGACAGGTTCTGGGCAAAAATAGTTGTTTTTTTAGTCAGAAAATGATGATGACAATATTGCTGTATCATGTTTGATTATCAGATATAAAATTATATCGGGAAAAATTCCAAAAAGCTGAGACCACGGGTGAAGCCAGTTCATTTTTAGTATGCAGGAACAAAATTCTAACAGAAAAACATTCATTCGAGCAGAAGACACAAAGCCAGATCATCTCTTTATAAAAATATCGCTTCTCTGACACAAAGTTTGGAGCGGGACGTTTCACAAGAGTGACATCCACGGCGCCAATTTATAATTGTAACGAATAGTATTTGAATAGAACATTTAATCGGGTAAAACCTGGGCGTTGCCCGGGTCATTCGGCTAGTATACCTATATATTTGTGTGTATGTGGGCGAGTGTCACAACGTTTATACATGGGTAAAACAAGTGAGGTTTAGAAAGGACTATCGTTCTAGACCCGTTCGTAGAACGGGAAAATAATCTAGTTCTTAAAATACATCTAGACCATGTAGAAGTCTGGTATTTTATAGGCTATTTCAATAACTGCTAACAAGGCAAGTTTACAAAATGTCAGACTTCTAGGTGACTTTCGTGGCATGGAATAGAGATTAGAGAATAGAAATTGTATATTTCCTTTCAAATGAAGCTGCTTCTGTGGTGTAAAGAGCGGCCAGCATTCTATAAAAATTTGGTCGGGAATAGACTGAATTCCATGTTTTCTTTAATTTTTGTGATCGATTTTTCAATATATAATCCCAGACCACAAATATAGAAGAATTATATTTAGTATACTGGCTTAAAACAGTTTAACATCAAAGAAATCTAACACGTATCTTATGCTAATTAGCCAGTCAAGCAATGATCTTCTTGCAGTCAGTGCATAAATATCTTGGATATTGTTGTTAATATGGGGTGTGGTCGCCTTCAACTGATAGACAGGCTCTACATCAGCGACCCATACTAAGAATTAGGGAGTTTATTAGCTCCTGTGGGATTAACGCCTACTCTTGTGTTAAGGCTGTTTCTAGCTCAGTGTTTCTAGGAGGAGGTTGGAGGGATGAGATTCGCCGTCCTAGATTGTCCCATACATGCTCAATGAGATTTAGGTCTGGAGATCGAGATGGCCAATTCATCCGAGCAATTGCATGGTTTTGGAGAAAGTGTCGACCACACCAGCCCTATGTGGACGGGCATTATCATCCATTAGAAAAAATATTTCTTCCATTTCCAATGCGTGAGGCATCACATATGCTTACAAGATCTCGTCCCGATACCTACAATGTTTCTTGCCGAAAAATATGGAGTTCTGTGCGACCGCTCAAGAAGATTCCAGCCCTGACTATAAAACCTTGGCTTCTGAAGGGATCCCTTTCAACAATATACCGAGGATTATTTCTGGTTCCTACCTCTCTCTAGACAAAGACAAGACGAGAATCGCTATGTAGAGAGAATCTGGACTCATCAGTGAACATTACATGTCTCCATTCATCTGGATTCCAGGCGACATGTTGTCTGCACCAAAGTTTCCTTGCTCTCTTTTAAGGTGGCGTCAATGGCACACAAATTATGGGTCGTCGAGCATAGAGACCCTTCATGCGAAGCTCTCTGCGTATTGTATCAGTTGAAGTGGGAGAAAACTTTCTTCTAATGGATGATAATGCCCGTCCACATAGGGCTGATGTGGTCGACACTTTTCTCCAAAACCATGCAATTGCTCGGATGAATTAGCCAGCTCGATCTCCAGACCTAAATCTCATTGAGCATGTATGGGACAATCTAGGACGGCGGATCTCATCCTTCCAACCCCCTCCTAGAAACACTCATGAGGTAGAAACAGCCTTAACATAAGAGTGGGCGTAGATTCCACAGGAGCTGATAAACTCCTAATTATTAGTATGGGTCGCTGATGTAGAGCTTGTCTATCAGTTAAAGGCGATCACACTTCATGTTAACAACATTAGCCAAGATATTTATGCACTGTGACTGCAAGAAGATCATTGCTTGACCAGCTAATTTGCATAAAATACGTGTTAAATTTCTTTGATTTCGGGTATGTTAATCAATAATGGAATAATAAATTTGTGTATAAAATTTAATTGATAAATGTTGGATGAAATTTGAGATAAATGAAAATAATGTTGTTCCTTTAATTTTGCGGGCCAGTGTATATAAGTAGATAATAATACTAGGTTTAATATTGATGTGCATATTTAAATATTTTGGTGAGATTTCATATATATTTTTACTTTTGATTCTAGGTTTTCTAAATTCATGGCTAAAAACTAACTAAATAATTGATAAATAAAAATACATTTAAAATATATATATATATTTTATTCTAATGCACCAAAAAGGAGAAAATAAAATATTGTATCTTCTAACATTGAGCAATTAGATGTATCTGAGTGAAAATAAAAGCGGCGGGGGATTTTACAAAATAAATATAATGTTTTATTTTTCAAAAAATAATAACGAATGGAGGCTTTAAAAAAATAACCTTGAAAGTTGAACAATAGGACACTAGCTGTCTCCCCAGTGGCGCAATTGGTTAGCGCACGGTACTTATAAGCAGTACTTGTGAGTGATGCCGGGGTTGTGAGTTCGAGCCTCACCTGGGGAACTTTATTTTTTGATACAGCACAATTTGAATTATAGATTATAAAAAAATAAAATGGTCCATTTATTCTTTTGTCTGATAATGGTGACAATGTTGTTGCCGAAACGTCACACACTAATAAATTATTTGGATTAAGTCCTTTTTTATTTTATTTTTTAATTCATAATTTTTTTAAAAATATATTTAAACCCTTATCTCATCATTAAATATTTTCAGTAGAAATATATATGCGTTGAACTACTACAATTTGGTAGAAGGTAACGTTGAAGTGTGTGGTAAACAAGTTAAAAACTTCCATCATAAACAAACGCAATCCACTTCATCGACCTCTCCCAAGTCTTTGACAGAGAAAGAAAGAGAATAAAGAGAATAGAAAAAAATATGAAATAAAAACTAATCTTAAAACTCGCCAAACTTGGGATAGATTGAAGTATACTGGGTTTTAGAAAGCAACCTTTTTTCTCAAACGCACCAAGCAAGTCAATTTAAATACAATATTTCACAAACTGTTCGTCTTGACCAATGCTTATCCCAAGGATCAATCCTAAGACCTATTTTTTCCAACTTTTACCTGAACGATTTACACATCTTCATACCATTGGAAGTGTAGGCATAATATATGATTGTAAAATAATTATTTGATTTAAAAAATAGCTCATTATATCATAGCGTAGAAAATTAGTCTTGGAAAATCTTAAGATGTGAAGGTATTTATTGATGAAGTCAGTTCCACTCTAGTCGACAATTATCAACAACCCAACTATCTACAGCTAGAGAATATCGAGCAAGCAAGCTAGGCAACTAAATGATGATTTACAAATATTAAAGTAATAAATATGTTTCCACTATTTTAAGTGATAATTAAATTAAATAATCTATAATTATACACATATAAATGAATGTATGTGTGTGTGTGTGTCTGTCTGTCCTTTATGCCTGACCAAACCACTCATTGGAACGCCATGAAACTTTGGGAAGTTATTTAGTATAGTACTGGGAAGGTTTCTAGCAAATTAAATTTTTGAAATAACTTTTCGCTTTAAAATAATCAAGATAGATATTTTAATTTATCTGTTATAATTCAACAATCTGCTCTAAATATTATCATGATGATACGATGATTTTGTAATGTAGAAAATTAGGAAAGACAAAATTCAGGATGACACGGCAATTTATTTGAGACAAGAATAATGATACAATTACAAGGCAAAATACAATTCCTTTAACTTCCAATTACCGATGGAACCAATTAATATTGATTTTATTCAACTTATCGAGTATTTTTCAAGGGACCGGGAAAAAATGTTCATTTTATTGAGAGATTCGTTAGACAAACCTTTACTCGGGTAAAACCCGGGCGAAGCCGGGTACGTCCGCTAGTAAAATATAAATTATTTCTTCGCCATAATATTATACATGCACACTCGGATAAAATATTACTGAGTAAGTCTCGGGTATTTCTCGGTATTTATTTTTTATTTTATTTCAACACACAAAACGCGATACCCCGGCTATGGATAATTGCGTTGATTTACATTTTTTAAACAGAAACAGTTATAAACATATTATACAAGAAAAGTAATCGAAAATAACAAGAGAAACAATAATATATATTAGGAACCTGAACCTTTCAGGTTTGAAAGATAATCACAAATATATTTACAAAAATAGTTAAATTTATGATAATTTTCTCTGATATTTACAAATTGATATAAATATACAACATTATTTATTGTCTGTTGTCTAACGGTGAAGAAGATTGGGCATTCCAGCAGTAGGTTTTATTTTTTATTCAAAGGCAATTAGGAGATTTGAGAGATTTGTGTTCCACCAAAGTACTACACAATCTATCATCAATTCAAGAATCAAGGGACGAGTTTCTTTTATACGCCGATTTATTACAAAACGCTCAAGCTTTCGGGCTGGCCGGCCCTTCTACAGGAGAAATGTAAAACATATGGAACATTGAACAGTATATAGGGATGAGACTATTTACATATTTAAAACTATAGGGACTTTGCATATCTATGAAACGTTGAGATGAATAATTAGCATACCAGGAAATTATGGAAAGGAGAAATTAACATGCATGATAATAGCTATTGAATGTAGTAGAGTTAGGAATATTTTCTAATGTCTATGAGGGAGGAGAGGGGGATACGCACAGATGGAGGATACAAGGCTATGGGAACAGGGATTGGTAGGCTTCAGGTAGGTCTATGTGTCTATTGATGGCATGGAAGCCCTGGGAAACGAGAGCTTCCAAGGTGAGGCGCTGCCGCTTGTTGTATATGCGGCTATAGTGCACAGATGGATTGGCCAGATCGAAAGAGTGGTTGGAGGTCCGGATGTGTTGATATATAGCTGATTTCTCATCTTGTCTGGAGATGTTTTTGCTGTGCTCTTCGAGTCTTGTCCCTACGCTCCTGCCTGTCTCACCAACGTAGACAACGTCGCAGTCAGCGCAGGGGATGGAGCAGACACAGCCAGACAAGAGAGATGGGTTATATGGGCTATTGCTTTTTGTGTCTGGGTTCCTAATGAGGGAGCTGATGTTAGGGGAGTTGGAGTAAAGTGTCCTGACTCCAAATTTGCTTAGGGCTCGGGCTATGGAGGAGCTAGTGGGGGAATATGGGAGGACACATATGGATTTATATATTGGGTTGGAAGAGGTGTGGTTGGGGTTGTAGAAGTGGCGTAATAAAAGCAAATTTGGAGTCAGGACCCTTTACTCCAACTCCCCTAACATCAGCTCCCTCATTAGGAACCCAGACACAAAAGGCAATAGCCCATATAACCCATCTCTCTTGTCTGGCTGTGTCTACTCCATCCCCTGCGCTGACTGCGACGTTGTCTACGTTGGTGAGACAGGCAGGAGCGTAGGGACAAGACTCGAGGAGCACAGCAAAAACATCTCCAGACAAGATGAGAAATCAGCTATATATCAACACATCCGGACCTCCAACCACTCTTTCGATCTGGCCAATCCATCTGTGCACTATAGCCGCATATACAACAAGTAGCAGCGCCTCACCTTGGAAGCTCTCGTTTCCCAGGGCTTCCATGCCATCAATAGACACATCGACCTCCCTGAAACCTACCAATCCCTGTTCCCATAGCCTTGTATCCTCCATCTGTGCGTATCCCCCTCTCCTCCCTCATAGACATTAGAAAATATTCCTAACTCTACTACATTCAATAGCTATTATCATGCATGTTAATTTCTCCTTTTCATAATTTTCTGGTATGCTAATTATTCATCTCAACGTTTCATAGATATGCAAAGTCCCTATAGTTTTTAAATATGTAAATAGTCTCATCCCTATATACTGTTCAATGTTCCATATGTTTTCACATTTCTCCTGTAGAAGGGCCGGCCAGCCCGAAAGCTTGAACGTTTTGTAATAAATCGTCGTATAAAAGAAACTCGTCCCTTGATTCTTGAATTTTATCGTACTTTATTGAAGGGATTCCAGTACTTATATAGAGATGTATGTATATAATTTAAAGTCAAAGTAAACTTTAAGCATAAAGAGATAAATATATATATAATATAACTTTAAAGCACAAAAATATATAGTAAATGAAAACATTAAGATGCGAATGATTCCTTCACACATATATCAAACCTCTACTGTCCTTACTGCGATGAAAAATAATTGAGAGGACTTCGTCATCAGTGGTGAACCCTCCCAGTGGTTTCGCCAATATAATCTACCAGACCGCTTCTGTAGAGCTCTAATACTGTATTAGATCATTCTGCTTATATATGCTACACTGAAGGGTGGAATCTTAAAAAATAGTATTCAAGGAAACTATGGACATAAGCTTTTAGGACAGCTAGGACATCATCGCAGAAAGGACGGTAAAAGTTTGATATATGTGTAAAGAAACATTCACGTCTAAATGTTTTCATTTGGTATATATAAATGGCGCGTTATTGATTTTTATCAATTTATGTCTGTCTTTATCTTTATTAAAAAACAAAAAAAAAGGGATATATCCTTATCGGGCAACTGAAAGTTGCTGATGGCTTGTGTCATCTTTGTCTTTATTGTTTGAGGAAGAACATTTCTCGATGCAAATATTATAGGTAATTCCACTGTCCATAATTTGCTAGAATTACATTGATACTGAGATTGATACAAGAGTTGTGTTCAGATTGATAGTTAATTTCTGCCTTTTGCATAATTATTTTTGTGTAAAATCATTTTTATTCTGTTTTTTTGAAATTATTTTACTACGTGCCAAAGTATGTATAAATAGATAGTTCTGTTTAATAAAGTCAGTACGTTTGTGAAATACGCCCCCGGTGTGTAAGAGTCCATCCTTTATAGAGTAGATCTCGCTCTGGAAGTCAACGAGTGATCGCCAGCAATCGAAACTTCCCTCAACACAAATCAACTACAGTCCTCAGAAGGTGGCGGAGGGTTGGTACTTCGAAGTAGAACACCTCCTCCAGCCAAGGTTAAACAAGTTGGATTCATCTGGTTTAATAGAAATATCTTCAGGATGATTTGTGTGTCAGCGTGATATAAATAAGAAATCTTACCTCGGCATTCCTCGGCATAATGATATTCACAATAAAGTTTGTCATATTGTCTTGATATATATATTGGTAATTATTCTTCCTTTTGAATTCACGCCAGTATTTTCTCGATATAAATAATTATTAAATTTTTTCTCAAAAATTATTTTATAATACAATTCCTCATATATTTTATAATATATATTTTCAGATGAATAATCTTATTCATTATCGTTATCATCATATTTTTTATGGTTTCGCTTATTATAATTTTTTAATGAGCTTATTTTATTTCTTTTTATCACATTTAACAACTATATAGAATCAATTGCAAATCAGAATTTTCCCAAAGCAAATAACAATAAAAACATCACAATATATCAATTAATATATATATTTTTCAAATTACTATTTTAATAATCATTTAGTTTCATCATTAATATACTAAGATTTAAAATATTAATTTTCTTTGTAATTTAAATTGAATGAATTTTTAAAAATATATATTTATAGAAATATAATTATGTATGGAAGGTCCTATATTTATAATATAAAATATTTAAAAAACTAAAATTAGTTTACTCCATTGTCATACTCAAAAGATTAAATTTTTATTTATAATGGAATAATTCATAAATAAATAGAGATTTTAATTTTTTGTTGTTAAAATTATCTCTCATATATACAGTTAAACCTGTCTATAGCGCTCTCTCTTGGGACTCACCAAAATAGGGTGCTATAGAGAGGGGGTGCTATAGACAGGTCTCTTTTAATGTAAATCGCATCGTACTACGTATTTAAAATCGGGCGCTATAAAGAGGGAGGCGCTATTTAGAGGGGGCGCTATAGACAGATTTAACTGTATATATGTATATCTTGTTGAGCTGGGCATTTATAGAGGACAAAAATAGCATTAATAGAAGAATAGATATCCCCCAATCATACCTACAGATAAAACAGAAATATTATTATATATTGAATATATACAATAGAGTATTTTAATAATATAATTTAAGAGAAGTAATCATATTCCCAATGAACAGTTTGACCACACCAATCTGTCTTATACAAACCCTCGCCACATCCCGTGGATGTTTACAAAGTTTGACTTCACCGATATTGATAGGCGAACTGCCTCATCGAAATATTGGAAATTATAATAAACATTTGATCCAAGCTAAGCGTTATATATTCATTCAATTTATATATATATATATATATATATATATATATATATATATATATATTGTTACATCATGATTAATGGCGTATTTCTTATATCATTTTTAATATATTTGAAATTTAAATTATATATTTATTTATTTTTATATTCTATGATATTTATTTAAAACAGATTATTTTTTAGATTATCATCATTTGTATTTAGGTACACGTGTGACTTCACTGCTCTCTTTGATGTGAGGAAATAAATAAATGATTCTGGAGGCTACTTAAAGTAGACTTATCTCATTATTCCCTTATATAAATTTGTAGGATGGTTGAAACACGCTCTGGTAAGATGCAAGACCCAGCACAGGAGAGAATCATGCCTGAAGAGTCTGCCAAGCCGCAACCTGGTGCAACAATTGGTAGAGATGCTAGTTCCGACCCAGTTGTCCTGAATCCCAACATCGACATCCCCAAGTTTGATGGAACGGAAGACCCTCGCCCATGGATTGAATCTCTTGAAGAAATTGGCTTCCTGTACCATTGGGCAGACTACATTATCTCTCGTTATGCTGCCATGAATATGATTGGTAGCGCCAAAACCTGGCTGAACCTACACAAGATAAGTTTCACCAGCTGGGAAAATTTCAAGAGCCGCCTAATTCAGGATTTTGCCTCAGACGCCAACAAAGAAGAAATGAAGATGAGGCTAAACAGAATGCAGCAGTGGAATGAACCTGCAATCAGGTTCGCAGAGGATATCCTTGTACTGTGCAACAAGGTCGACCCCCAAATGGAAGAAGAGACTAAAATAAACTGGGTTATTGGAGGGTTAAAGAAAGAATACTCTTTTGCCCTTCACCTAAACCCTCCTAAAAATACCAATGAACTTCTAGAAATTTGTAAAAAGCTGGATTTGTTCGAAAAGAATTACCAAGAACGTGCAGAAAAATCAAAAGCTCTTTATAATGGACCACGCTCTCCTCTTCCCCATCATCAAGAGCAATGGAAGAATGCTACGTCGTTCAGAAGACCATATCAGAACACCTCCAAGCCCCAGGCCCCCGCTCCGAGGTACAACCAGAACACCTCCAAGCCCCAGGCCCCCACTCCGAGGTATTACCAGAACAAGCCTCTGCCCCAGGTATCTGCCCCTAGACGATCTTACACTCCCAATCCTGAGCCAAAACCGGTCTACCCAAGTAAAACATACAATAAGAATCCAAATTCAAATAGGAATAGGACAGAAGACGGGAGACCAATATGTTTCAAGTGTAACAAGCCAGGACACGTAGCGCGGTATTGCAGAGTCAGGTTTGTAAGAATTGTGGAAGAGGACCCCATAGTTACACAAGACAAGGTCGAAGAAGAAATCCGAATGGATAATGGAACTCAGAAGTCGAGACCTCTGCTCTACGCGGACGTAAGTAATAGCCCGTACTCGAGTATCCCTACAAGGAATAGATATGCCACATTAGAAGATTTAAACTAAACATCGCGCCTGAGTCCGTCAATCAAAGCAAGTCGACCATAAATGGAATTAAAAAGTTGGACCCCAAATATAAAATGAACATTAACGTGGATAGAATCGGTATCTGCGAAGCTTTGATTGATACAGGCGCCGATCTTTCAGTGGTCGACCTTAATACAGCTCTCAACACAGGTCTTGAAATAATAAATCCTGATAAAATGTGCTCCGGACCCGATGGCAAAGAATTAGATATCGTAGGAAATATTATTTTAAATATAAAATTTGATGACAAAACAATCACACATCAATTTGTGATAATGAGAACACATTTGCGAATATTTATACTTGGACGTGATTTTCTTAAGAAAATGAACGCAAAAATTGATTGTCAGCGTGAAATAATCAAATATGACTTGACAGAAAATCGTGACGTAATCAAATATCAACAGAAGAAAATAAAAAGTGCAAAGGATGCCATTATACCAGAACTTTCTATTAAATTGATTAATGCATTTGTAGAAGCAGAGGATGGCGAATACATCATCGAGGAGAACCATAAAATGTTTCAAACAAATGGACTTCGACTAGCGAGAAGCTTAATAAATGTTGTGAATAAGGAAACATATATCTGGATAACAAACCCTTACCCTCGACCATTAAAAATATTAAAAAACCAAACATTGTGCTTTGGAAGCCAGCCAGCCGAAGTGAATCTTGTGGAAGAAAGTGAACAAAAAGAGCATGAAGAACCCCAATTTCAGATAAACGAAAATTTAGCATATAAGGAAAAGGAGCAATTGAAACAAGTTTTGGAAAGGTACGAGGATTTGTTTTCGTCGGGATTAGGAAGATCCAACTTAGCGAAACATCGGATCGATACAGAAGGCGCGAAACCGATCAAACACAAGCCGTATAGGGTGAGCGCGAAAGAGCGAGAAATCATAAAAGAACAAATTGATGAAATGCTCAGAGACGGCATAATTAGACCATCCTCGAGTCCATGGTCCTTCCCTGTAATCTTGGTCAAGAAGCGAGATGGTAAGTACAGATTTTGCGTTGACTACAGAAAATTGAATGATGTAACAGTGAAGGATGTTTACCCCAATTCCAAGAATTGATGACGTAATGGATACTCTCCAAGGATCGAAGTACTTCTCAGCAATAGACCTTAGATCGGGATATTGGCAAGTCGAAATTGAAGAGAAAGACAAGGAGAAGACAGCTTTCACTACGACCCACGGTTTATATGAATTCAACGTCATGCCCTTTGGACTATGCAACGCCCCTGCTACTTTTGAGAGGAATATGGACAATGTGCTTGGAAATCTAAGATGGCAGATTTGCCTTTGTTATCTGGACGACGTTATTATATACAGCTCAGACTTTCCAACCCACCTTAAAAGACTTGAAGCTGTCTTAAAATGTTTTAGTGAAACTAATTTGAAACTGAACGACAAGAAATGCAGATTTGCTTTTGAAGAACTTGAGATCCTTGGTCATATAACCAACCAACAGGGTATAAAACCGGCCGAATATAATATCAAAGCCGTTAGGGATTTTCCTCAGCCCAAGAAGGTCAAAGAAGTACAATCGTTCCTAGGAATGTGTTCCTATTATAGAAAATTCATTAAAGATTTCTCATTAATTGCTGACCCAATGACAGGACTCATCAGGAAAAATGCGCAATTTACCTGGACAGAAAAACAAGAGGAAGCATTTCAAAACCTTAAAAAAGCTCTGATAAATCCGCCAATCTTAGGTCACTTTGATCCAAATGCAGCCACCTACATTCACACAGACGCCTCTAACATCGGCTTAGGTGCAACACTGGTCCAAATTATCTGTGGGGAAGAGAAGGTGATATCATATTTGAGTCGAACTCTAAGTAAAGCTGAGCAAAATTACTCAACCACCGAAAAGGAATGTTTGGCTGTGGTGTGGGCGATATCAAAACTACGACCCTACCTATATTGTAGCGTAGAATTCAAGTCTTGAAATATCCTAAGATGTAAAAGTATTTATTGATGACGTCACAGCGACGAGTCGACAATTATTAACAAGTCAGCCCAACTATCTACAGCTAGAGAATCTTAAGCAAGTAAGCAAAGAAATATTTTAAGATGATTTCACAAAAACAGATTAATATATATTTTTATAATCTGTTGAATATATTTTCATTGAATAATATTAAATTAAATAATAAAATATTTCTTCGCCACATAGCCTCCTCCTATAAAGAGCATCGACCCGATGCTCAGAAGGAGACTTACATCCTCAGTCTCAAGGCTCGAGAACGGGTGATAGGGCCTGAGATCTCTTCGCGGGTCTGTGGTTGTTGTGTTCGTTCAGTGGGGATGTCTTCTTCCTGGAAGTTTGTCGAGTCATCTTCTGGGTCCTCTTCTAGCTGGTCCTCCTGGTCCTCTGGGTTTAAATAAGGTTTCATCCTACCAATGTGAACTAAATCTTTTGTTTTACGACGACCTTGCTGGTTTCCGAATGTTTCAACTTCATAGGTCACATCAGATATTTTTCGGGTTACTTTGTATGGGCCGAAGTAACGTCTCATTAGTTTTTCCGAATATCCCACTTTACGCACAGGAATAAAGATCCATACAAGATCTCCAGGCTGATAAATTATATTTCTGTGATGGGCGTCATAGCGATGTTTATTGCTACCTTGAGATCTCATGGAGTGGATACGTGCCAGTTTTCGTGCTTCTTCGGCTCTTGCCCCTAGAGTTTGGATGAAATCGTCGTCTTCTGGCAATAACTTGGGGAATAACACGTCAAGTGGAGTCTCGGCTTCACGCCCGTGTACAAGGAAAAATGGGGTGAACCCAGTAGACTCTTGTTTTGCTGTGTTGTATGCAAATGTAACGAATGGAAGAATCCTGTCCCAATCTTTATGGTTGACATCTACATACATGGACAGCATGTCTGCTATGGTCTTATTCAACCTCTCCGTGAGTCCGTTTGTCTGAGGGTGATAGGCGGTCGTCTTCCGATGGGTTATTCTGCACTGGTTGTTCAGATCACTTATCATTGAAGATGTGAAGTTCCTTCCTCTATCCGTGATTAATTCCCTCGGCGCGCCGTGCTTTAAGATGACATCTTCAATGAAGAATTTGGCGACTTCCATGGATTCACTTGTGGGTAGAGCTTTAGTTATCGCATATTTTGTTAGGTAGTCCGTACATACAATAATCCAACGGTTGCCACTTTCTGATGTTGGAAATCTCCCCAGGAGATCCATTCCTACCTTTTCAAAGGCAACTTCAGGAACAGGTATTGGCTGTAAGTGCCCTGAGGGGAGTTGGGGCTGATGTTTACGCCTCTGACAATCTGAACAGTGTGCCACATACCTTCTAACTGTTCTATACATTCCGGGCCAGTAATACTTTTTTCTTATTCGGTCATAGGTTTTAGTAAATCCGAGGTGACCAGCCGTGGGTGAATCATGGAAATTTTTCAGTAATTCCTGCCTTAAATGGCGTGGAACCACCAAAAGCCATGGTTTCCCCATTGGATCATAATTTTTTCTGTAGAGCGTGTTATCGATTTTTACAAAGGAATTATTAGGAGAACTTTGTAATTTGTCAGCGATTTTTCTAATAGCTTGATCATTCATCTGCTCTTCGCTAAAGTTCTGCAAAGTCACTATGCTTGGAATATCTTCCTCCATATCTTCACTGTATTCTAATGGACTTCTTGATAAGCAGTCTGCGTCCTGATGTTTCCTTCCGCTCTTATACACGACAGTGACGTCAAACTCTTGCAGCCGAAGTGCCCATCTTGCTAACCTCCCACATGGGTCTTTGAGGTTGGTCAGCCAGCACAAAGAGTGGTGGTCTGTAACAATAGTGAACGGCTGTCCAAAGACATATGGTCGGAATTTATTGATAGCCCAAATGATGGCAAGGCATTCCCTTTCTGTGGTTGAATACTTTTTTTCTGCCTTATTTAAGGTTCTGGATGCATAAGCAATGGCTCTTTCCTTTCCCTTTTGTATCTGCACTAATACTGCTCCTATTCCGTAGTTGCTTGCGTCAGTGTGTATTTCGGTTGGGGATGAGTAATCAAAATGTCCAAGAGCGGGTTCGGAAATTAACGCTGACTTGAGAGCTTCAAATGCATTTTGCTCTTCCTGGTTCCAATTAAATGCTGAGTCTTTCTTCAAAAGGTCATTCAAGGGTTGGGCTACGTGGGCATAATTGGGTATGAAGCGGCGCTAGTAGGATGAAAGGCCAAGAAAACTTCTAACTTCCTTCAATGACCTTGGCGTAGCGAAGTCGCGGACTGCTCGAATCTTTTCTTGGTCGGGACGAATTCCATTTTCACTCACCTCATGTCCAAGAACCGTGATAGTTTTTTGCACCAAACTTGCATTTCTTGGAATTGAGACATAATCCGGCTTTCTTAAGGCAATTTAATACAAGTTGAAGGCGTCTTAGGTGTTCTTCAAAGCCATCTGAAAAAACGATGATGTCATCGAGGTAACACAAGCAAATGGTCCACTTAAGACCCTTCAGAAGATTATCTATCATTCGTTCGAAGGTAGCTGGAGCATTACATAACCCAAATGGCATTACTTTGAACTCGTACAGTCCATCTGGAGTTATGAATGCTGTCTTCTCACGGTCCGATTCTTCTACGTCGATTTGCCAGTACCCTGATTGGAGGTCCATGGAAGAATAAAATCTAGCTCCCCGTAAGCAGTCTAAAGTGTCGTCGATCCTTGGGAGAGGGTAGACATCCTTTTTTGTTATTTTGTTAAGGCGGCGGTAATCGACGCAGAATCTCCAGCTTCCATCCTTTTTTCTTATCAATACTACAGGCGAGGCCCACGGACTTTCAGAGGGCTGAATGATGTCAAGCTTTTCCATCTTGTTTACCTCATCCTGAATAATTTGGCGTTCTCTTGGTGCAACTCGGTAAGGTCTTTGTTTGGTCGGTAGGTGGTCTCCAGTGTTAATTCGGTGTTTAACATTGACGTCCTTGAATTGTTTTCTTTTACTAAATTCGAAAATATCCGTATAGTTTTTTTAACAAATTTCTTAATTTTTCTTTTTGAGATTCATCAAGTGAATCATCTATAAAAAATTCCGAGATTTTTGGGTCTTCAGAATGTTCCGCCTCTGTTTCAACTTGGTTACAATCAGCTAGAGTACATAATTGACTATCTTCGATGACAGCACTATCGGCTACATGCATCCCTTGTGGGATTAGTTTCGGATATGGACTCCAATTCACCACCCAAAGTTTACCTCGGTTATTGGTAAGTGAAATGACAGAGGAGGGAGCCGTTAGTTCTCTTTCCAGCAATAGCTCTTTTCGACATTCTGCCACCACAATTGCGTCATTAGGAATGTCACGACTTGCTACTTCTATTAACTGAATAGAGGCGGGTTCGATTCTATATTCCAATTCCGAGTAGAGAGGTGAGCTGTTCTTAGGGGTATCCTCAAAAAGACATTTTTCTAAGAAGAGTGTGTCGTCAGCTGAATCAATTATCGCCCTAGATAACTTCAAAAAGTTCCAACCAAGAATAACTTCGTGACTACAGTCTTCCATAACGACAAATTCAAAGCTTTCCTGTAGTCCATTCAAGTCCAGTTTCAGTGTGCAGCGTCCTTTTGGTCTTACCATTTTACCGTTGGCTACTCGTAATGTGACGTCAGTTTCGGCAAACATTATTTTTCTTAGTTTGAGTCTGAACCTCTCAGAAATGACAGAATATGAGGCTCCTGAGTCGACGAGGGCACGCGTCATTTTTCCTTCTATTTTAATGTCTATGTAATTTTCTTTTAATTCTAATGTGGTCGACAAGGGAGGATTTATAAATTTTGCGGCCTTACCTCCAAAATAGGACGCATCTTCTAGTTTTCCTGACGGGGACGGCGAGGCGACTGGCTGGGTCTTCTATCAGGAGACGAATATTGTCCTTTTCGGCCAGTGTAAGGAGAGGGGCTTCGGTAGCGGCGTCTATTTTCTCTTGGCAGGTCGTCGTTGGGCTCTTGGCTGCTCCGAGAATTATAGAATGTTCTAGGCTCTAGCCTATCTCTCTGCTTGTAATTCCAAGTTTGTTCTCCTTCATATTCTCTCCTCTTGTCACGGCAGTAGCGCACGACGTGGCCAGGGCGTCCGCAGTGGAAACAGATTGGCTTACCTTCCGTGGTTCGCCATTCGTTGGTATCGCGTCTTCCGTTTACTTGTTTTGGCTGCTGCGGTCTTATCGTTTGGGCCACATATCTATTATTATAAAACTCTCTGGGTCTTTCCTTCTGTGGGGAACTTCTCCTAGGCTTTGAGATTGGCGCCAGGGTTCTTCCAATCTCCTCCTTTACCATATCTTCGATGGTAGAAATTTTTGGTTCCTCTCGAGTAGAGCCTAATGCCCGCTGTACCTCCTCACGAACAATTTGCCTGATCATAGATGACAGATCTGCCCTGTCATCATGATCACTGAGAGATGCCACATTTGGTAGTCGCTCGTATTTGGTAGGGGTCACTCGCTTACAGTGTATGCTTTCGATGCGGCGACATTCGGTGACGAATTGCTCAGTGTTATGCACATCCCTTGGGATAAGTGCCTGGTAGAGCTCCTCAGCTATCCCTTTCATCAGATGGGATATTTTATCTTCCTCATTCATTTGTGGATCTACCTCTTTGCAAAGGCGCAGGACGTCTTGGATGTAATATTCGGTGCTTTCTCCTTTTAATTGTGCGCGAGTTTTGAGTATTTTCTCAGCTCGCAGTCTTGAGCTTTCATTTTTTCCAAATACATTTTCTAATTGTGACATGAACTCCGTCCATGTCTGGATGCTTTCCTCGTTGTTTTCATACCATTTGAGAGCAGTGCCAGTAAGATAGAAATAAACGTTAGCGAGACAAAGGGTTTCATCCCATTGGTTGTGCTTCGCCACACGTTCATACCCTTTTAACCAGCTACGGGGATCTTCAACACCCTCACCAGAGAACATTGAGGGGTTTCTAGGTAGATGTTGGACAAAAAATGAACCCACCTGAGTAGTTGCTTCTTTCTTGATGTTCATGGTTTTTTCTTCTTGCTCAACCGAGTCAATTTTCCGTTTTTTTTCTGAATGGGTATCGATCCAGCTTCTTCACCAGTTGTAGCGTAGAATTCAAGTCTTGAAATATCCTAAGATGTAAAAGTATTTATTGATGACGTCACAGCGACGAGTCGACAATTATTAACAAGTCAGCCCAACTATCTACAGCTAGAGAATCTTAAGCAAGTAAGCAAAGAAATATTTTAAGATGATTTAACAAAAACAGATTAATATATATTTTTATAATCTGTTGAATATATTTTCATTGAATAATATTAAATTAAATAATAAAATATTTCTTCGCCACAATATGGAAGACACTTCAAGATAATTACAGACCATCACGCATTGTGCTGGCTGAAAAATCTTAAAGATCCAACAGGTAGACTTGCAAGGTGGGCACTGAAAATTCAGGAATACGATTTTGACATAATACACAAATCGGGTAAAAAACATATGGATGCTGATGGCTTATCTAGAGGACCCCTACCTGAAATGGATTGGGTCGAAGATTATGAACGACTATTTTTGAATCAGATAATAAATGAAGAGGATGAATTCATAGAAAATGTTAAGAAAAGCCTTAAAGGAAGCAAACGAGCAATCACACAGAATTTTAAAGAGGAAAATGGATGTCTATATAAGAAGAACCCAAACCCTGAAGGCAGAGCATGGTTGCTGGTAGTGCCGAAGAAGAGAAGGAAAGAAATCATGAGTGAATTCCACAACCATATGCTGAATGGCCATCTAGGCGTCGCCAGAACCACATACCGTTTGAAGAATAAATATCATTGGCCTTCCATGCTGAAAGATGTTTCAGAATTTGTAAAGACGTGCCATCTTTGCCAAAGTCGGAAAGGTTCAAATCAGATTGACTTTGTTGGTCCCTTGCCATCAACGAAAAGAAGAAGGAAGTGGATAATTGTGTTGACTGATTATTATACCAGGTACGCTGAAACAAAGGCAGTCTCAGAAGCAACAGTGAAAGAAGTCTCTACATTTTTAATCGAACAAACCTTTTTACGTCACGGGGCCCCAAGGTTTCTTATTAGTGACAGAGGTTCACAGTTCACTAGCAATTTGATGAAGGAGGTTATGAAAATGTGCAAAGTTAAACACTGCTTCACGACGAGCTACCATCCCCAGACTAACGGACTAACGGAACGGCTAAATAGAACTCTAATCAACATGATAAGCATGTATGTAAATACAGACCAGAAAAACTGGGACGAAATCCTCCCTTTCGTCACCCACGCGTACAATACCACGATTCAAGAAACCACAGGCTACTCTCCATTTTTCCTGTTATTTGGGAGGGAACCCATGTCCCTCTTAGACGACGATAATATCCCAATTGACAGTAACATGAACAATTATGACGAATATATAGAAAATTACTTAGATAAAATAGCAAGGACGAGACAGGTAGTCATTAACAACACAGAGAAGACTCAGGAAAGAATGAAGAGAAACTATGACAAAAAACACAACGAGAGAATCTATGAACCAGGACATTTAGTGGCAGTTTGGACACCAGTCAGGAAAATCGGAAAATGTGAAAAACTATTGAGAAAATATTTTGGCCCATATCGAATATTAAAGAAGCTGTCTAACGTAAATTACTTAATTGAGCCGAAAGATAATCCTGGCCAAGACCCATTGATTGTCCATGTCTCAAGACTCAAACCCTATTTTGAGAGAATTGATGAGGTAACTCACGAGGACGTGACGACCTCTGGAGAGGGGGAAGTGTTACATCATGATTAATGGCGTATTTCTTATATCATTTTTAATATATTTGAAATTTAAATTATATATTTATTTATTTTTATATTCTATGATATTTATTTAAAACAGATTATTTTTTAGATTATCATCATTTGTATTTAGGTACACGTGTGACTTCACTGCTCTCTTTGATGTGAGGAAATAAATAAATGATTCTGGAGGCTACTTAAAGTAGACCTATCTCATTATTCCCTTATATAAATTTGTAGGATGGTTGAAACACGCTCTGGTAAGATGCAAGACCCAGCACAGGAGAGAATCATGCCTGAAGAGTCTGCCAAGCCGCAACCTGGTGCAACAATATATATGATTGCTGTGCTGCTACAAACATTGAGAAGGGGTATCTTATAATAATATTGTAACAAAGTATTTATTATTTTATTAGCAGAGTATTTTTTATGTTTATATTTTGGTATACTCTGTACACTTCCCTCTTTTTATCTTTTTATAATTCATAGTTTCTTCTTGCCTGAAATAAATTGTTGTCTGATACCGAAGTTTTTGTCTTCCCTAATTTTCCACGAGGCAATATTTTGTTATGTGTGTGGGGAAACTGCGCTCAAGTAAACATATATTTTGGGAGAATATCTTCATCTCGTTTGAAACCGCTATCATTAGACCGTACTGTGAAATGTAGAATTTCATGTTATAAGCATTGATAGATATATCATTGTGTGTGCAAGTTACCAGTTTTTATTAGAGTTATTTATACTATATTAAATATCATATTTCTAAGTAAAGGGAGAATACTATATATAGAAAATATATTTGAAAACATAAGAAATATATATATGTTATATGATGATCTTTTAGAAAAGAAAAGAGCTGGTGAAGACTATTTACTAGTTTATTTGGTAATCTAAAGTCAAAGTTTACAAAATTAATAGTAATCGAAAATTGAGGCATATTATATGTAGATTACCTAATTTTAACTAAAAATATAGCCAATTTACATGATAAAAAAAAAGAAAACAAGCCTAACTCTCTCTCTCTCCCTCGCAAAAAAAGGTATTTTTATATATACAGCGCCATCTGGGCTTCTCGATGGCGGCGTCACAGAGTTCATCTATGAAAATAAAATAGGATTATTCACATAAAAATAAAATGGCAAAACATATATATTTACAACATATATTTACAAAGGTATAGAGCTGATAGAGTACCTGTACATATAAAAGGTAAATACGGGATTGTATATTGTATGGAGTTCAGTTTTAAAATATATAAATGTGGAGAGATAACTCAACAATTTCAAAACTTGTTAAATTACCGTTTAGTTGCATTAAGTCAGGTTTGATTTGGCTAGACGTACCTTTTTGTCTAGCACATCTATCTAGTGTGTTCCCTAAGTGTTTATATTGAATTCTCGAATGTACAACTGTGGTTGAGGCGATGTGTCTGGTGTGACGCGTGTGGGAGATGTTCCACATGAGTTGTTACTCACGTCCAGGTGGCCTATAAGAAGGGAGGTCTGACAGGGCTCAGTTCGTGTTCTATCTGATAAGGTCCGTGGTTGTCAAGTGGTGTGGATTGAAACAATCCTGCAGGTCATCAATATCAGGAGGTCCTAGGAGGTTTGAGGATCCATTTCTTGTGCATCCTAGATAAGTCCTCAGAGTTCGGCGGATTGAGTGAATCTTTGGTTATTAGGTCCAGGTCGGGGATCGTCGAGGGAAATACTGTCTGTAGACACACAGATTGTATTGTTTCAGCTGTCAGCAATCAGAACTCTCAAGTGATTAGATTTCTCTATGCAATCTCTCGTTATCTAGAAAGTGCTAGACAAAACGACTATTCAGGACTCTAAGTGCATAAGTTGCTGTTGATTTGACTATGATGTTTGTTTCTTTGATATATCAATGCGTTTTACCACTTGGTTTTATATAAATCTCCTCTGAATGTGATATCTATATATATATAAATGAATGTATGTCTGTTTGTTTGTCCTTTATGCCTGACCAAACCACTCATTGGATCGCCATGAAACTTTGGGAAGTTATTTAGTATAGTACTGGGAAGGTTTCTAGCAAATAAAATTTTTGAAATAACTTTTCGCCTAGAAATAATCAAGATAAATAATCTAATTTATCTGTTATAATTCAACAATCTGCTCTAAATATTATCATGATGATACGATGATTTTGTAATGTATAAAATTAGGAAAGACAAAATTCAGGATGACACGGCAATTTATTTGAGACAAGAATAATGATACAATTCAAAAGCAAGATACTATTCCTTTAACTTCCAATTACCGAGGGAACCAATTAATATTGATTTTATTCAACTTATCGAGTATTTTTTCAAGGGACCGGGAAAAAATGTTCACTTTATCGAGAGATTCGTTAAACAAACCTTTACTCGGGTAAAACCCGGGCGAAGCCGGGTACATCCATACAAGAATAATGATACAATTCCAAGGCAAGATACTATTTCTTTAACTTCCAATTACCGAGGGAACCAATTAATATTGATTTTATTCAACTTATCGAGTATTTTTCAAGGGACAGGGAAAAAATGTTCACTTTATCGAGATATTCGTTAAACAAACCTTTACTCGGGTAAAACCCGGGCGAAGCCGGGTACATCAATACAAGAATAATGATACAATTCCAAGGCAAGATACTATTCCTTTAACTTCCAATTACCGAGGGAACCAATTAATATTGATTTTATTCAACTTATCGAGTATTTTCAAGGGACCGGGAAAAAAATGTTCACTTTATCGAGAGATTCGTTAGACAAACTTTTACTCGGGTAAAACCCGGGCGAAGCCGGGCGGGTCCGCTAGTATTTACTAAAAGAATGAAAGTTAGGAGATATTCGTTTAGGAATAAATGGATTCTTATCTATTTGAATTCTTTTTGGTCTTGTTTCTTTTGTAATTTTAATTTTTAAAAAGGAAAGAAGTGATGGTATGTGTTAAACAGAACAGTAACAAACATAATACAAGACATTAAAAAAACGTGATTTAATTTATTTCAGCTCTGTAAAACAGGCACACACAAAATCATCTTTTATTTTTATGAATTTTGAACTTAATGTGACTTAATATGAACCACTGATTAACAAGTTTTTTTTTTAATGTTTTACTCTAAATATATTTACTGCTTCATTCAAAAAAGTTAAAAACTTTTCAAATTAAATAATTACTCATTTAATTTTTAGCCATTTAGCCAGTGGGAGGGTTCACCACTGATGAACAAGCACTTCCATCATTTTACAATATATTGTAGTAAAATTAGTAGAAAGTTATTTTATTTTAAAAGAAACATACACACGACCTGTAGTTTGAAATTATTATAAAGAATGACACGCTAATGCATCAGGTTAATTATAAATATACAAAAATGTACAAATATTCATATTCACTAATATTATAAGGTTGAGCGAACATCTGCGAAATATGCAAAGCGGATGCACTATTTGATGTGTATACTTTGCATATATACCAATAGTAGTACCCAGTCTCAAACAAAACACGTTCTACTGTAAGTGTGCCACTAAACAAACGGGAACTCTGGGTCCTGATACGCTACTGTTGGAGGCAATACCTGTCAACAAGAGATGTGCCATTAGAAATTTGTGAAACCGAAGGCGAGGAGACAGCGACCCAGGTGAACGTATCAAATTGATACAAACGCTTCAAATCAAGTGACTACAACCTTGCAGATCAAATCCGTTGAAAGTAGAAGATATCCGGGCCACGTTAACAACCAAGCCTTGTTCGAGTAGCCAGGCACTGACAGCTTCGCTTAATGTCAGCCAAGCAACCATTGTGGACCATCTGCATCGTTTGTATTAAGCTCACAAAAACCTCTTCAAGATCCCCATGAACTGACTTAGAGCACAGCGACCAACGACCTCGCCTCCAAACCCGAGTATGGTACCTTGGACAAATCCGGTTGCTTGCAGTTAGGTGGCAAACCACCTAAGATAATGATGGCCTGTATTTTGAAGAATGATTTTCATTATCTCCTTAATAAATAGTTTCAGTGAAATCGTATTTATCTTCTTATGTTGGCTTTTTATTCGGGTGTTACAGAACTTTTTGCTCAACCTATATAGTATCATAGTTATAAATATATTTACTAAAAGTGGTAAATTTCCTTTTAAAAATGTATTATTTAAATATATTTTGATTTATCATCCCAGTATGAAACATAAAGTTAGTGAAAACGAAGGAGCGTCACATCTCCAGTTTTGGGAAATTCAGACAAAAAGCAACCCGTATACCATGGTTTCGGGCTTTAGCCCTCATCAGTACAGGGGCTGTTTCGATTTCATGATATCCGACAGGGGAGTCATGAAATCAGTCGTATTGGCCAAAAAGGTGTTTACTCTGGTGAAGTGGCACAATCGATTTTAAAGATAAAGTATAGATCCTCATTCCTCATCTCCTAATCAATCAACTCTGTCACCGTTTGCTTTTTTTTTTGGAATGGCGCCCTCCTTTTGGTTGGCTACGATCACGCCACCTTTGCGCCCCCCATCATGCCTCCCCCACTCTGTTTCGTTTTTGTAACTATTGTGTTGGAGCGGGTCGCTCCTTAAATAAATGCATATATTAGTTAATAACTAAATGGAATCCTCTCTTTCTTTTTCCCAGTATGAGACGCCTACGGAAGCCAACAGTACATAGACAGATAAAGCACATAGGCTATAGTTATTAACTAATATATGCATTTATTTAAGGCGCCAATTTATAATTGTAACAAATAGTATTTGAATAAAAACATTCAATCGGGTAAAACACGGGCGTTGCCCGGGTCATTCGGCTAGTAACATATATTTGAGGGTTAAAGGGAGAGATGTGCCACTTTTGGTACATGAATATCATCTCCCTCAAAAGTATCTACTTATATAATTGCCTTATTCTGAAGCTCACGGATAGAATGCGCGCCCATTGGCTGCCGCCGGCGAACACGTGTCCTCCCTGCCCCCCTCTAGACAACCCTGTTATCAGCTGCGTGATACATACACCTGTCTATAGCGGCCATTCTAGACAACCCTGTTATCAGCAGTGTGTTACATCCACCTGTCTATACAGACCACCCTGTCTATAGCGGACACTCTAGGCAACCCTGTAATCAGCAGTGTGTTACATCCACCTGTCTATACAGACCACCCTGTATATAGCGGCCATTCTAGAAAACCCTGTTATCAGCTGTGTGATACATACACCTGTCTATAGCGGCCACTCTAGACAACCCTGTTATCAGCTATGTGATACATCCACCTGTCTATACAGACCACCCTGCCTATAGCGGTCACCTTAGGCAACTCTGTTATCATTAGTGTGTTACATTCACCTGTCTATACAGACCACCCTGTCAATAGCGGACACTTTAGGCAACCCTGTAATCAGCAGTGTGTTACATCCACCTGTCTATACAGACCACCCTGTATATAGCGGCCATTCTAGAAAACCCTGTTATCAGCTGTGTGATACATACACCTGTCTATAGCGGCCACTCTAGACAACCCTGTTATCAGCTGTGTGATACATCCACCTGTCTATACAGACCACCCTGTCTATTGCGGTCACCTTAGGCAACCCTGTTATCATTAGTGTGTTACATTCACCTGTCTATACAGACCACCCTGTCTATAGCGGTCACCTTAGGCAACCCTGTTATCAGCAGTGTGATACATACACCTGTCTATACAGACCACCCTGTCTATAGCGGCCACTCTAGACAACCCTGTTATCGGCTGTGTGATACATACACCTGTCTATACAGACCACCCTGTCTATAGCGGCCACTCTAGACAACCCTGTTATCGGCTGTGCGATACATACACCTGTCTATACAGACCACCCTGTCTATAGCGGCCACTCTAGACAACCCTGTTATCGGCTGTGTGATACATACACCTGTCTATACAGACCACCCTGTCTATAGCGACCACCCAAGACAACGTTTTTAAAATATATTCGCACTCGGGTAAAACCCGGGCGTTGCCCGGGCCATTCGTCTAGTGTTATATAAATATATATTTTGAAGATTGAGAAATCCATAATTAAAATTATATTTGAAAAAGATGCATATATTGGATATATAATTATTTTATTGTTCCAATATTAGCTGTATATATACTGAATGTAATGTTTAAATCAAAGATACAATTCTTTCATTGGCCTTGTAGAACGAGAGTGGTGTACGCGTGCGCGCATGTTTTAGTGAAAAACACAAACATTCTCGATAAAGTGAGGCGAGTTACCCCTCGAAATATTGGAACAATAAAATAAATATAAATCCAATATATGCTTCTTTTTTGAATAAATATATATAATATTAATATGATGCATTAGGGAGCCCCATATATTAAAGGAAATTTATACTATATTTGAAGCTTTTATTTAACTTGCTTCCAAGTTTGTCTGTCTACAAATCTTGTATTCGATTTTTAGTATACTTAAAGAGCACGTAGAAATCAGAAATTTTGCACACTTGTTAGAACCTAATGACAATGCGAGTTGAAAATTTCAGGATTTCGGGGTTGTCAAAATGGCCAGGAGCGAACAAATTTTCAAATTGCCTTTTAAATTTCAAATTTAGTTTAAATATGCTTTTCAGATCACATAGAAGTATGAAACCTTTTATACTCGCTCAGTTCAATGAACAATGCAAGTGTACACATTTTCAGATTTCTGGGTGGTCGGAGTGGCCAGGAATGAACAAATTTCTATATTTCTTTTAAAATCTTATGTATGGTTCGAAGTCAAGTCGGAAACTGTTGAGAGTTGTGAATTGAATTTTTCAGCGATTGCTCAAGACCTCAAACGAGTTATAAATCCGAATATTCAGGTTCTTATTTAAAATCTCCTTGGAATTACAGGCAAAATGCTGTCAAAAGTCAATAAATACAATAATATTTCTGTTATAATCCAGTAATCTGATTCCAATATCATAACGAATATATTTATATTCATTATATATATATATTAAAAATAAAAAAGCATCTCCTGACCACGAGCACATGTGCTTTTCAGATGTCAGAGCGCCATCTAGTGGAGCAAAAATAAACTAACGTTTATTTAGCTTGCTCCGTGATATTTGGCCAACCCAATTTCTTGATAAATCAAGAAAAGCCATTCACGAACGTGTTTCGCGCTGTTGGCGCTCGTCAGCGTGGAGTAGGCTGTAGCCACTACGACCAAAAAGATTTTTGGTCCCAGAGGCTTCTTGAGAAATCAAGAAATGGGTATTTTATCACGGAGAAAGCTAAATAAACGTTTAGTTTATTTTTGCTCCACTAGATGGCGCTCTGCCATCTAAAAAGCACATGTGCTCGTGGTCAGGAAAAAAAGTCTTTCACAAAAAGCTTTATAACAGATTTCGTGCTACGATCAGAAAAGCTAAGCAGGAGGAGTGGAAAAGACTCTGCTCGCAGTGCGAAGTCAACCCTTGGGGCGGTATTTACCAATTCATCAGAGGAAAGCACAAGAAAAAACCTCTCTCCTCCCTCTCGGTAGGCGCCGGCTTCACTGACAGTCAGCGGGACACCTTAGATCACGTATTACAGCACTATTTCGGCCGAGTCCCGCCCGATTCCATGTTAGGGCATAGTAATTTACATAGAGCCTTGCAGTCAACTTCTGATAACGATCCCCCGTTCTCAGAAGTTGAGTTGCAGCTGGCCGCGGATAAGGTTCGCTTATCTTCTTCCCCAGGCAGTGATGGCATGCCACCTGTTCTTTGTGTTAAGTTAATTAAAAAATTCCGGCCGTTTTTTTCTGAAAATTTTTAACAGGTGTCTTGTGACTGGCCACTTTCCAGCTCCCTGGAAATTGGGCGATGTAATTTTGATCCCCAAAAAAGGTGGTGAGGACTTTCTCGCGTCTCACAGGCCTATCACGATGCTGCCTAGTCTAGGTAAAATTCTCGAGCGTCTAATCCTGGCTAGGCTGTCGTGGAGGGCTGAGAGAATGTGTAAAGCCCAGCCAAACCAGTTCGGTTTCAGACCCTGTAAATCAACCATTGCCGCACTCTTAAAATTAAAAAATACCCTCTCCCGGTCGCTAGACTTATTTAAATCTGCTATTCTTCTCTCTTTTGATGTCAAAGGTGCCTTTGATAATGTACTGCACTCCAGTATATTGCGGGCCCTGCGTAAAAGCGACTGTCCCAAGAACGTTCACGATTTAATTCGCTCGTTCTTGGCCCATCGCTCTGTCAGACTGTCTGTAAATGGATGCACTGTCACTAGACGCGTTTCCAAAGGTTGTCCACAAGGTTCAGTTCTCGGGCCCTTCCTCTGGAATATCGTCTTTGATGAATTGCTCACACTTGGGTACAAGAATAGTGTATTTCCACAGGCCTACGCAGACGACCTGGTTGTTGTGATCTCGGGATTGAGGCACGGTCAACTGTCTAAGGCACAACACGCCATCGATTTGATCTCTGACTGGTGTGGATTACATAAACTTGAGCTCAGTGTGAGCAAATGCCAGGCTATGTTTGTGCAAAAACCTCTCGGGCGCATTAGGGTGCTGCGACGCGATCTGGTCAGCAATGGCCAGGTCGTTCAATGGTGCGACTCCATCAGGGTGCTTGGTGTGAGGTTCGACAACCGTTTGACTTTCCACCAGCACGTTGCTGAGGTCTGCTCCAAAGTCCGCGGCATGCTACCGCGCCTGTCAGCAGCCGCTAACTTCAACTTCGGTTTTGGATTCCGAGCCTTGAGAATGCTGTACTTGCAGGTTGTTATTCCCGTGGTGGCTTACGCCTCCCCAGTATGGTTTCCTAATCTTTTTGAACGCTCCAGAAAGCTCTTATTAAGCACGCAACGTTTTTTCCTTATCTTAGCTTGTCGTGCTTTTAGAACAACAAACAACTCCTCTCTTATCACCTTATCTCGTGTTCTCCCTCTTGACCTGGAAATTGATGTCAAAACGCAACTGTATCTTAAAAAATATGGTTACGTGGATGCTGAATTTCCGGTTGAACCTCCCCCATCTCCTCAACCTCTGCCTTATCCACCATTCTTATTCCTTCCCAGCAATATTCCTGAACTACCACCCGAGGTCACCTACTATACAGACGGCTCCAAGACCAATGATGGAGTTGGCGCAGGTTTATATAGAGTGTGTGTGAATGACAACTTTCATGAATTGCGTGTCTGTTATCCTTTGTCACGTTACTGTTCAGTTTTCCAAGCTGAAGCATTTGGTTTGATCAAAGCACTTGAGAACGCTTCGGAGCTCCCCATTGATACCACTGTTGAGGTTCTCCTGGACAATCTTTCGGTTGTGAACTCAGTCCTTAACTGCAGGACTGGCAACTTCCTGATTAACAGGGCTCTGCTGTTGATTTCACAACTGAACCGCAATGGGAATAGATGTTCCATTCGCTGGATCAAAGGTCACAGCGGGATCGTCGGCAACGACGTTGCAGATGCGCTCGCGAAGTCTGGCGCTGGATCTGACCTCCCGAGCTGCTACCGCCTCGCGCCGCTGTCGAAACTAGAATCCACAGCGCGCAAACTGGCGTGGGCGGCTTGGCAGAGCAGATTCAGCTCCACCACTCGCCCCATCTGCACCCGCTTTGGCCTCACTCCAATGAGTCTCCTAGACAAAAAGTATGCGTTCATTGTTCCCAGCGTGCACGCTGTTGTAGGTTTGCTGTCCGGACACACTTGGACAGACAGCTTTTCCCACAAAATGGGATTTATTGACGATCCCGCTTGTCCCTACTGCGACTCTGGGGCGGAGGAAACTCTTGAACATATTTTGCTCGAGTGTGACAGTCTCGATTCCCTTAGAACTCGCCTGCTATTTATCGCTGGAAAGGAACTTGGTCATACGCCAAGATCACTCCGCGACTTCATCCACAGTAAATCAACCTGGCATGCCTGCGTTGATTTTCTCCTGGCTAGTGACAGATTGAAACCACGGATCCGCGAGGAGGATTCAGAGGAGGTCTCTGACTCTGTTTCTTCCTAATCACGAGTTGGTACTGTTACCAGTTTCTGCGTGCATGCACTTGGTGCGTGTGAGGTCAAACTCTTTGGTCTGCCATTCTTGGGCGGACGGATTTCGACAGGGCCGTCTCTAGTTACCCAAGAGCTAGAGAGCTTGGTCGGAATTGGACGCCGCTCTCTGATTGGTCGACTAATCGCGCGACGTCACCACTGGGTCATGTGGCTCGACGGCCGCTCATTTTCATTGGCTGGCCGCCGTGAATTTTTTAAATTTTAATTTAAATTTACCCATTTTTTGATGGTTCTCTTATTTTCAATAGTTTCAATAGCTTAATCATGGGCACTCCCACCAGATATAGGACAATTTTCTTTTTGTTCCCCATAGACCATCATTTGTCTCACATGCACATTTAATTTTTTTTTTTCTCGCCTTTTCTCTATTATTTTTATCATTAATTTTTTTTTTCTCTCTAACTTCCCTTCCTCTCTCTCTTCGATTTATTTAATTACTATTATTATTACTATTGTTACTTTATTTTTCTTCCCCTTTCAGCTCTTTTGCACCTTCTTCTCTCACTCCCTTACCCGGGGACACTCACCTGCGTTGCAGCACTGGTGGCTCGCCGCTGGCTTGGTTCATCGCCGCGGTGCATCTTGATCGGTCTGCTTGGTGCAGCCAGTTGACGGACTAGAAGACCATTCTCTTATGGCCAATTAGTCTCAACAACAATAAATAAATTTACATTTTGTGAGTTTTTTAATATTCTTTAGTGTTTGTAATTTTTTCAAAGATAATAAAATATTATCTTAATTTGTAGTATGTTAAATAGACTACAAAATAACAGATTATGAGAATGAAGTTTAAATAATAACAAAGAATTATCAACAACGTGTTTAGTAAGTACAACTCTTTAAATAAATTATTAAAAAATGATCGTAAATAATTCTAATTTGTCAATTTTAACTGGAACAAATTTCAACAGCTGGAAATTTAGAGTTAAACTATTGTTAGAATAAAAAAAAATACATCTAACATTAGAAAAGGAAATTAATGATTTTGGCGAAGAAAAAGAACGTGAGTTATTTGCAATTAAGGATGCAAAGGCAAAATCTACGCTTGTTCAATGTTTAACTGATAAGCATCCAGACATAATTAAAGATGCAAAAATAGCTAAAGAAATGATAAAAGCGCTTGAAAATATATCTGAAAGATGAGGCGTGTTTACAAAATTATCACTAAAAAGAAAGTTGTTGACTTTAAAATGCAAACATAATGAAAAATTAGAGGACCATTTCCTTAAATTTGATTCTATAAATCGGGAATTAGATAATATAAGTTCCAAAATAGATGAATCTGACAAAATATGTAATCTGTTATTGTAATTGAATAAAGAGTTTGAAAATATAATCACAGCAATAGAAACAATAAACACTGAAATAACAACGGAATTTGTTAAGGCAAGATTGTTGGATGAAGAATGCAAAAGAAAAATAAACAAGTGGAACCAAGGAATGGAGAAATGACATTTGTTCGTTCACATTTACATGTTATAATTGTGGGAAGAAAGGTCACAAGGATATAGAAAGTAGAATTAAAAATAAATAAGGACTTTACAACATTGGGACTTTACATCCTGGGATGGATTACCATCCCTCAACCTAATTGAAATAAAGGTGCTCACTAAGATATCACAACGTGAGTTCTTTGATCCACATAACTCACCTCGTGTTCAACATTATCAGGGCTCAAGAACAGCTCATCAAGAAAGTTGGTGGGCTGCAGTATCTATAGCGTCTCTATATTTCTACATTACTATTCACTAGAAAATAGCCACTAAATAAATCTGAATTACGTAAAATTATTTTATCTATGTGATATTTTAAATGTTATATTTTATTCGTAATTTCTACACCATACATTATTTTTGGAACACTATGGTTCATATAGAAAAAAATGAATCTCATATTCGAAAAGACCTAACACCTTGCACACAGTTTCCAACTCGAGGACTTACTGCTATATCCAGACTGCGGCGAAGGCTTAAACGGAATCTTACGTGGCAGTAAGAAAGTCCTGAAGGCGTTTCTCCTAGTGGAATCTTTTTTACGGACTACTTCCAGCCTTTTCTGTCTCCGTAAAGGATAATATAAAACCCCTTTATTATCGCTGTTTTGCGCCATATCAATTTATTTATAGAACGACAATTGAAAATTATCCCGCATGTGTTTCTTTTAAACGAAAAATCGAAATTTATTTTAAGGAGAAATAACTATTATTTCTAACCTTAGGGATGAAGTATGAAAGGATAAATTGTGAAGAGTAATGATAAACGGAAAAATAAAGTGTCCAGGGATGGGGATTTCCCATCGTTACTCTTCACAATTCATCCTTTCATACTTCATCCCTAAGGTTAGAAATAATCGTTATTTCTCCTTAAAATAAATTTCGATTTTTCGTTTAAAAGAAACACATGCGGGATAATTTTCAATTGTCGTTCTACAATCATAAGCCGAATTATATTGTTCTATAAATTTCAATATATACCAAAATATATTATGTCACAATATTTTATTTTTCGCTTTTATTATTATTGCGTAGAGGGATCTGCGTGTATAAACCGTTATGATTACGGTATAAGCACAATCCTAAATCAAACGACCATTATAAATAGTATTTGGAATTAAAATACTTATATAGGTATCTTAAGTACAATTTAAAAACTTTTCTTCAGATTGAATTATATGTTCTGGTACTGAATTTTGCAGTGGAGGGTCCAATTACCCTTAGCTCATCATTATCTGTCACAAATTTTGCGAGAAGTTGTCTGCCCTTAGTGCGGGCTGGACTCATGGCGACTGGCATTTGAAAAGCGATAGTCTGGCTACCTAACTTCTCCTGTTTGTACGCCTGCAGCTGAAGTAGTTATCTCTTCCAACCCCTAGTTTTATAGCCAGTAGGAACTGATGGACGCTTGTGCAGAGAAAGAAAATTTGGTGTGGTCTTCGCGCTTGGTTTCAAAGTATAACTCCGTGGGTACGTCCAATCAGCGTCTACCAAAGTGATCGTCGGGCGGGTTGCTTTCCGAGCCGTCCTGCGCACCAATGGGACTCCCCACCTTCTTTTAACCGGTCTACCCCTCTTTAACTACAACTTAAATTTTCCAACGAATTAGGGTACTCTGAAGCAAGAAGTTGACATCGGGAACTTCACGTATGCGGGAACGTTATTGCTGTGTACGCCCCTTCGTTTTTTATTACGATCTCGGCAAGGACCTTCTCAATTGCGCATACACAGAGCGAGCACTCAAGTGTTTCAAGAGTCTTTGGCGGACTCTCCATCATGGAATCCATCTACACAAGGATCTCAACGCGGAAACGTCATCTCCACTCCATCATTCCTGAGGGTATATGGTTTTCACTACTTCCCTTTCGGGAACGGCCGCCTAAAGGAACGGTCAGTTTTTGGTGCAGAACCTTTTCCCCCGAGTTTGAGAAAGGAAGTGGTGAAGCAATAAATCACAACTTTGGGGATGAGCGGAGTGGATTGGATAACCTTTTACTACCCCGAAAGCACCTTCCTTACCCTGAAGAATCACTTGCGTGTTAGACCAGGGACTGAGTATGCGCCATTGAGAGAGCCCTTACCGAGAACTCCGTAGAAAGGTAATGGGAATGTGAAGCTATAGCAAGCGTCCCCGGCAAAGTTTTTAAAAGCGTCTTAACATTCACCCCATACCCTAGAGAGCTTTAAGTCGTCGGCAGATTTGAGGTATAGTGGATAAAATACATATTTATCAAACTATATTTATTTGTTTCATATACGCTAACTCAATATTTGACCAATCTGGCTTAAATTTCATTAGGTTATAGAGTTAACTCTGGAAAGAGTCTCTCTTTGTCATATTTCCATTAAAGAAAATATCAAATTAACCAAGTATAGGGCTAATCTATTTTGTGAAGAAGGGGGGATAATGATGATGATAATATTGCTGCATCGTATTTGATAGGCAGAAATAAAATGACTTTGGGGGTTAGGATATTCACTCGAGCAGAAGATGGGCGAAGCAAGATATTTATAGTAGGCATACACAATATTCTTTCAGAGAAACATTCCCTCGAGCAGATCATGGGCAAATTTAGGTCATATATGTATATATAAAAGAAAACTTCAAAGACCACTTTAACTCTTTCCCCTCCATCTCCCCTCTATTAATACTACTAATAAAAAAATAATAAATTTAAAAAGTTAGTGTATAGATGAAGATGCAGTTCAAAATATAGGTTATATAATGCCTATTATAAAATTGAACCAATAACTAATTTTCATTATATTCGATAGAAAATTGATGGTTATATATGAAAGGAATTTTACCCCAGATAAATTAAAATATTCAAATATTAGACTAATATTTTTATTGGACGTCCTGGTCGTAGACATTGTCGTCGGACCTTCTTGAAGCGCCAAGGCTCTACTGGCTCCAACAGCGTGTGCTCGACAATCCAGTCTTGTCGCACTTCCTCTAATCGCCCAGCTCCGTCGCGCCCAGTTGGATCTCCTCTATAGTCCCAGACAGTAAGGCCTGCAGATCTGATGAAGTTATGGGGCTACACCAAAGATCCAAATTGTGCCTGCAACGTCCCACAATCAATGTCCCATATACTAGATGACTGCCCGCTGTACAAATTCAATGGAGGAATCTCCAATCTCCATTCTGTCACCCCGGAAGCCCTGAAATGGCTGAAGGCCTTGCCTCTCAGATTTTAATGACCGATATGTCCTCACTTCTTTTTTCTAGATTTAATTCATTTTGTCTCCTCTCTAATTGTAAATACGCTGCTGTATCACCTCATAAGCATAAATAAATAAAACAGTAAGGCCTCGTCGCAGCAGCCCGTCACGCCATCGTATTGCAGCTCACCATGATCACTGATTTTCTCGGGGAGATGTTCTGAAGGGATCACGGGGGTGTAGGTTTCTCATAGCACATCATATAGAGGGCACTCTCTTTCCGTCTGCTTGACTTATTTCAATGTACTCGTTCTACAGACATTGTCGGGGGCGATCCGTTCTCTCTCCTCCGCTATACAACCAGTCTGGATCATTTATTTCTCCATGCCATCATTTCTATCGAACTCTATCACACCATCTATATTCCGTAGGGCATTCTCCATCTTGCCAAGCACGGCGTCCTGCCATCGGGGACCTTCTCATTTAACACTGCATATTGCTGCTCGTTCTTTCCACTGATTTCGCTGCACCCTTTCGACTGCTCTTTATTTGCGTTCGTGAATTTATGGAGAACAAAGCAAGTAACATCTAGAGATATTCATCTAACAGCCGCTGTCAACAACATAGGGGAACGACTTTTCTCTTGCTGACCAGATGGACCTTTTTTCTTGACTTCATCCGACCCCTTCAGCTATTTTTGGTGGTAAACAGATGTGGTCGAACTGACTTTGCTTGACGGCGTTGCCGTAACCTTCTCGTCGTAACGTCATTTTAACTCTATTTAATGTATATTATTGAAAACCCGATTTAAAACAGGATATAATGTTTCACATATTTTTTATATTCTCATAATATATTGTTACGAGAATGAAAGAAAGAAAGCCCTGACTTAGCTGTGGTGGAATTCAGGGTCAGTTCCACCACATATGTTCACCACCAAGAATAGCTGAGGGAGGTGGACGAACCAATCAAGAAGGAAGAAGTCCGTCTGGCAAGAAGTGAAGTCGTCCTCCCTCGTATTGACGGCGGCTGTTGAGGCGATGCTCCCTGCATGTGACTTGCTTTGTTCCACCATAATACACGGAGGTAAATAAAGAGGAGTCGGGGATTCTTAATGATCCCGCGTTCTTATTTTGTCATCTTTGACACGGCGGTGGTGACGTAACAAATGGCGCCAGAAGTTGAGGTCTCTGTTCGTTTAAAAAATTCTGGATACCATTGAAACCAGAAAATGGCTGCGGAGCAAACGGACCTCATTAAATTTCTCCTCTCAGCAATGATAAGATTCGGCGAAGAAATATGTGAGAAGATCGAGCAGCGATAGGCAGTGTTGAATGAGAAGGTCGCCCGATGGCAGGACGCTCAAGACGCCGTGCTTGGCAAGATGGAGAGCGCCTCATGGAAGAAAGAGGTACATGGTGTGATAGATTTCACTTGTAATGGTGGCAGGGAGAAGAAAATGATCCGGACCAGTTGTGTAGCGGAGGATTGCGAATTGATCGCCCCCGTTAACGGCTGTGACACGAATACTTTGAACCAAGTCAATCAGACGGAGGGAAAATGCCCTTCTGATGTGCCGTGCGAGAATCCTAACCACGGGATCCCATATGAAAGTATCCGCGAGATCATCGACAATCATGGTTGGCTGCACTACGACGGCGTGGTGAACTGCTGATACGACACCAGACTGTCTGGGACTACAGAGAAGATCCAACTGGTCGTGACGGAGCTGGACGCTTCTTGGACAAGACTGGATGGTCGAAGTACACCTCAGTTGGAGTCAGCGGAGCCTTTGGAGCTCCAGAAAAGTCCGATGACAATGTCTGCGACTAGGACGTCCCATGTAATGTGTCAGCGCTGCCGTCTGTATTCCACTCTAAGGTAATCCATTGACTTTTGACTTACATCTTCGCTCATCTGTAAATCAAAAAGCCGCATGTGGCTCGCGAGCCACAGTTTTTCGACCCTTTGTCTAGTGCCAAATCGGAAAGGAGAAACCCAAGTCCAGAGGGTTTGAAAAGAGAAAGCTCCAGGAACAAGACAGTGGGATACCAACAGAAAACATATAGGCTTGGGGGAGGGCAGACAGTGCTGGTCACATCGGCAGTGACAGAAGTCGTGGTAACAACGTATATAAATAATATTTTCCTGACAAATATTCACTACGGGATAAAATCCGGGCGAAGCTGTATTCATTTTTTAGAGAGTCAGTATATAATATTAATAATTTTATAACTCCAAAATATAAAAAATAGTTTTCTTAGTGTATAATTACAGTCTTTGAATAGCTTATTTGTTAATCTGTCTATTTAGCTATCTATATGTACATTTTTAAAGGGTTTATTCAATATTTTTGGTGGAGAAGAGTAACATACATAAATTTATATTGACGAAAATAGACTAAGTAGAGAATTAATATATGCCCTGAATATATTGTTTTAACAACAAATGTTCGTTAGATAAATTTTCACTCGAGTATAAACTGGGCGGAGCTGGGTTCATTCGTTATTTTGAATGAAATAATCATGACAATCTGTTTAAAATATGTATACTTATATATACTTGCGCGGAGCTTAAAATATCCGAACTTATATTTCAAAACAATAACAAAATATACGTATAAGTATAAGACTTATACAAAATATAATAATAATATATAGATAGGGTGTGATATTTTAAACAATTCTGATTGTGCATTTTTGCTCAAATTCACAAGGGATTCAATTTAAAATTTATCATTTGTTCTTCCTTTGAAGTCCTAAACAATCATTCTCCAAATAAATTTCAACTGTTAACTCCCAATTGGATCCAAGATGAAATGGTGCATCACTGATAAACTTTCTGTTTATTTGAATAAACCAAAGCATATATATACAAGTATACTTGTATTCAGAACAAATATTAAATCACATTCTATAGATGCTTATAATATAAAAATATTTATTTTTATCGAGAAAATTATATGAATTAAAAAAATCATATTCACACTTCTTAAAGTACCTTAAAGAGATAATCTATCTCTATTTGGAAGTCAATATATTAAAAGTCAGTATATTAATTTGTTTGAGCCATATACACTTCCTCGATATTAGTTCAATCTGGTTGAAAACTTATTAGGGTATAGAGTTTTATCTAGAGAAGGAATAATTGCCACATTTTTTCAACCACAAGCAAAACAAAAATATTAATTAACCAAACACTGGACTAATTTATATATTATTTTAGTCCGAAAATATTTATGATGATATCGCTATGTCATCACATGTTTGATGAGCAATTTTGCCGAACATCTATTCGAGCAGAAAACGGCAAAACTAGGTCATTTAAATTGAAGGTTCAAAGGCCCCACTTTCATTTATCTCCATTAAAACTTCTAATAAAAATATCATTACTTTACCAAGGAGGTGTCCAGGGGAGCTATATATTACAAGCCAAAACACTATATGTCAAATTCTATAGAAAAGATTTATCAACCCATTTTTATTTATTGATCCGAGATATCATCATAGGCATACCGAAACCTGGATTACATATATGTTGTTCTTTAGGCCCATATTTTCTAAAATATAATCCCTCTATATAAAGTCAAAATCAGTTGTTCTTGTTTCGCGATAAACTGAAAAATTTCAACCAAATTTTGCATGTAACTCCATCTGACCTTTAGACACTTTTGGGCCATATCTTTCGTTGAAACTTTCTTTTTTAAAAATCAAGTAAATTTTCAAAAAACAAAGCAACTTTGAATATCTTTTCTATATCTTATTGCTTTATATTTATATTGCTAATTTCAATGTGACCCTTCTACAACATTGGTATAAATAAGTTGCATTGTTTCAGATTTTACTTTGTATATCTCTCTCGATATGAATTTTTCTAATATATAATTAAGTTAAATTATAAAATCTAAGAATAAATGACGTCTCAACCTACCATTGAATATTGGCATCAATCCACTAGAGACCGCTCACTATCAAAAAAAGTTCTCAGCGACAAAAGTCATTGCAGCGAGAAACGTTCTCGCCTCTGTTGGACGTCGGTAAACATTTTTGAAAACCTTACAATATCGGTCTCCGAATAGTTCATTGGGACGCGTTCGGTCTCCGAAATTAAAAAAAAAATAATTCACGCGGAATTCTAAAATAACAACAACATAGATATCACTCTAATATCCCTAACCTGGCTAAAGCTTGTCACAAAATGAGTCTCCCCAACTACAACACCATCCGGCAATGCATGCTTACTGGACAAGATGGGCGAACTGCTAATTTTATTCATAACTACACGTTAATTCAAACCCCTACCTCAAGTTTGAAAATAGAGGAAATTTCTATTAAAAGTAAAAAGGAAACAGCCATGTACTCCTCCTACAAACCACATTTCCATCGCATTTTTATTGCATTTCCAACCCAGATACTCCGACCATTCTAGCCGGAGACTGAAGTTCGCCTGGGGTTCTGCCTCCAAACGGGAGTCTACTCCAACATGGAATTGACGTTGGGAACCTGGATGAAAACATAACTTCTCTCAACGACTTCTGTGGCTTGCATCCAGGAATGCCAGCCATCAATTACGCAATAGAAACGGCTGCGTCTTTTGTTTTCGTTTTAAAGGAAATATAAATATTCGTGTCGATTATCAGAATAATTAGCATGATCACATTGCTCTTTTTAAGCGGTACCTACTATAATATAAATATAAAATCTTAAAATTTATATTTATCTCTCTCTATATTTTTACTTATATAGCCGCTTTCATTGTGACCTTAGAACCGCAGGGATAATTTTAGTTTTTTTTTTTGTATTTAATTGTCAACTGCTCGGGCTGTCCTGCGGTTTAGGAGCCTATCTTGGTAGCCTTAGTGAACCAGTCCACCAAGTGTTTATATACAGGCTTTATGTCCAGGTTCAACAGAGAAATGCTGTTGAAAGAGAGTAGTCAGAAGAGTGCGGCCGTCTAGAATCGCTGCAGTTGTAGAGATGCTCCTCGCCTGGGATTGTGTTTCTATACAGGGTTCTAAATACACGTCATAAATAGTTGAACCTTCCAATAACCTATGGCGCGCTAATGCATCTTGTTTACAAATAATAATTAGAGAGAGAGAGAAATATAAATTAGATTAAATAGAAATAAAGTTAAATAAAAGAAGCGTTAAACAACGGCCACCGCTGGATGTATTTCTAACCTCTCTTGATCCTTCACGCTGACCATCCTCCAGGGAAAACTATGTTGTAAGGTTTTTTTTTTTGGAGGCCGAATGTATCTCTTATCCGCTTCAAGAAATGGAGGATTCATACGCGTGGAACCAGTTAAGGAAAATATATAAAATGAGACGATATCACAGTGGTGAAGTTTGAAATTGCACTTTTGAAATTCTGTTCGTTAGTTATATAATAGACGATATCTCTCGCGTGTCGTTTATTTATAAAACAAAGCACAGATTTTCTGTTTAATAATAAGGAAGGGTTCATGTCTTCTCAAAAGAGAGTTCCGAAGGAGTATAAATTCTTAGATCAAATAGTATCCAGGGAGTACAAACGGCATGAGAACCAGGAGGTATAGATACGAAGCAGAGATCACGCATGTTAATAACAACAAAAAGTTACTTTAGTTCGATCTCCTGTTGCAGAGTTCAAAGCCATAATTGGGCGCTGACCTAGTTTTCGAGGTAGAGCAGGCTGATGGTAACTTAATTAAAGCCCACGACCTTCAGATACATTACAGACCACCCATCGCCTGTCAGACATCTCCCCTGCTAGCAATTAGGATGGTCTCTGTGTTTCCTATAAAGGATTTCCGCCCGGACTTTGTCTAAATATGACGTATGTAGGTCGCATGCATTTAGTAGGAATGTTTACTCTCCCTTCTATTCCTTCTGAAATTGCTAGAACCTGTATGAAAAGGAGAAAATGCGAATATAATATATATATCGTATATTTTACACTGTATAATAATGACACTTTTAGTATATGTCACATATCTTCCAATTAGTTAGAGCTGATACCTTATAAGATCCTACCCTTCTATTAAAATGCACACTGTTTCTATTTACGACCACCCTATATTTTTTATATAAACTCTATTTGTATTGTAATTTAAAATAAAAATGGTGACGCCAAAATAAAGATCCAAAGAGTGGTCGGTCAGCTGGTGGCAGCTGGGGACAGAGGAGGAAAATGCCAAAGCCCAGATGCCCCCCCCCCCCCCCAGGGACATTTTATAGGCGACCCCTGTAAACAGGACAGGTTTTAGCAGGGGGTCGGCAGATGGTTCTAGGGTGTGTCCATCGGCAGACCGCCTCTGTCTCTCCATGTCTCGGTGACAGGCATCCAAGTTTGTCATGGCCTCTACCTCTGTCCCGTGGGCTGTCCCCGATCACTCTCGGTGCTAACATCTAGCCCTGCCTCTGCTTCTTGTTGTCCGCGTGTGGGAAGAATATCAACACTCGCCTCACGTACACGACTGCCAGCTTATCCATACGTCGGCAGGATCATTTGAAACGATATTACATATATGTGATAAGATCCTGTCGACTTTCAATGTGGTATAATATAATAATAATGTGGGGAAAGAGAAATAATCACACCACAAATTGGAAGAGAAAGGACCCAGGCAACCAGAGAGAGCTGGAGAGCGACGGACCCGGCACCGACAGGCGGCCGGCCGTTTGTATCGCACACAATCACCCAACTGCCTCCAAGGTCTCGAGGTGCCAAGTGACGGACCCCAGGAGCCCCTTGGAATGTCCTAATGTCTAAAGTGACACCCTTCAGCTGCCCATCCCTCTCTGGGTCGACTGTAGGTCCATTTTATTATTCCAGGAAGAGTATATATTATGACATATGGCCCCCGTTGAAGAAGGCTGAACATGGTTTGAGTATACTTAAAGCTGGAGAAGCTAGGAATAGAGAAAATAACTTTACAGTTGAAATTAATTAAGGTTATGGTGACATAGTTTTATGTAAATAAAATATTGTATAGTATACAAGTAAATATTATTTACAAGCAATTTTACAACACCGGAGAGTTTGATATTTAAGGGAATTCTTTATAATATCAAAGTTATAAAAGGCTATATACAAAATAACATCTAATGTATTATAAGGGAAATGCTATGGAGGAGTGTGAACAACGATAAGGGGAGTCACATACACATGATGAAATTCTGAAGGTCATTAAGACTGGGGAACTCTACACTTTAAGATATTTTTCAGGCGGACATGGCAAGGGGAAACTTGGCATGGGCTTTCTATGCTATAGGTGTAGAGTACGAGAAATGAGGTTGAGGTTGGAAATTGTGTGAGCTCAGGACTGAGGTAAATATAGAACTACATACAATGTTAGAATTTTGGCGAACAGAGCGAGGGGAAACTTGCTTTGGGCCATTCTACCTTATCTATGCAGTTACTTGTGTAGCGAGTCCGAGGGGAAAAGTCCCGTGTGTAGGTGAGGAAGTCTAATGGACTTATATTTAATTTGCGAAGATAAAGTAGTTCGAGATGCAAAGGTAGAAAATAGGCGGACAGAGCGAGGGGAAACTTGCTTTGGGCCTTTCTACCTTAATTATTTAGATACTACTGGGTTCGTAAAGTCTCGTTGTCAGGTTAGTAATTGTTAAAGATTTCAGGGGATAAGCGGTTCAAATATCTTTGATCATCTTGATTGTAAGTGTAGTCATGTTGCTTTCGTGAGTTAATAGCCGTTTTAATATGGATTAGAGTGTGATTGAAGTGTTTATATGGGAAATTGAAGGTATTTTTGGGTTGGTCTCGATCATTTACGGGCGGTGAAATAAATTGTTCGTTTTCCGTATAGTGTTTTAATTTGTTGACATGAATTGTATCTGTCTCACGACTTAGAGGTCGGTTGGAGCGGTTGATCCGTACGATTTGAGGGGAAATTATCTCCAGTATTTCATAAGGTCCTGAGAAGAAAGGTGCCAGTTTACCGGTGTCTGGATGGTGGTATGTTTTTGCCAAAACGAGATCGCCTACTTCAAAATCGGAAGCTCTATGTGTTTGGTCGAATCTCGCTTTGTCGCGTAAGTGTCGTTCGTGTGTCCTTTGATAGGCCAATTCTCTGGCGTCGTCGAATTTTGGGTAGTTTTGTACGTGCTCGGATAGTTGTAGCGGGAAACTACCTAACAAGAGGTATGACGGTGGAAACCCGGTCACAGAATGTGGGGTATGGTTATAAGCCTGAAGGACCTGAGGTAGTAGTTTCGTCCAGGCCGTCTTAGGTTGTTGGAGGCGCAACAGTTTAAGTTTGCCAGTAATCGTGGCGTTTAGTCGTTCACTTAATCCGTTGGCCTGAGGGTTGTTGCTTGTCGTGAGAAGTTGGCCAATGTTATGTCTAATAAAAAATCTACGAAATTTCGGAGAGGTTAAGGCAGGAGCTCTATCCGTCAAAAGTCGTTTAGGAGAACCAAACTGCATCACCTTTTTAATCACTTGGGTATAGGTGAGAATGCTGGTGGATCGCGATGGAAATGCCCACGCGTACCGTGTGGCATGGTCCACTACGACATGTAAGAAGGTCTGAGAATTTCCATCTGGTAGGCATAGGGAGTTCGGTATGGCCGGAGGGAAATAACCTTATCGGAAATAATTTTGAGCTTTACAGAGGTTATGTTGAGTGGTAATACATTGAATTTATTGATAGGGAAAATATCTTTAAAAGAATACAATAATTGCTGATAAGGGATAGGCAGTTCTGGGCGTTGTTCGATAAATCCTTCAATCATTAATTCTCTAGAGGGGCATGGGCTGGTAGGAAGGTTATTAAGGTTGTAAGGGTGAGAGGGGCATTCAGGGGAAGGTTGATAAATATTACTAAGGGTTGTTTGTGTAAGCAAGGCTCATGTGAAGGTTGAAAATCGTCAACGCCTAAGTTAACCGAGTGAATTATGGGTCGTTTAGGGTTAGAAGTTATTATTCGCGAGCCGTGCTTACAAGTAGGACGGTCACATACAAAATGGTACAAATGTTTAGGTACTGGAACACTATTTTGAAGTATCAATTGATTATGAAAATCTATTGTTAATCTTAAGAATTGCATAACATGAATAGATAGAATACCAAGTTCAAGGGGTGAATTTAAAATATAAAATGTTTCATTAAAATTAAAATTATTAAATTGTATTGGTAAAAGATAACTAATCCGATTGGTTTGGCATGACTAGATATAGTACGGATAATAACATCATTGTTAATAGGGGTGGAACAAATGAAACTATTAAAATTTTTAATATATTCAAATTGATTTAAACTAATTATGGAAACATTGGCTCCAGAGTCAACTAGGAATGGCATCTTTAACGAATGAATGATAGGGGTTAAAACAATTGCACTTACAGGCGTATGCTGGTTTAGGGTGCAGGTAGGTTCATTGAGCTTCGGAGGAGTTCTGCTGCCGAAGTTGGCAATACTTGGTTTCTCCCGAGCTCGTCGTTGCTGCGGTCTCGTAGACACCTGCAGGCCGAGTCGATCTTTGGTGTTGTTCGACGTTGTGGACCGCAGGTGTAAAGGTCCGAAATGTCCGCTGGTAGGGCCCTCGCTGCTGACACTGTGCGTGCCAGTGTTGTCCGCCACAGTAACGGCAAGGATATGGTGGGGTCTTGTCCACGGTGGTGGAAGGGGCTCTGCTCTGGCGCGGTGATCGTTGTTGGGCAGCTTTAGTGCTGGTGTTATCCCCTTCGTAGGTCAGCTGTTGGGCTAAGCACAACCATTCTTCTGCTTCCGAGGGTTGTGCCATCTTCAAAAGGTTGCCATAGTTACGTGGCACACCGTTGGATAGTGCTTGCACGATGGCACTCTTAGGGAAGTTTATCGCCAATCCTATTCGGACCTTGTTCTTGAAGTAGGTCTCGATCTCGGCCATCGGTGTGCATTTAAGCTCATAGAACTCTTGAAGAGTGAAGCTAGGGCGTCGGGGATAGACGGCGCAGAGTGACTCCTTGACCTCTTCATAAGTCTTATTGAGTAGAGCTAAGTCTTGTGCAATTTTGCGAGGTTCGCCTCTGAGTGATGATAGAGCCTTTCGAGCTTGGCGTGCTGGCTCTAAGTTGTGGGTTTGTCCGATCATCGTGGTCTTGCTACTTGTTTTCTTCATACTCTGGTATATGAGGGATTTGCTTCCCGGCCAGGTCATATCCTGTCGACTCTTCTGTTATAAGATCCTGTCGACTTTCAATGTGGTATAATATAATAATAATGTGGGGAAAGGGAAATAATCACACCACAAATTGGAAGAGAAAGGACCCAGGCAACCAGAGAGAGCTGGAGAGCGACGGACCCGGCACCGCCAGGGTGGCCGGCCGTTCGTATCGCACACAATCACCCAACTGTCTCCAAGGTCTCGAGGTGCCAAGTGACGGACCCCAGGAGCCCCTTGGAATGTCCTGATGTCTGAAGTGACACCCTTCAGCTGCCCATCCCTCTCTGGGTCGACTGTAGGTCCGTTTTATTATTCCAGGAAGAGTATATATTATGACATATATATACATATATAATCTTGTAAAGTCATAGTGAGTCCCACCACGATACAACAAATATCACCTTTTTGTCCGTTGAAGAGCGATTACTAGAAAGCTCGCGGTTTAAGTTAAAAAATAAACGTATTGCGAAAAGATTTAACTTTATTTATTATTGAGTAAAATCAATCATTCCTCCAGGGAAAAGTGTCTTTTTGAAAACATTTTTATTGTTCTCTAGCTTTCGGGCACGTACGCCCTTCTACAGGAGAAAACATGGTATAATGATACGCCAATAGAACACGAGTTAAATATAATCGGATACTATTTTACATATTTTTATGAAGATATAAAAATATTATTTTTTACATATTAACTATTATACAAATTGAGACAAAATATTTTAAATATATATATCTCTAATGAGAGGACAAACAAATGAAAAAATATAGGCCACTAGAAAAAAAAGAAAAAAACAAACAAACTAGGAAGCAAGGAATACATAGTTAGGTTGTAGTTATCATTATCAGGAGATGTCTACTTGGTTCCCACCGCTGCTATTCTGAGACGATTTCTGTATTTGGATGATTTGGGGTGAGCTCAGGGAATAGTATATTATAAAATTCCTGAATGTCTATTCTTCTGTTGATACTATTGTGCTTTCTTGATATTATGGATTATATGATGAGTCTCTGTTGTTTATTGGGGATGTTGGAATAATGGGTTCTTGGTTCGGATAGTGCGAAGGAATGGCCTGTTTCTCTTATATGATGATATACTAGAGATCTATTGTCCTGGTTTTCGATATTACGTTGATGTTCTGATATTCTTATGTTTAAATTTCTACTTGTTTCACCTACGTATTTGGTTCTGCATTCGTTGCATTCTATAGAGTATATGACATTCTTAATATTGGAAGGATAATTAAGGCTATTGCTTTTTGTTATAGGGTTTCTTAGTAGTGAACTTAAACTGGGTGAGTTGCAGAAGAAGGTTTTAACGCCGAATTTTTTCAGATGACGGGCTATTGATATGGATACAGGTGAGTAGGGAATACTACAAATAGATTTGTAAACTGGGGGATTTCGCATTTCAGACGGGCTATGGAAATGTCTTAAAATAAATGATGAAGGATATTGGCAGGTATTTAGATTCCTTAAGATGTTCTGGGTCTCTTCTGTTTTGAAGGTCTGAAGTGAGCAGTGGCTATAGACACGTTTGGTAAGGGTCTTCACGGTATTGATTTTTATGGCTGAGAGGGCAGTAGGAGGAAAAACGGATATAGTCGGAGTTGAAAGATGGTTTATAGTGAACGGTTGTTTGGAATTTATTCTCTATACGCATGATTTTTACATCTAAAAAAGGCAGGCTTTTGTTTGTTTTCTTTTTCATAGGTGAAATTTAGGTCGGGATGGTAACTGTTCAGCTTTTCCAGAATTGTATTGGTTTGGGTTTCGGGGCAGATACAAAATATATCGTCGATATATCGGCGCCATTCTATATACAGTTACGAGCGTCATCAATTCTTTTTCATCTCTGTCACCGTTTGCTTTTTTTTTTTTTGGAATGGCGCTCTCCTATTGGTTGGCTACGATCACGCCAGCTTTGCCCCCCCCCCCCACTCCTTTGTTGTTTTTGTAACTATTGTGTTGGAGCGGGTCGCTCCTTATATAATCTATTGTTAACAATACCTCATTATAGGTCCGCAAATATCGAAAGTATAGGTATTTAGCTTTTGTACTATTATGGTGTATATATATACACATACTTATGTACATATGTAAGTACTATTATCATTAGGGATATATATGTCACATCTACATAAATGTAGATATAATACTATATACTCTATTGACTCTATTTTTGTAACTATTGTGTTGGAGGGGGTCGCTCCTTAAATAAATGCATATATTAGTTAATAACCAAATGGAATCCTCTCTTTCTTTTTCCCAGTAAGAGACGCCTACGGAAGCCAACAGTACATAGACAGATAAAGCACATAGGCTATAGTTATTAACTAACATATGCATTTATTTAAGGCGCCAAATTATAATTGTAACAAATAGTATTTGAATCAAAACATTCAATCGGGTAAAACACGGGCGTTGCCCGGGTCATTCGGCTAGTAAAATTATATCGGACGGAAATAGTGAATTTATCCACCTGTCAATGCGTCGCATGACAATTTCTGCCACTGAGGTTGAAAGAGAGCTACCCATGGGAGAACCTTTTGTCTGTTTGTAGGTTTTGTAATTGTATGTTATGATATTTGCCTCAAGGCATAAGGCTATAAGTTTCGATATTTTCTTTACAGTGATCAGATTGATAGGATTTTCTTTCAAGAATTCTTCAGTGCTGCTTAGTATCAGTTGGTGTGGGAGACTGGGGTACAGGGATTTTACATCAAAAGAAACCATGATCTTGTCTAATGGGGCTTGGCACTTGAGTAATTCTTCTATGAATATGGAGGTGTTAAATATGGAGTATTGGAAGCTTTGTTGTTTTATTATGGGGTCTAGAAATGCTGAAATAAATTTGGAAAGAGGTGCTGTTGGGGAACGTTTTTTTTTTCTAGTCTATATATATAAAATTGAATGTCTGTCTGTCTGTACTCTATAGATTCAAAAACCATACATCCAATCGCCGTAAAATTTTGGGATATTATTAGGTATATCACCGGGAAGGTTTTTGAAAAATAATTTCATGAATATTTTGAATATCCTTAGAGTTATTTGCAGATTTGTAGATTTAACTCGCAAGCAGCGCCGCCATTGTGACGATGTTAACAAGTTTTCTTATCACTAAGTTTGTTATCTTAAATATTATTTATCAAAAGTAAGATTATCTCAGGATGACACGGCAAATATTTGACCGGGAAAAAATGTTCACTAGATAAAACGATGATTTTGTAATGTAGAAAATTAGGAAAGACAAAATTCAGGATGACACAGCAATTTATTTGAGACAAGAATAATGATACAATTCCAAGGCAAAGATACTATTCCTTTAACTTCCAATTACCGAGGGAATCAATTAATATTGATTTTATTCAACTTATCGAGTATTTTTCAAGACACCGGGAAAAAATGTTCACTAGATAAAATGATGATTTTGTAATGTAGAAAATTAGGAAAGACAAAATTCAGGATGACACGGCACACAGGGACCGGGAAAAAATGTTCACTTTATCGAGAGATTCAAATTTACGAGTTTCAAATTATCAAAATATATCTTTTTTTTTATAAGTTTATAGAGAATTGTTTTAATAAATGTTCGTTAGACAAACCTTTACTCGGGTAAAACCTCGGGCGAAGCCGGGTACATCCGCTAGTAGCCTATATTTTTTCATTTGTTTGTCCTCTCATTAGAGATATATATATTTAAAATATTTTGTCTCAATTTGTATAATAGTTAATATGTAAAAAATAATATTTTTATATCTTCATAAAAATATGTAAAAAGTATCCGATTATATTTAACTCGTGTTCTATTGGCGTGTCATTATACCATGTTTTCTCCTGTAGAAGGGCGTCCGTGCCCGAAAGCTAGAGAACAATAAAAATGTTTTCAAAAAGACACGTTTCCCTGGAGGAATGATTGATTTTACTCAATATTTATGCAAGGGATTATTTTATAGAATTTATTTATTATATTTATTGTTTTTATTTATTTAAAAAATAGTGGAATGCAGAGCTGGAGAAGGTGATAAACTACGAGTATTTGCACTATATAAGAAATCTTTATCATCTAACTCGAAACCCTTCATGATATTCAATAGAATTATTTATGAATAAGAAATAAATATATTAGAGAGATTAAAAAGGTCAAAATAATATCATGGAGAACATTTCTGGAAGAATAAAAGTCGACTAATATTTTGGGGACTAATAAAAATATACCAAAATTGAATATATAATAGTGACTCTTTTTCCTGATGACAACACTGGTGATGATAAGAATACAAGTGTGTCTCTGACTAACTGTCGTTACTTCTCGGTACTGTTTAATCCCTGTTCCGACCCCCCATTATAGTGGACATTGCTGCTGCTGTGATAGAGATGCATGGGGACATCTGAGACTCTTCATTGGACACGACAAGAACAACAACCCCCATTTAGTCACTTCCCGGTATGAAAACAACATTCGTGATTTAATTATTTCATTTATTATATATAGATGACGCATTTTTGCCTCATAATAAATTTAACCCTAACTATCCTTTTCCTTGTCGTTTGCGGAAGAGCATTGCTCGATGCAAATTTTTATATGTAATTCTGATGTCCTAAAATATTATTTACATAGTTTTCTTGAATGCCATTTCTAGAATCCCACCCTTCAGTGTAGCGTATATAAGCAAAATCTTTTAATAAAGTGTTAAAGCCTCTAAAAAGCGGTCTGGTAGATTAAATTAGCGAAACCCCTGGGAGGATTTGCTACTGATGAGCCAAGCCCTCCCAATATTTTACCCCGCAGTAAGGACAGTAGACTTTATTTCATGTGTAAAAGAAGCATTCGTGCTTTAACGATTTCATTTTTATTTGACTTGATTCCTAACGATATCTTCAAACTATAGCAAAGATCACGTGATCAGCTATATCTTTTAACTGGATCAACCATCAAGCTCAAACCTACACCAGATAAGAAGCCTACAATACAAGAACCACAATAATTTCCGGTCAATTCGTGATTCCTCAAATCCTAGATGACCACGCAAATAATATGTAAAACTTAGAACAATAGATAAAAATGACTTCATCATTACTAGTTTAGATAAGATGTGTCATTCTAAGCAAAGTCTATTCGAAAGAAATTTAGGCCCAGATTTGGTTAATAGGTACTTATCTGGAGTAATGTTGTTTTGTCTAATTTTGACCATTCAGTTGTCCATCCACATCAAGTGATATAATCCAACACCCCTGGTTGGCTGCTGTTATATTGGGCTTTACGAATCAATGGGAAGTGGAATAAAGAATGGCTCTCGTCAGTTGTGAGGCCTCAAGGTAGAGGTGATACGAGAATTCAACAAAAGGACATATGAGATTGCTACAAAAGTTTGAGGATTCCTATGCTTCTGTGTATATTATAGCATCCCTGGTGCATTCACAGAACCTCTTACCTCCAAGATATTTGACGCTGAAGTTGCCTGTTTGTTCTGATAACAATTTATTTCTTCTAAAGATTGAGGAAGCTGGAGCAACCTGAGTAGCATCAAAGATTGGGTACCTTGGTAGAATCTTTCTTCTACTCGACATCGAATATTTTCAATATGTATTCTTAAGTAATATCAAATTTCATTAATGAACATAAATCTTCTTTACTATCAATGAGTGGGGCATGATTCATTGTAATTGCTTATCAATTACTAATACGGAATACAAATTTATTCATTTGAAATTAGATTAGGTGATTAAACTATATTCATTTTTTGATTAGAATTTCATAAAATAATGGCTTTCGAATATATTTTGTGAATATTTAAAAATAAAAACTCTTTTAAGTCATTGTTACTCTCCATTTTACATAATTATTTATATATATTTTGTTCAAAAAGATCTTCGGTTAACGACAAAAGTTTGTGTTTTGATAATTTTATCCGCTTTACAATGTATTGACTAATTTGCTGTAATACCCCTCTTGCCTATATGGGTATGTCTCTATCATTCATTTTTTATCTTCTGAATGTATCTAGAAAGACATCTCTTGACGTGATAGTTCTTATATTTCTTCATGTTTAATTGATAAAGGAGAAAATATAAATGAACATATTTACTCGTGATGATTCATTCTATGAAGTAAATGGATTCTCGTAGCATTTTTTAAATTTTAACCAAATCTATAAGGAATCTAGGGCTTGGTTACTTTTAATAATTCTTTTATTTCTCGAGAATTCAGCTAAAATGCTCTTCAACACTGAGACACCAGAAGTAACACTTATAGCTAATTATAACACTCCGAATTTATAAATTCACCGTGTTATAATTTGCTAGAAGTAGTACTTCTGGTGTTTCTGTGTTGAGGAGCATGTTAGCACGAAATCTCGAGAAATAAAAGAATTATTAAAAGAACCAAGCTCTAGATACCTTATAGATTTGTTTAAAGTTTAAAAGCAGGAAATAATCTTTATTTTATTAAGTTGAAGAATCTGTAATTGTTTCAACAGATCTTCTCGACTATATCTTGTCATCGGCTGTTGTGTGATACTTGCTTGAAATTTCATAATTTCAAACTGACGCCAGTTAGGTTAGCATTTCATTTTTCATTGCAAGATGCCATTCTCATTTGGAACAATTATCCAATAATCCAATATGTTATTCTCTTGTGTTATCGCTTTGTTATAAAGAACTACAAAATATATATAAAATTGCTCATCTTTCGAATTATATTTGGTTCAACAAAACATATATGGAAATCTATTTTTAAAACTCAGAGAAATATTTCTTATATAGAGAATTTAAATTGTCACATAAAATCTGCCGAATCATCGTGAATATCAGACGATAAGTAGGCGCCTTTATTGTAAATATTTTGTTGATCGTTCTCTCAGTCTGTGTCGTGAGATTATAAGAAATAAGATTCCAAATAGTTTTCCTTGTGGAAATATATTAAAATGTTTTGAGACTAGCCGTTCTAGTATTTTATAAAGTCAATCAAGAGTCGACATAAAACTAATCGAAAACATAAAGGTAGCTTCATAGGACTTGTAACATCTGATGGAGACACTGGATCTAAGTTTTATAAAGAGGAATATAACAGTCCCAGCAAGTACGATGGGAAGGAAGATTCCAATTGATAGATCGAATATCTGAAGGAAATGAGGTTCATATATGTAGCATCACGCTAGGAAACAATGGAAAAATATCATTTATTGCACGACTCTCTTGGCCATAAAAAATTCCTTTTATATATTGTCTACCTTATTTACATAATATCTCAAAACTTTAAACAAATATGTGACATTATATATTCATAAATATTGAAAGAGATATAAAATATTTAGATAACAAGAATATATGACTGAAACAATATGACACTGACTTAATTAGCTCTTAGTTAAGTCAGGTCACAGAATGTAAGGTTAGACCCATCAATGTTAATATTTTTCTGGGCGTTGTTCACTAGGTTTAACTTCGAATGGATGTTGGATGCGAAAGTGAATCTGATATGTATGAAATTATTCAATCCGACGTTTCTACTCACGGGCTGGAAGTCCATTTGGAATGAGTCCTCGTTCAGCCTAGACAGGTCCGTTGGTCCTGTGATGAACACAGTCCTCATCTAGCATGTATCACAATTGTGCAGTCGGATGGGTCCAGCTTTTGTCCAGCCTGGATAGGTTCTCGATATCAGGGTCCGGTAAAGTATGGACTGGACTAGATTTTGTCCAGCTGGTCTAAGCCTGGTAATATTGGCCAATATTGGCTGAAACACAGCGACTGTCAGCAATCAGGGATTAGAACTGGTACAATATATATTTTTCCCTACAAGCTGACATATCTCAGGCCGTCCCTACAATCTGACATAGCTCAGGCTGTCCCAACAAACTGACATAGCTCGGGCTGTCCCTACATTCTGACATAGCTTGGGCTGTCCCTACAATCTGACATAGCTCCGGCTGTCCCTACAATCTGACATAGCTCGGGCTGTCCCTACAATCTGACATAGCTCGGGCTGTCCCTACAATCTGACATAGCTCGGGCTGTCCTTACAATCTGACATAGCTCGGGCTGTCCTTACAATCTGACATAGCTCGGGCTGTCCTTACAATCTGACATAGCTCGGGCTGTCCTTACAAACTGACATATCTCAGGCCGTCCCTACAATCTGACATAGCTTGGGCTGTCCCTACAATCTGACATAGCTCGAGCTGTCCTTACAATCTGACATAGCTCGGGCTGTCCTTACAAACTGACATATCTCAGGCCGTCCCTACAATCTGACATAGCTCTAGCTGTCCCTACAATCTGACATAGCTCGAGCTGTCCTTACAATCTGACATAGCTCGGGCTGTCCTTACAAACTGACATATCTCAGGCCGTCCCTACAATCTGACATAGCTCTAGCTGTCCCTACAATCTGACATAGCTCTAGCTGTCCCTACAATCTGACATAGCTCGAGCTGTCCTTACAATCTGACATAGCTTGGGCTGTCCTTACAATCTGACAGAGCTCTAGCTGTCCCTACAATCTGACATAGCTCGGGCTGTCCCTACAATCTGACATAGCTCGAGCTGTCCTTACAATCTGACATAGCTCTAGCTGTCCCTACAATCTGACATAGCTCGGGCTGTCCCTACAATCTGACATAGCTTAGGCTGTCTCTATAATCTGACATAGCTCGGGCTGTCCCTACAATTCGACATAGCTCGAGCTGTCCTTACAATCTGACATAGCTTGGGATGTCCTTACAATCTGACATAGCTTGGGATGTCCTTACAATCTGACATAGCTTGGGCTTTCCGCTATAATAACATAGATTTGTCTGTCCCAACTACATAACTGAAGGCAAATTTTAAAGGCAGCATATTTTTTCCAACATCAATTTATGCAACTGAATTCTACGAAATTTCTAAAATTGTATTTCATTGTATCCTAGTTAAAAAAATCATTAGCCAATTTCACTCCAGGAATTTAGTTTTTAATCATTTATATTGTCGCGCGCTGACCCTGCGGATTCTTTGCGACGACGCCGCTTCTTCCGCCGTGGATCACCTGCCCCGGGCTCCCGTTGCTCTTCCTCTGCAGCTCTATCCAGCAGAGCACCCAAAGACGTCTGACAACCACGGCTCAAGTAGAACTCCTTTTCTCTGGCAGTATCTCTCGGCCTTACCACTGGTGGGGGAACACGAGAGACTTACCATAAGAGTAGCAGCAGCGATGTGGCGATAGCGAGAGTAACAACAGCAAACGGCACCAAGACTTCAAACACTACTTCTTTATTGTCATTTACTACTAAACATGACATATAAATGGGAGACAATCAACGGGTATTTACATTTTTTTACCTCCTATGGCCAATATAAAAGTGTATTTACAAACATTTTCCCCAGGAAACAGGACCACAGCAGTCGGCGATTCCCACACCAGTTTCAGATCGGAAACAGGCGAAAGCACCATCTATTGGCGGATGTTGTAGGTAGTTTCAGGCCTTATACGCGACAATATTAATTTCATATTTAATTGGGACACAAAAACATCTATATCTCTATATATATGAAAACCATTGTGCAAAACTTGTTTATATAGATGAATAAATATAAGTATTTGTGAACCTCTACGCTTGATAAAAGTAGACATCATCTTTTCCCTTTGGTATAACCTTTTATGATATTTGATCTTTTTAAAGACGGTCTAATATACCGCACAGTACATCCTCATGTTAAAATCTTAGAATAAGTGTTAAAAATAGCGCTTATATTATTTTTCAGTATATATATACCTCTACAAAGAGACTCCATTATGTGAATGCCAGAGCATTGCTGAGAATAATTATATGAAAAAGGTCTATCTCTCTATACTTATCTGTAAAAGAAAAAAAAAATGAATCATTTTGAATTTTTTCTCTCATAGATCTATATAGGTACGCCATTTTTATATAATTATTTTCAGTAATACTTTCATATCTACATATTGGTGTCGCTTTGCTGAGATATTTATATATCGGAAATTAATATAAGCCTTTTATTCGACCAATTATTCTAAGGTTCAAATATGAGGAGGCACTGTGTAATCTTAGGCTGTCTTTAAAAGGATCAACATGACGCAATGTTTTGTGAACGTGCCCTATAAATTAAATAGAGAGACCTAAAAGAAACTATTCTTCAATTTCTCAAAAAGAAAAGCAGAAGATGTTTAACCATCACGCTGCCAGGAAGTTTGTGCAGGGCGGAAGTGAGCACCTAATCCTCCCATTTGCATACCATTATGCGACTTTCAACGAGATTTTGCTGTCGCGTACATAATCGGGATTTTCACCTCTCGCTCTCTGAGCTCTTTCAAGGGCGGAATAAGTTATGGGGATAAAATATTCCTGGTTATTAACACTGTGATTATAGAGAGTCGTATAGCAATTGAATTTTATTCCTTCTTTCATTTCTGGTTGAATGTTTGTGACCTCACTGATGAAGTGGGATGTGATGAATGTCAGTGGAGTGAGACCTTCATGCTTGGCAGTAAGCGTGGTGCTGTAGCGATCTGATGGTAATTATGATGCTAGCTGATATTGGGTTTTAGTTGATCTTCAATCTGAACAGATCTTTATTTTTTCAGGTTTCGCAGTTCCCCGTTAATTAGCCATTTTCGCTCTACAGATCAATCCTCTGCCTCATGTTGCCTCTCTGCCACGAAGAGAAGAGGTGATTGAGTCGTATGCAATGCCCATTTATCGCTATTATTGGTACTCAGAAGGAATCTAAGTACACCTATCCTAAGGTATCTTTGGATCCTTTGGGTAAAAGGACTGGGAGTTTGGATAAAAATAAGTCAAAATATAAAAAAAACTTCTAAAATTTTGGTAGAGATAATAAATAAGTGTTTTAATAATTTCAATAAAATTGGTATAAGAAAGTAAAGTTAAAAAAAAAATAAAAGTTTACCAACAGGTGTTTTAATATCTCCCGGCATTTTTCAGAAATGGTTGTCAAATATAGAAGTCCTGTAGAGTAACTCTGTTGTTTTGATAAAATTCCAACATTGTTCAATGAATACTAAATATCTTTAATATTTAGAGTGTAGTACATATATGGCTTTTTATATACACTGGTCCGCAAAATTAAAGGAACAACATATTTTTTTTTCATTTATCTCAAATTTTATTGAACATTTATCAATGAAATTTTATACACAAATTAATTATTCCATTATTGATTGGAATACCCGAAATCAAATAATTCTAACACCTATTTAATGCAAATTAGCCGGTCAAGCAATGATCTTCTTGCAGTCAGTGCATAAATATCTCGGAAATTGTTGTTAATATGGGGTGTGATCGCCTTTAACTGACAGACAGGCTCTACATCGGTGACCCATACTAAGACTTAGGGAGTTTATCAGCTCCTGTGGAATCAACGCCCACTCTTGTGTTAAGGCTGTTTCTAGCTCATGGGTGTTTCTAGGAAGGGGTTGGAGGGATGAGATCCGCCGTCCTAGGTTGTACAATACATGCTCAATGGGATTTAGGTCTGGGGATCGAGCTGGCCAATTCATCCGAGCAATTGCATGGTTTTGGAGAAAAGTATCGACCACACCAACCCTATGTGGACGGGCATTATCATCCATTAGAATAAAGTTTTCTCCTATTTCCAATGCTTGAGGCATCACATATGCTGCCAAGATCTCGTCCCTATACCTCTGTCCAGTCGGGGTTCCTTGCCGAAAAATATGGAGTGCTGTGCGACCGCCCAAGAAGATTCAAAGCCCAGACCATAAAACCTTGGCTGCTGTAGGGATCCCTTTCAACCATATTCCGGGGATTATTTCTGGTTCCTACCTCTCTCCAGATAAAGACACGACGAGAATCGCTGTTTAGAGAGAATCTGGACTCATCAGTAAACATTACACGCCTCCATTCATCTGGATTCCAGGCGACATGTTGTCTGCACCAAAGTTTCCTTGCTCTCTTTTGAGGTGGTGTCAATGGTACACAAATTATGGGTCGTCGAGCATAGAGGCCCTTCTTGTGAAGCCTTCTGCGTATTGTATCAGTTAATACCAAGACTCCTGTAGCTGCATTGAGGTCACTTCGTAGTTGCGATGCTGTCATTCTTCTATTGCGACTCACAAGGAGACTCAAATAACGGTCTTGATTTAACGTTGTGACCCTTGGCCGTTCTTGTCCGGGTGTTCTGGCAACATTAGCTGTCGTTTGAAACTTTTTCCAAAGCCTTGAGACAACGTTTCTCGTCACTCCAAGCCATCTTGCTACTTCTGCCTGTGATTGGCCTGCTTCCATCCTTCCAATAGCTTGCCATTTATTTTCTTGTGATAAATGTTGCCTATTAGCCATGAAAACTTTAAAAAACAAAAAGGGTCAATAAAAATCTAGTGGAGCGTAAAATTATGACGCTTTGAGAAAGACTCAGGCACGTGCTGGAGGCGGAGTCAACGTAAACGGTGGTATTTTGCATATTGGGAACAACTTTATTTGTTTTTCTGTTTTACATACTCTCTCAATTTATGGAAGCTTTTTGAATATACCAAAACTTGATATATATCCCTTAATATAACTTTTCTTTTTCTTAAACATGTGTTGTTCCTTTAATTTTGCGGACCAGTGTACATAGAAATCAAGAAATGGGTATTTAAGGCCAAACTTGCATAAATACGCTGAACATGTGAAAAATAATTCAATAATAAAAAAGGTCAGGTGATGGTATTAAACTCAAAGAAGGCATATCCTGACCACGAGTACATGAGCTTCTCAGATAGCAGAGCGCCATCTAGTGAAACAGAAATCAATTAAAAGTTGATTTAACCTGACGAGGGCCAACAGCTCGAAACGCGTACGTGGTTGGCTTTTCTTGATATTTTGCATAGTGAAAAACGCTAAGTTAATAATGAGGAATGGGCCACGTTTTTTACACTGGGTTGATAGGCAAGATTTGCGACTTTTGTTTGCAGGAATTACCGTCCTCCCGCTTCTGGCCTGAAAATATAGCTTTACATTTCATCAGCTTAAACACCTCTTTGGTAAATTCGACCAATTTTATAACCCCTCTCTTAGGATGTGATGAAATTGAAGCCGCCCCTGCACTGATGAGGCCCATAGCCCTAAACCATGGGATATAGGTGGATTTAAAAAAAAAATAATTTTCCAAAGCTGGTGTTTATCCCCAACTTTGCCTTAAGCGCAGGGGTGAGAAAAATGTATTGGTTTAATGTATTTTTAAAATAAGGGGTGTCTCTTTTTTGTCCATGTGAATACCATTCTCGAGCAACTTTACGTTAAATACATAAATAAGGTTTTATATAACTGAAGTTTAGCATTAAATATTTATATATAATAAAATATATGATATTAGTATAGCAAACTATATCTGAAAAACAAATTCAAAAATAGTTCATATTTATATAATTATTTTGGCATTTTATCAGAATTAAAGAGAAGGTGTAAAGAAGAATATACTTATCTTTAAAAAAAAGACATATTAAAATAAATAAATTAGGGCTATAGCAGGTGCACGTAGAAGTTTCAGCAGTAACGCGTCATAGTTGCGGAAAAACGAATAATGGAAAAGATAGCTAGAGTTTTAAAAAATAATAAAATACATAACCATGATAATATTTAAACAAATTACTTAGAAGTGAAATGGAAAAGAAGTTAATACTTTGTATTTTTAATATTGTTTAATTTAAAAAAAATAGTCTCTAATAAACGTTTAAATTTATATTGAAGTTCCTAGGGAAAATTGGATATAGCATGTTTTGTGGTTTACAAAATGCTTATATGATGGAAATTGGCCTCATCCTTTTTTTGCGGAAGAGCATTGCCCGCAATTCAAGTATTTATATGCAGATTTACTGTTCTATTAGCCGTTGCCCCTAGTTTGTATAAATACCATATCTAAGACTCCATCCCCATCAGTGTGTCATTTATAAGAAGAATCGTCCAATACAGTATTAGTATTATGAGAAGCAGTCTGGTGGATTAAATTGGCGAAACTGCTGGGGGATTCACCATTGATAAGCTGAGCCCACAAATATTTTTTTCATTACAGTAAAGATATAGAAAGTTTGTTTTATTTGAAAAGAAACATTCGTTCTTTAATGGTTTTTATTTTTTACATACATGATAAAGCACAATTTAGATTATAGATTATTATAAAGGAAAATAAGACCTAATCCAAATAATTTATTAGTGTGTGACGTTTCGGCAACAACATTGTCACCATCATCAGACAAAAGAATAAATGGGTTTTTATTTATTACTAGCGGACGTACCCGGCTTCGCCCGAGGTTTTACCCGAGTAAAGGTTTGTCTAACGAACATTTGTTAAAACAATTCTCTATAAACTTATAAAAAAAAAAAAGATATATTTTGATAATTTGAAACTCGTAAATTTGAATCTCTCGATAAAGTGAACATTTTTCCCCGGTCCCTGTGTGCCGTGTCATCCTGAATTTTGTCTTTCATAATTTTCTACATTACAAAATCATCATTTTATCTAGTGAACATATTTTCCCGGTCCCTTGAAAAATACTCGATAAGTTGAATAAAATCATGGTCGTGAATCTCTTTTTTCCCGGTCCCTGTGTGCCGTGTCATCCTGAATTTTGTCTTTCCTAATTTTCTACATTACAAAATCATCGTTTTATCTACATATTTTCCCGGTCCCTTGAAAAATACTCGATAAGTTGAATAAAATCATGGTCGTTTATGGAAGATGGACGTAGTTCCCGGAGGTCACCCGCCCCCCGCTTGCGAGTTAAAGCTACAAATCTGCAAATAACTCTAAGGATATTTAAGATATTCAAGAATGGTTAAACCGTTTGGTTTTCGACCACTAGGACCCGGGTTCGAACCCGCATTGGACACTTTTTTCTGTTTAAAGAAAAAAAAATGCTCCAATGGCCCCCGATTCTTGCAAAAGTCCAACCCCACCAGCGAGTGCAAGTAACCAAATGGGGCTCTGGCATTAGTAAGTGCAAAGTCGAACTGCTTTTCACATGTGTAGACATGTGGTGCACTTACAGTAAAAGCAGTCGCTAACTACCCACCATGATTATCATGGCCTGTACCACGTGTACTAGGGATAAGCAAAAAAAAAAAAAAAAAAAAGAAATTATTTTTCGTAAACCTTTCAGGGGATATGCCTAATAATATCCCAAATTTTCACGGCGATTGGATGTATGGTTTTTGAATCTATAGAGGACACACACACAGACATTCATTTTTATATATGTCATAATTTGTATATAATTGTATGCCCCCCGACCCACTATGCATGTACAATGTATGATTTTCAAAGATTTAATAAAGAACAAGGTAACTGGAGGAAAGGAAGTGGCAACAAGACATAGGAAGCAGGCTAAAAGCGGGCACAAGTATAAATAACTTGTACAGTCAATACTTCCTGGCAAACCCGGATGTATCTGGTATCCGCAGAAGTTATATTAGTTCAGAGACGCCCAAATTTCCGGAGCAGAACCGGACGTATTTGACAACCACGGAAGTAAATAGAGTCGAACTAACACTCGATACTTCCTATCAGGCCGGGCATATCTTTCACCAAAGAAAGTCGCCGGTCCAATTAGAAAGATCCACTAAGTAGGTCAACCAATAGGAAAACGGGCACGTCCCATCCCTCGACCAATGGGAAAGAAGCCAACTCGTGGTGTTAAATCGAAAAGCAAGAATAGTCAGTTGTGATTCCGCTTCCAACAAGGTGACATCTACTCTCGAGGCCTCTCTCCCTCTGCTCATCCCACAGCTAAGTTCAATCACCGCCATGTGATCAGATAATTAACAATCAAAATCGCTCCGCTCTTCTCAAGCTTTCTTCCCTCCAACCCAGTTGCCTTTTATTTTCAAACCTCATCATGTGTCCTGATTATTCCTAACTGTGTGCTTCACTTGCCACTCAACGACTGCGTTTCAACCAATCCTCACCATTCAAATCGAACAACAAGAAATTCCGCAACGATATTGTCACAGAACGGTTAAGTCGACAGAATTCTACAACAGTGTAATACATCAAATATTGCAGTGTAATAACTTTGGATTATATTACATAAAGTCGACAGGATAAAGATTATGGAGCTTAATCAGGATCAAAATGGAAATTAGCCCAGACACCAGCAAATCAAACGGCAATGACAAAACCAGCGGAAAAGAAGCGGGCAAGAAGAGAGGCGACCAGGCGCCTTCTAGCGGCCATCATATGGCAGATGACCGTGACCCTCCGACGTGTCAACGCCCCGCAAAGTGAGACGGAATTCCGGAGCGCCATTCCCCGGGGAGGACGACGGACACAACCCCCGCCAACCCCAGGCGAGAGTCACCAAGGCCGGACACCGACCACCGAGGAGTCATCCACCGCCATGCCGTACACAGTCCCCGAAACCAATCCGCGCGATCCGGGACAGCACAAACGATCCCAAAACGATATTCCAGTACCGGACTTCACTTCAATTTCGCGGACGGTGCGAGCAGTCCCGAGCCAAGCCAACCACCCCAAACCAAGACGTCCCAGAGGAGACCTGTGAACTGAGGTAGGCACCCACCCTATGGCGTCAAGAAATTGACATTGGACTTCTACCTAACCTACCTACCCCTTTAATCATGTATCTAACCTTGTACTCAATGAATGCACGCACGGGCTAGGCCAAACCTGTCCGAAAGGACTTGCATTGCAACCAAATTTGTCACACAGGACAACCCTTGCCTGCATTCATTGACCCCACTACCATGTTTATCACTCAACCCAATTACCAGTACTATATGCCCTCAAATACAAGCCACAACGGCTTCAACCCTCACCATGCCAAAAAAAAAACGTGTCAGTACAGCTCACACACTTACCACACAAAATCCATGCATGACCATACGTCGCCACGCCATAAAAATGTACCTCACAACAATCCCACAAACGTATTTAGCAACAATCACGACATTCGCAACAACAATACACCGACAACATCCATCCAAAGGACGGTTTTCACGCTAACAAACACGCACAACCCGCCCAACAAGCGCGACACTCGCGCCAAAAGACGACAACAACCAACAAACGCATGCACCGTCGTTAGTAACAATCATCTCATCTACCCAAAACACTAAAAAAATGTTCACATTAAAAGGTGCCATATGCACTAACAATAGAAATTTCGATATATGTTCGTATAATCAGCACCCATGACTTTAATAAATTTGTTGTTCATAGTGAGAACAGGTTAGATTTTGTACAAACAAGGACTTCGCGTGACACCTTTTCATTCACAACTTTTTTTTTCGATTCGTGTCACAGGTCACCCCACAAAATTTTTCATTTCAGGCCACAGACGCCTTTCACCACACCTGTGACACGTCTCCACTCAAAGCGTGTTCACGTCGTAAGCCTCATTTTTCACTCAATTCCACCCTAATATCACTGAATACCATTTTTTTATTAAAGTCACAACGACCATTCGATTTAATAAATGGATACAATATCCGGATTTTCAAAATACAAATAATGCCGAAATTACATCACTCATCTTTCACAATGTTATTGGCAGAACATAACACACGACAATACAAAAACAGGTAAAAACCTGTCCCACCTGCCGATTATCTACAAATATCGATGAATCCAACACCAATAAAAAAGTAGAGAGACAATAGAAGAAACAAGTCACACTCCAAAAACAAGATCTGAGCCGCACCAAAAATTAAATAAGCGGAAGGAAGAGAGAATTTTGAGACACCGCGACAGGAAGTGTAGTCCGCGGCGATAAATTCGGCCTATGCAAACAAAGCGGAGCGCCTCGTCCGATCTCCAATTTCATTCCCTCTCTTTTGCCCGACACACCCCACTTCCGTATCTCTAATTACAATGAGAAGGTCCCCTATTGAGGTCAACTGGGAACCTCTCTATGCCACCAATTTTGGATTCCAGTTCGAGTCTACATATCGATTTTTACCATCCAATTCCACATCCACAAGACAACACATAGAACTCGCTCACACATTTCTTACACAACAGACTTCTAACATTTTTTCACAACACACACAAAGACAAAAAATTACACATAAAGGTTATATAGATTTCCATGTCTCCTGTACACATAGCATAAACGCACTTGAGGGGTAGAATCACGTTTTCACCTAAGTGTCGCTACAGATGAGACAAAAAATTTATAGGGCATGTAGATACAAAAGGGTTCAAACCAATACACCTTATTATTTTTCATATTAATCATTTTCATTATTTTCTCTCAATTAAAAATGTAAATATTTAATCAATTTATCAATTTATTCAACTTAGCATCACTTTTAATCATTAATTATCATTTTTTTTTTCCAATTAGTTTATATTATCATTTTTATTTATCAATTATCATTCTATTTACCACTTAGCTTATATTGCCATAACTCAATTATCAACGAAAACTCATTGATTTTCGGTTAAACTAAAAACATTAAATCATCCTTTATTGTTGAAACCTTTTTATTTTTCATTTTTCTTTTTTTACCAAGCACTCAACTTTGATTTCGCTCAACCACTTTTTATTTTTATTTGATTTCAAAATACCTTATGGAATTTTATTTTTATTTTTGATTTCTCAAAAGACCTAATAAAAATCCCTCGGTTTCCATTCCCAATTTCGAGCTAGAATATGGTTAGGCATTTTTCCTTTTTTTTTTCTCACCATGCACCAAGCATTCACTTTGATTTCTTCCAACTTTTTATTTTATTTTTGATTTCTCAAAAGCCCTAATAAAATTCCCTCGATTTCCATTCCCAATTTCGAGCTAGAATATGGTTAGGCATTTTTCCTTTTTTTTTTCTCACCATGCACCAAGCATTCACTTTGATTTCTTCCAACTTTTTATTTTACTTTGATTTCTCAAAAGACCTTATGAAATTTCCTCGATTTCTTTTCCCAAAATTCGAGCAAAAAATTAATTAGGCATTTTTCTTTTTTTTCATCATGCAACAAAGCATTTTTTTTCTCACCATGCAACCAAGCATTCACTTTGATTTCGTCCAACTTTTTATTTTATATTAATTTTGATTTCTCAAAAGCCCTAATAGAACTCCCTCGTTTTTATTTCCAATCTCGAGTAGAAATCAGTTAGGCGCATTTTCTTTTCTTTTTAATCCACTATGTACCATAGCATTCATTTTGATTTCTTACAATTAAAAAAAAAATTTTTTTTTGATTTCTATTAATTATACTCAACCTATATCATCAACACCATTCTATTTTACTTCTTATATCGCCACCAATGCTTGTATATAAACTCTCAATACCCACAACTAATTTTCCCACAAAATTATTTTTCACTTTACAGAATTCTCTCAGGCTAACCCCTTCTTGAATTCTTCACATGTAGGGGGCGCATCTGTCATAATTTGTATATAATTGTATGCCCCCCGACCCACTATGCATGTACAATGTATGATTTTCAAAGATTTAATAAAGAACAAGGTAACTGGAGGAAAGGAAGTGGCAACAAGACATAGGAAGCAGGCTAAAAGCGGGCACAAGTATAAATAACTTGTACAGTCAATACTTCCTGGCAAACCCGGATGTATCTGGTATCCGCAGAAGTTATATTAGTTCAGAGACGCCCAAATTTCCGGAGCAGAACCGGACGTATTTGACAACCACGGAAGTAAATAGAGTCGAACTAACACTCGATACTTCCTATCAGGCCGGGCATATCTTTCACCAAAGAAAGTCGCCGGTCCAATTAGAAAGATCCACTAAGTAGGTCAACCAATAGGAAAACGGGCACGTCCCATCCCTCGACCAATGGGAAAGAAGCCAACTCGTGGTGTTAAATCGAAAAGCAAGAATAGTCAGTTGTGATTCCGCTTCCAACAAGGTGACATCTACTCTCGAGGCCTCTCTCCCTCTGCTCATCCCACAGCTAAGTTCAATCACCGCCATGTGATCAGATAATTAACAATCAAAATCGCTCCGCTCTTCTCAAGCTTTCTTCCCTCCAACCCAGTTGCCTTTTATTTTCAAACCTCATCATGTGTCCTGATTATTCCTAACTGTGTGCTTCACTTGCCACTCAACGACTGCGTTTCAACCAATCCTCACCATTCAAATCGAACAACAAGAAATTCCGCAACGATATTGTCACATATATATAGAGATTTTGTCTGATGATGGTGACAATGTTGTTGCAGAAACGTCACACACTAATAAAATATTTGGATTAGGTCTTATTTTATTTTATTATTACATACAGATGGCGCCTCATTGTCATAAATGAATGTTGGGAACTGTTAGAGTTTATATGTTATTTGGTTGTATATTATAAAATCGCTGACTGTGGGTTTGTTTGTCTATAGCATTCACAATATGACTTTCATTTGTTTCTATAATAAATTTTGCCTAAAGTGAGTTAATTGTTTTAATAAACTATGTTTAAAAAGAAAAACCCTGCCATTATTCTAACAGAGGCACAATGATGATTTAACCTGGTTGGGAATCGTTTGGTGCCAGGCCGGATCTTATCAAAAGTAAACCTGGCGATAGTGGTTTTTTTTTTCAATAAGAGAGAGAGAGAGATTTTATTCTTTTAACAAGAATCAAATGACACAATAGTGTTAAACACAATAGTTAAGTAGACTTAGCGTTATTTAATCAATCGGAAACCCTCTAATAAAAAGGAAACCATATTTATTATAATATTAAATTTACCTGATTTATCCTTCACACACATCCCCCTAAAAATGGTGATTCACTGTATTAGATAATCGACTTTTATATTTGCGAGTGTGATTGTTCTATGTAGAAATAAAATAAACATTTAGCCAGGAAAGGCTGAGCTATATCAACTCGATGATTTATGTCTGAAGTATATTCCACCACCGCCCACACTACTTCTACCTTCATAGATTTAATTAAGAACTCCCCTCCTGAGGGTATTGAATATCCGCATCAAAGAGAGGTTTCCGGTCTATTGTGTAATAAACGCCTCAAGACATTTCCTCACGCCTTCACGCTCTATTAACGAATTGGAAGGCATCTCGCTCCATTCAAATAATGTCGGCTTGGCAGAACCGGCAAACAAAACAATTTTTAATTTCCTGTCGCTTGAAAAGCTTTCAAAATTTGAAAATTTAAAAAAATAAGCTTGTGTGTGAGACAAAGTCGCGGAGATTGTCGAATCTCGGAATTGTTTTTATAAAATGTTTTCTGACTTGGCATTTCTGATATTAGAGAGGTAGCCTTCAGACGACGTCAATAACTGCGTGGGTGGGAGTACTCAAGTTACAATGAGAGTCGCATTTTTCCTGGGAACCTTACGTCAAAACATAGCTCGGGTCTTTACTGGGAAATATACGTCAAACATAGCTGGGTCTTTACTTTAAAATATACGTCGACAGATAACTCGGGTGTTTTCTGTGAAAAGTACGTCGAAAAATAACTCTAGTCTTCACAGGGTAATACAAGTATATGTATATGCGTCGAATCATAGCGAAATATGCATTGGAGCATAGCTGCGGTCTTCACTGCGAAATATATGTCGAAGCATAGCTAGGTCTTTACTGAATTTTATACGGTGTTATATTGTGAAATCAATTTGAATTCAATGTACAGGTACTAATTTCGGTGATTTGGCATTGTAATTTAATACTATTATTTCATAAATGATCAGGTATATTACAATTTCTCTATTTATAGATATAACGACCGTTCCTAATTGGTCCCTGATTGTTATGGAAGCGAGTTTGGACCACCTACAAACTTCTCCTTCAATCTCACCGAATATATTGCCTACGTAGATTTCCTGGGCCCACGATTCTGTTTTGGGAGAAAGTTACGTCTTTTAGCATCTTCAGACTTCAAAAATCTATCACTTCCTTCCTGTACCTCACTTCAGATGGACAATCACAATTTCTGGCAAACAATTCATTTTGAATGGCCTGCTTAGAATGATGATTATGCATAATATTTTCAACTGTAGTCGTTATTACGATCTTGAATTTTGACTTATGCATGGTGAATTCGGAATAGATAGTGTTTATGAGCAATGTAACAAAATATGCTGAAAATACAATGTATATAATACATCAATTAAAACTATAATAATATATTAAAATATGGTATCACTTATTGGTATTTTATATACATATATTTATGCGCTATTATAAAAATATTTATATATTAAAGAAATTAAATGCCAAAACATATAAAGACAGATTATATATTGATTAAAATATTACTATTATTTTTTTAAAATTCGAACACACATAGTTACATTTTACCTAATAACATAATTATGCAAAATTATAAATATAAAAACGCAAAAAAGCGACGCTATCTGTCAGCCTAATAGATTATACCAGCCTTACGACTCTCTGTGAATTTAAATAAATATTTTCATAATGATTCAATTTAATATCCTTTCAAATATTTATATTCAAATCTGAATTACTGAAACATTTTAGAAATTTTTGCCAATATAAAAATATTATGGAAGCAAATTTATGAAGATCCTTTATGAATTATTCAAAAGAAACTTTTAAATTTAAAAGCTTTTATTATTTATGTGTGCACACATCCGCTAAATATAATTTTATTGATAAAATAATATTGAAATTGATTATTTGATTATTATATTATATTTAAAATAAATTTATTGTTTTGTGGAGAGTTAATCTAATAATGTGTGGAAGAGATCGTGAATTTAACAATATTCCTGCTGTCCTATTACAATCGTTTTAAGCCTAATCGCTATACAAAAAGATGGATAGATCTTTATAACAAACTCTTCAGGTATTGATTGTCTCGAGATAAATCAGTAGAATATATATCAATAAACTTAGTTTTACCTGTTCCAAAAAAACTTTATTAGGTACCGCTCAAAAAGAGCAACCTAGCTTATGGTATTTACAACGAAGAATATGAACAGGTTCTTCACACACAAAAAAGGGTACAATGCGGGATTCGATCCCGGTTCTTAGCTGTTGGGAATCGAGAGATTTATCCACTCTCTATCGTCCTGCGGGATTCGATGGCTGTCGGGAATCGTGGGTTTTGGCCACTCTCTATCGTCCTGCGGGATTCGATGGCTGTCGGGAATCGTGGGTTTTTGCCACTCTCTCTCCTCCTGCGGGATTCGATGGCTGTCGGGAATCGTGGGTTTTGGCCACTCTCTATCGTCCTGCGGGATTCGATGGCTGTCGGGAATCGTGGGTTTTAGCCACTCTCTCTCCTCCTGCGGGATTCGATGGCTGTCGGGAATCGTGGGTTTTAGCCACTCTCTATCGTCCTGCGGGATTCGATGGCTGTCGGGAATCGTGGGTTTTAGCCACTCTCTCTCCTCCTGCGGGATTCGATGGCTGTCGGGAATCGTGGGTTTTAGCCACTCTCTCTCCTCCTGCGGGATTCGATGGCTGTCGGGAATCGTGGGTTTTAGCCACTCTCTATCGTCCTGCGGGATTCGATGGCTGTCGGGAATCGTGGGTTTTAGCCACTCTCTCTCCTCCTGCGGGATTCGATGGCTGTCGGGAATCGTGGGTTTTAGCCACTCTCTCTCCTCCTGCGGGATTCGATGGCTGTCGGGAATCGTGGGTTTTAGCCACTCTCTCTCCTCCTGCGGGATTCGATGGCTGTCGGGAATCGTGGGTTTTAGCCACTCTCTATCGTCCTGCGGGATTCGATGGCTGTCAGGAATCGTGGGTTTTAGCCACTCTCTCTCCTCTTGCGGGATTCGATGGCTGTCAAGAATCGTGGGTTTTAGCCACTCTCTCTCCTCCTGCGGGATTCGATGGCTGTCAGGAATCGTGGGTTTTAGCCACTCTCTCTCCTCTTGCGGGATTCGATGGCTGTCGGGAATCGTGGGTTTTAGCCACTCTTTCTCCTCCTGTGGGATTCGATGGCTGTCGGGAATCGTGGGTTTTGGCCACTCTCTATCGTCCTACGGGATTCGATGGCTGTCGGGAATCGTGGGTTTTAGCCACTCTCTCTCCTCCTGCGGGATTCGATGGCTGTCTGGAATCGTGGGTTTTAGCCACTCTCTATCGTCCTGCGGGATTCGATGGCTGTCGGGAATCGTGGGTTTTAGCCACTCTCTCTCCTCCTGCGGGATTCGATGGCTGTCGGGAATCGTGGGTTTTAGCCACTCTCTCTCCTCCTGCGGGATTCGATGGCTGTCGGGAATCGTGGGTTTTAGCCACTCTCTATCGTCCCGCGGGATTCGATGGCTGTCAGGAATCGTGGATTTTAGCCACTCTCTCTCCTCCTGCGGGATTCGATGGCTGTCGGGAATCGTGGGTTTTAGCCACTCTCTCTCCTCCTGCGGGATTCGATGGCTGTCGGGAATCGTGGGTTTTAGCCACTCTCTCTCCTCCTGCGGGATTCGATGGCTGTCGGGAATCGTGGGTTTTAGCCACTCTCTCTCCTCCTGCGGGATTCGATGGCTGTCGGGAATCGAGGGTTTTAACCACTCGTCCCACTTAGTGTTAATAATCAATGAGATGAGATACACTGAAATAAATAATATTTAAGCGAAATGTTAAATCGAAGTATGTTACTCTATTCAGTGAAAATTTATGACCCAATCATTAAGAAATTTCACATGAAAGAAACAACTGAATTTTAACGTGAAGTCTATTAAAAATTATTTTACTTTTCATATAGTATTTTTAATAATTCGAAATTATGGTATTATCTGGCAATGGTTCTGATAAGTGTCTTATAATAACTGGATAACATTCTTTGTCACCTCATGTTGCTCAATAGTGTGGCTCATATTCTAGAATTTTGATTTTTTTACGCATTCCTGATAATCTTTCTCGAATGAATTTATCCAATGTCGTGAGGTTTCCTAATTTTTTAGGTGGGTGTAGATAAAGCTCGATAGAATATTCTTTTTTTATTCTCGCCCAATAACCTAATTTTATTCGGGTGTTTCTATCATTACAGGACCACGACATTAATCATCGAAACTAGAATATTCCTAGCAAACCTAATTGCCCGTTCATTCTAATGCTGCATCATTCTTACTTATTTTTGCTCGAGTAAAATCCTGAATAAGGCGGCTCTTTCTGCTTTCTCAACTGCTAAAACTGGATCTGTGCAGGTCCAACCACTTCCTATTTTGTTCATAGCGACACAATTATGTCCCCAGCCAAGTGATAGAAGAACGCATCTCCTCAAGAGACATTGGCGAGGATCTTCCATCATATGAAATTAAAAGCAACTACCTTAGTTATATCAGTTCTTTAATTGTTACACAAGGTTGCTGTTGTTAAAGGTTTTTATTCTTTCCTATTTATTCAATCTTATTAAATAGATTATCTAAGCGTGTTTTTCCATTATTGAATACAAAAACAAACAAACAAAAAACAATTACCTTATAAAATAGTTAATCTAATTATTTTTCATTTGAGAGAGAGAGATTGAGATTTAAACTGATTTATTACAATGTCCATATAAGATTATATAAGGTTAAATACAGAATAAATATGAATAAATAAGATTATATAATGATAAATATAGATAAATAAATGTAAATTATATAATTGATAGATATACATATATATATAATATATACAAGTCGTCATTGGGGGCGCCCATCACGGGAAAGACTCCGCCACCGATGGACTGAGAGAGTTCTTTCCCACACAGTGGGCAGGTCGATGAAGTAGCTGGCGTTACCCACCTCAAGACCAAGAGAGAGAGGTGATGTGACCCAGAGATCTTCGTCGATTCCACCAAAGGTTGTCCTATACACCAACCTACCAAGTAATGTTTCGTAATGACAGTGTGTTGTCGAATACAAGCAATAATAATACACTCGGTCAATAATATTATATACAATAGAAACACATTTTACAACTAATATTTACAACACATCAAAATAAATATAATTAAAAAATAGTTAAATAAAAACATCCGCATCAAATGTGATGCAGCAATATAAACATTATATTGAGAAGATATATTTATGAGAAAAAATATAATTTACAATTCCTTAAAAAAATATGGTGTTTCTTTTAATACATATTTGATCATTTATACCTCTATTATTGAGTATTTATATTCTTTAGTTGAAAAGAAAAGAGAGAATAAAATATAATATATAAAAACTATAATGCACGGAATTTTTTTTCTTTTCCGATTAAACTAAAATTTACAGTTTTGCTGTTGTGAAAAATATGCTCATCAGTGGTGAACCCTCCTAGGGGTTTTATCAATTTAATCCAGCAGACACTTTGTAGAGCTCAAATTTTCTCTTGAACGATTCTGATTAAATATGCAACATTGAAGGATGGTATACAAGTAAAATATTAACGAGCTTTCAGACAGAATAACTACATATAATTATTTGCATTGAACAATTTTCTTTTGCAAGTTATACATAAGACTATAACACGCCCTCACCTATTTAAATGAAATAAATCTATAAAGGACGAATATTTTTTTTCCGAAAAAACCTTTTATTGTTCTTACTGCGATGAATTGATTCTACTTTACATTGTCACATACATAAGCAGAATTGTACAATACAGTATTAAATCTCTAAAAATAGGTCTAGTGTATTAAATTGTTGAATCGCTTAGTGGGTTCCCCACTGATGATGAGCCCAGCCGTTCCAATCATTTTTCATCCCAGTATGGACAGTAAATGTTTGTTTTATTTGGAAGAGAGCAATAATTTTTCTCTCCGTATTTTATAGTTTTATTTCTTATAATAATAAAAAAGTGACGCGTTATGGCCTCATGTTTAGAAAATAGCATGTCGCAAAGTAGTATTTGGTGTATCAATCGTCATATGTGAGTATTTGTACCACTATTGAACAATACTACTTAATAATAATATAACCTAAGTTTATATATAAAATGAAAGGATTTAAACACGAATGCTTCTTTTATATACTATACAAACTTCTACTGTCCTTACTGCGATGAAAAAAAATATTGGGAGGGGTTGGCTCATCAGTGGTGAACCCTCTCAACGGTTTCGCTAATTTAATCTATCAGACCACTTCTTAGAGTTCTAATACTGTATTGGACGATTTTTCTAATATACGCAGCACTGAAGGATGGAATCTCAGAAATGGGTTTCAAGAAAACTATAGCCATAAGTTTATAGGACAGTAGAATTAAATATAAATATTTTCATTCGGCAATATTCTTCCGCAAACAAAAAAGACAAGGCCAGTTAGGCATAAATTAACACAAAGCAATAACGCTCCATCTATATTTATAAAATGAAAGGATCAAAGAGCACGAATGTTTCTTTTATATACATACAATACAAACTTCTACTGTTCTAAGTTGTTCGAAACAATTTATGGTATAATACTCGATATATAATAACATTTATATGCACTGTTAGGTAGATCTCCTTAAAATAGAAATATTAATCAATTGTTTACGAAAATTGATATTTATATTTCAATATAAACGATCAATTTTACCTATAATTGGATAAAGCTTCTTAGATAAGATTATACGATACCGTTAGGAAATTTATTTGTGTAAATATGAATATAATTTATTTGAAGAATATTGATATAAGAATAATATACATTGGTTACTGAGGAATTATTTGATCATTCACACCCACTAGGAGAGATGTAATTCTTTGAGGTAGAGAGAGGAAAATTTCGCTGGGGAATTTATTGTGTATAGCGACATTTGAAAATTATCCCGCATCCCGCATGTGTTTCTTTTGAACCAAAAATCAAAATTTATTTTAAGGAGAAATAACAATTATTTCTAACCTTAGGGATGAAGTATAAAAAGATGAATTGTGAAGAGTAATGATAAACGGAAAAATAAAGTGTCCAGGGATGGGAATCGAACCCACAATGTTCCGCTTACCGGGCAGATGCCATGTCCACTAGGATACCCTGAACCTAAGGTTAGAAATAATCGTTATTTATCCTTAAAAAAAATACGATTTTTGGTTCAAAAGAAACACATGCGGGATAATATTCAAATGTTCTACAATCATAAGCCGTATCATATTGTATTATAAATTTATTGTGTAACTCGTACATTTGAGCATTTGAACACACTTCCTGTTGGGAATGGAACTCCTTGTAATAATAAGAATATAAAATGAATGTTAAGTATTTAATAATGAATCTCGGATAGATTTGATACCCAATATTGATATCAGATTTTTGATGTGATAAAAATATACAACTATATTGGGAGATATAACTAATGATGTATCTCTATATAAATGTGAAATTGCATCTAATATTGGAGATAAAGCTCCACTTTTAAAGAAATTATAAAATAAATAAGATGAATAATTAATGGTGTAAGATTCGATATATTTGGCCAAATGTGGCCTCTATTAGAGGTTATATATATACATGAAATAAGAATACTTAACAAGGATTGCTATTGAATATTTGACATCCCTTCGATACATTCTAGTATTCCTTGCTACTTCTGAGCAGAAATTTCGGATCTAAGAATAATACACAATATTTGACTATACTATGCTCAAATAAGAATACTTAACAAGGAATTCTATGGAATATTTGGCATATATTCGATATATTTGGGTATTTATTGAAACATTAGAAAAGAACTTTGGATCTACGAATAATACACAACATTTGACTATACTAGGCTCAAATGATAATACTTAACAAGGGATTCTATGGAATATTTGGCATACCTTTGATATATTTGAGTATTACCTTGAAACAATTGAACAGAACTTTTGGATCTAAGAATAATTCACAATATTTGACTATACTATGTTCAAATAAGAATACTTAACAAGGAATTCTATGGAATATTTGGCATACCTTCGATATATTTGTGTATTCATTGAAACATTTGAACAGAAATTTCAGGTATTAGAATAATATACAATATTTGACTATAGTAAATAATTTCAACTTCATTATTTTAATGAAGGAAACTCTTGTCCTTAAGGGAAGAAATCGTCCCAAAAGGCGGAAGTGTCAAACTTATTTGGCCAACGGCATAGATGGAAGAAGGAACTGAAAAGCCACTTCTGTATCAAGCACTGCTGAGAAAACTATATGGATCAAATTTATAATCTGAATTGTAGAAGCATTGGTATTCCCTGTGATCACTTATGGATGTGAGAGCTGGACTCTCAGAAAAGAAGAAGCAAAAGGAATGGAAGACTCTGAAATATAGACAAGGAGAAGGCTACTTAGAGTGTCATGGAGAGATGAAAAAAGGTCGAATTTTTAAAGAATAAATAAAATTGATGCTGTTATATCCCGAGAATTCCAAAAATGAAAACAAATACTGACCAACTTCGGACATATAATGAGAGCAAATGGTTTAAAAAAGACGTTGATGTTAGGAAAATTTGGAGGAAGAAGGAAGAGAGGAAGACCTGCAATGAGTTGGCTAGAAGGTGTCAGGAAAACTACAGAAAGGTTACTATATGATATACGAGTGATGACAACTAACAGATAAACTTGGAGAATATTTATCCATATAGTCATAAAAGGTCAAACTCAACTTGATGGATGCTAATATTAACAATCCTTATTTACATTAGTAGTCGATATTCTTGACTATATCCAACTTCTAGTAAGCTAATATCAGAGTTGCACAAAATTTGGACGCCAGTAGTTCTATTTATAAATTTTTGGACTCGCCTATCTGTACATCGCCATCTTATTCGATATATAATATTTAAAACCTTTTACCTTAATCTCTGCAGATTTGAGACACCTACAAAACTTGTTCTACAAGGGATTCTACAACTTTGTATACCCCAACTGCAAACCTCTACACTCACATCTTTCCACTTGTCAAGCATATACAACCTTGACACTAGAGGGACGCACACTTACAACATTTATGTCATGAGAAAATCTCCTGTATCTTAAGGACACAATTCCCTTTTTCCGATACCCATGTATGCTTGTCATCCATGGATAATATTTTTGACGCTATATGTCCACTTATCCTACATGACTAATTTCTTCGCCACTTCTCCTATATTTCTCAGAATTGGCTAATTCGATGTTCCAAAAGGCACTTACAACCTCAGTCCCTAAAGGGAATCTACAACCTCTGCAACCCAGGGATAAACGTTTGTTTAGCACAAATGATTTTTCATTGCTTCTGTACTTCTGATAAATTAGAGGGCTACAGTTACCTTCTTAATCTGAAATTAGAAGACTACACACCACTTCCTTCTCGAGAAAACCCAAAGCGCTATAAATACCTCATTATTCTGATAATACGAAGGGAGAATCCTTCTCTTCCACATAACCCGCAGAGCAATAAATTACCCACTTAATCTGATAATACGGAAGGATAAGCACACCTCCTCTTCTTCAGGTAATCCGGAGAACTATAAATTACCTCTCTTTAATCTGAACACATCGAATGCTATAAAATAGCTACTTACTTGAGATCACAGGGAGGGCCATGGAATAATTCCTTTTAAGATCTTATTGTGTCATCTCCAGAAGCACTGACAGATTCAAATGCTATTGTAGCGCAGTCGGTTCTCCTAGTGATTTTCCAAACCAGCTCACTGCACATAGAGCATGCTGACAAATATACAAAATGATTCTGCTAAGCTTAAACTTAAACTAATATCAGACTAGAATTCTCATAAACTTCAGTAGAGCTTTTCTTTACCATATTTATGCAAATATATTACTCTTTATTTTTAAAACATGTTCTTGATTTTTTATCGCATTAAACTGAAAACATTTATTTAACTTTCCTAAAAATCCAGATTCCCTACATCCAACGAACCTATTTTGATCAATATTTTAAAATTCGCTAGTTCATATTTTTCTTTTTTCACTAGATCATCCACAGGTCGCTGCATATGATGCATCAAGTTGTATATATATCTCGATACCTAATGTTGAAGTCAAGTTACTCTACTGAGAAGGAGGCCCATTATTCTTTGCAACGAAATTTCTGTTTTCATTCCAATCAAAATATAACGCAGAGAAAGATCACATGCATACTCTATTATCCTTAAATAATTAAGAAAAATACCTCAACATAATCAACTAAATATACTGTCTATCCATTAAAATTCCAATACACTAAATAACCAAAAAATATATACAAAAAGACTTACATGTAGATGTCCTCTCATGGTAGTCAAAAATCAATTGAACTAAAACAATTACAAACCTATTTTAACATTAACAATTATTCCTATAAATATTTGTGTGAATATAACATCTAATAATTATAAATTCAATTGCCATCTATCGTTAAACTTTGTACAAATACATTTCCTGGCAACGTGTTTCTTTTAATGAAACCATATTTGCGGAAGAACTTTGCTCGATACAATACCTTGGAATTATATGTATGTACCTCTACAGACCTATATGCTTATGTCCATAGCTCACTAAACACCTCTGAGCTGCCTTTTATAGAAAATTCAGGGAATATCCCTAACCAATCCAATATAATAGTAGAGCGGTCTAGAGATTAGAGATTAATTTGGCGAAACTGCTGAGAGGATTCACTACTGGTGAGCCAAGCCCTCTCATTCTATAACTCATATCATTGCAGTAAGGTCTGTAGAGATAATATTTGATGATATTATTTAAAATAAACATATTGCCAGTAAATACTTTTGTACAAAATAGAATATAATATATTCGAGTTTTTAAATTGATATTGAATATGTATAGAGCTCCAAAGATATGAAAAATATATTCATAGGTTGATAGGATATTTATGGGAAACGTCGATATATAAATTGAGATAAATATAATGACACTATGCGGTACTGAGTTTGTATATACAAATTGCAATACCTTGATAAAGGTTGGCGTTCATCCAACCGAAATATTGGCAAATAAATCTTTATATTCAATCCAAAATATGCCTTTTTATTATCTAAAAATATATTGAAATACATATCTATTATTGGATAAGCGCTCCTTTGTAGAAAATATATTATGATTATTTCTTTATAGGGTAAATTTAGATATATTTGAGCGTTTGTGCCTTAAATTGGGTAGAGTATATTGAGATAATAAAAATATACAAATGTGCTTTAGAACCTAAGGTGTCACTCTCAATTTATTTGAGCAATTGTGGCCATTATTAGGAAGACCTCATTGAGAAGAATATATTGCGGTTCGTAGGGAATGTATCGTGTAACCGGTGGTAGATATTTGTTTAAAATTTACCATTCATTTGATATTTATGACATAGAAAATATTAAATGGTTGATAGAAAATTAATGGGGATTCTTTCGATATAATTCAGAAAGTACACATATCAATAAAACTGTTCTATTTGATAAAAATAATTTCGAATATTTGATATAGAATTATGTTATATTTTTAAATAAATAAATACAGTTAAACCTGTCTATAGCGCCCCCTATTGGGACTCACCAAAATAGGGTGCAATAGAGAGGGAGTGCTATAGACAGGTCACTTTTAATGTAAATCGAATCGTACTGCGTATTTAAAATCGAACGCTATAGAGAGGAAATCGCTATTTAGAGAGGGCGCTATAGACAGGTTTAACTGTATATATTTGATATAATAAATCATTTCTTCCCTCTTTATTCGATAATGCTCATTAAGATAAAAAGAATGTTGTATGGGAGAAAACGATTCAGGGTCCTTCGATATAATTCAGAATTAATACATTAGAGATTGGAAAGAATAATCAGAAAATAATATATATTAAAATTAAATTATTTCCCTGGCACGAAATGTTTGCTATCACGCACATTTATATATACATATATACTATATTTCAGAAAGAGCTCTCCTATTGTCAAAGAGGATATATCATACTTGCCAAGGAATTTTATGATGTAATCTTAATTATTTGATTATTTCAAACTTTTGGTCTAATTTAGCATTTGTATCTATCAATTGATATATCTCTTTCCAATATTATAAATAAACAAAAGATGGTGAAGAATTGAGGGTATTTTTTATTCAATTAACTATTTATTTTCACACTATAGAATCGCGTTTCTCTCATAAAAACCGTGTAGTTGGCGTTGGACGCTCTAAGAAGCCGGGCTATGACTAAAAGATTATCTCTCCCATATTGTATTAATTTCAATGGTTGCTAGAGAATACATGGTGTATCTTTCGATTTACTTTAGAATTAAAAAGCATTCTTTTATAGAACTCCTTTGATAGTGAGAATTTACAATTTTTGGGAGGGAATATGTCTTGCGACTTTTCATTTATTTGACTATTTGTATTTTTAATAGATAGTGATATATGAAGACGTTACAAGGTTCTTGAGTTGTAGTAAATTTTAAATATAGTTCTCTTGAGCAAAATACTATACAAGGTCTGATAGGGGTTTTATTCTGTAATTTGAATAATTTGATTATTTGCGCTTACTATTGGAATGAATGGTCAAGCGTAAATATCGATTTATTGGACCAAGTATATTCGTTATTAAATGGCTATGCTAGGGAATTAATGATATGACTCTCAATTCATTTGACATTTTTTATTCTTACTAGTCGATAGATCCATCTCTGAAAAGAAGGCACACAAAACAATAGATTCTACATAAACTATGGTGTAATATTCAATTATATATACAAAATATTCTACATTATTCGACCATATATTTCTACTATTGGGCAGAGTTCTTTACTATAAGGTAACTATATATTGGCAGCGGAAGAAATTATGGTGTGATCTTTGATATAATGATCATTTGTTACTACTAATGAATATATATATTTTTTGGAAGATAGGATATATATTGGGTTGTTAGGTGATTTATGTGTACCTTTCGATTTAATTTACCGTTTTAAACTTATATTTGTTTAAGCTACTTCTCTGGCGTCTTGTCTTCAGATCATAAACGTAAACCTCTGTTGTTTCCACATGTCTGGGTTATTCTGGTAGCTTTCCAAAAGGTTTCGAGAAATTAAAATTCTAGCTTCTTGTCTTATTATTGGTAACAATTTCGAAACAAACCGAACTGATACTCTAACCATATTCAATTCTTCGCGTATCATTGATTGCGCTAATCAGTTCGGTACATACTAATTGCCTTCTCACTTCCTTTATTTTGTACTTGAAGATTTGATGCAAATAATATTATGATTGAGTTGAATAAATTTGAAATATTTGCAGTGTTTCTTTAATTACTCAATCACTTCCTTTATTGTCATTCTAGGGTGTTCTCCCAAAAGGCTTTTGATTTGTTCAATGATATTAACATAGTTTCTGATGATGTACGGTCGACCAGGTTAAACTTCGTCAAAAGGATTTGTTTTTCCAATTCTCAAAGTTGGCGTACTAATTGAAAAGTTTTGTTCTGCTATAAGATTCATCTCCATACCTCTCTTTAATTAAAGCATTCATTTATGAAGCTGTTTTACAGAGTTCCAAGCAAAATTAAATAGCGATTCTTTGCCTAAATGTAATTTTCCAATTAAAAAAAAAAGCTTTTTAGAAAATATTTCTGGCAACGTTCGCCTTATAAAATAACTTCGAATCACGTGCGCTCGGGCCATGATCAAATTATATATATTAATAAATATTAGGATTAATATTAAAAAGTTTAAATTGTATTATTTTAAATGAATGCAGCCTTCTCTCTCTCTCTCTCTCTCTCCTATCAATAAATATATTCGACTATAGTTGCTAGGGAATTTATCTATATTTTGTGTAAAATTGGATTAAATTAGATTATTTTTCTAGTACATATAACTGGTTAGAATCCTTTCCAATAGAAGAATATACAAGGGTTTCTAGGGAATTTATGTGGAGTGTATTTTATTTTTAATTTGACCATTTATACGCAATAGTGAATAGTGCACTTCTTTTGACAAAAAGACTATACAACATTCACTAAGAAATTTATGTCATAAATTTATGTTGAAAATTGCATTTATTTGACAATTTGTTGTCTAATGGACAAATCATTATATTAAAGTATGCCACATTCAAACAAAAAATCGTAAAGAATAGTAAATATGTGTGCAATCTTGATATTCCTTTGGATCAAACATCAATTTTCTATTTGACTTACATTTGAAACAAGAGACAAAGGGTCACAAATCGATATCACTTCAATTGGAAAATTTATTAGTACTTAACCAAATGGTGTTTATTTAATTCTACTTGGATATTTCAATAATGCGGAAAACCTTAGGCTAAATGACTATAGAAACAGAAAAAGGAAATTGAAAATCTTTAGCAATTTCACGAGTAAATTTTATTTAGTTGACTTATTCAAATATTTTCATTCCAATGAAAAGAGAGGTAGTTTCAGGCACAGATATAAAACCTCGGTTTTAGCCGAACTTAGACAGTCACTTCACCATCGGCGTGAGCCCTTGTCGGTTATAGCCAGGTCCACCTCATCGACCATGTAAAACAGTAAGAATTATTTTTATCTCCATCTTGCTCTTAGCTCGACTTTTATCTGTTCATGGAACTTTCCTACTTCAACTGTGTCTCTTCGTTTTTTGTGTGTGGACATTCCCAAGCTTTCCACTCTGCCTCGACCACGACTGCCTGTACTCTGTGAAAACCGTCAAAGGTCTTCCAAAGTGCAGAGAGGTACTGGAAAACTCTCCACGCCCTGACTGTCCCTCTCGGTTACTACAGGTTTGACCCTCCGTTACCACATATATATATATCAACACAATTTATATATGTACAAAGGGTTGGTGTGTAAATTTAGTTAAATAAAATCAAATTGTGTAAAGTATTGTGTGTATTCGAGAAAAGCAATTTCGATTAAAAAAAGGTTTTGAGGAATATTTTAGGATGAAAATATGCTAGATATTAGAGAATTATTCAATTAAAACAATACTAAAAAGAATTAATTTTTGAATGTGCTAACTTCTAAATATGCTACTAAAGAAGATGAAATTTCTCAATGAATTGATAATATTCTAATTAATCACAATGAAGCACAATCATGTAAATAAACCATTTATATCTAAAATAGCATTATTTATTTAGCGCCGTCTACCGCTGAAAATTATAAAACCTTTTTAACGCTACTTCTATTCTAAAATTTATATAATTGAATTTCATTTATAAAACTCCTATCCTGAAATTATTAAGAAATTGAAAGAGAGGGAGAGTATGGCTCATCAGTGGTTAACCTTTCTTGCGGTTTCGCCATTTTAATATCTAAGTCACTTCCCTATTGTATTTGGACTGAATTATGAAACTTGGTTTCGAATACAGTAAATTAGTGTTTGGAACAAAATATTAACATATTATTCTGGGACTATAGAAATGCAAATTTGAATTAAAGATTTACTACATTGAACACTGCTCTTCCGCAAAATCACAAATGAACCTCTGTCTGGAAACATTTAATATCTAATATATTCTGTCTTTACAACTAGAAGGGACTCGCGTCTCTTCAAGGATGTGACCTTTAAACTCTTATATTTTTAATAGCAACAACTCCTTTAATTTCTGAAATACGAAAATCTCTACATCCATCTACAACTTTCCATGCTTATGCTGATGAATTTATTTTTATAATGAAGATGACCGCGAATTTCAGATAAATAATAAATGTTTTACTAAATATTTAAATATATCAGAAATTGTGGTTAAATTGAAAAAAAAAAACAAGAATTTATGATGTAGTGATTGTAGTTCAGGAAAAGACAAACATTACAATATAGAAATGAATAGCGACATGCTGATATTTTTTTTTATAATAAAGATAACCGCGAATTTCAGACAAATAATAAATGTTTTACTAAATTTTTAAATACACTGCGTGACATTGAAAATGGAACACCAAGAAATAGTGGCCAGAAAATTATGCAAATTTCAGGGTAGACGCGCCTAACCGAGTTATGCAAATGATGTAAAATGCGCAGCTCTCGTGCGCACATGGAGTAAGATATAAGGGAAGGAACTTGCAGAAAGGACAGTATTCGTGTCGTTATTTCTTCAAGGAAAATCATTGTAGAATTTTTTTTCTTGTGTCAAAAGACACGTGTAATAACAGAGAATGCCAGGTCATCGTAAACGGAGGCAGTTCAAGCAGACAGACGCTTTTACGAGGGGCATGGTGATCGGACTGAAAAGGGCAGGTTGGTCCATACGTCAAATCGCAGCTGATACACACCTTGGTGCGTCCACGGTGCACCGACTGTGGAGAAGATGGTTGGAACAAGGAAATGTGGCAATTTATAGGAATGTCGGTGCAACCAGAGTGACGTCAGCACGTGTGGATCGGCGTATCCTTCGACAAGCAGTGGCGGCCCCACAAGCCACTTGTACCGCCATCCTGCAACATGTGCAAGACACCCTAGATCATTCCATCTCGACCAGAACCATTTCCCGTCGATTGGTTGCTAATGGCTTGCACTCATGCCGTCCGCTAAGAAGACTGCCATTGACCCCACCGAATAGGCGCCAACCTTTGGAATGGTGCCGGGCTAGAACGACGTGGATGACGGAATGGCACAGGGTCGTGTTCTCAGATGAGTCACGTTTCTGCTTGTCCAGTGATAGTCGCCGTGTACGCGTGTGGCGTCGACGTGGAGAAAGGTCCAATCCGGCAGCAATTGTGGAACGCCCCACCGTGCGACAACGTGGAATCATGGTTTGGGGCGCAATCGCGTATGATTCCAGGTCACCTTTACTTCGTATTCAGGGCACTATGACGGCCCAACGATACGTTGATGATGTGCAGCGAACGGTGACACTCCCCTACCTTCAGGGGGTACCCAATGCCCTTTATCAGCAAGATAACGCCCGACCGCACACTGCTCGCATTAGCCAACAAGCTCTGCAAGATGTACAGATGCTTCCCTGGTCACCGTACTCTCTTGATCTCTCACCAATCGAGCACGTCTGGGACATCATTGGACGCCGTTTGCATGCCTTGCTACAGCCGCGTTCAGAAGACGAACTGTGGCAAATGGTTGAAAGGGAATGGAGAGCCATCCCTCAGGACGCCATCCGTACTCTGATTGACTCTCTACCTAGACGTGTTGCTGCGTGAATCGCCGTCCGCGGTGGTCCTACTTGCTACTAAGCCGACGCCGTTCTCGCTCTGTATTATGACTATCATTTTGAAATAAAGATCACTTATTGTTCGTCCCTGTCTCTCTCTGTCTGCCGAGTTTCATCACTTTCTGGCCACTATTTCTTGGTGTTCCATTTTCAATGTCACGCAGTGTATATCAGAAATTGTGGTTAAATTGAAAAAAAAAAAGAAATTATGATGTGGTGAGTGTAGTTCGGGAAAAGACAAACATTACAATATAGGAATGAATAACGACAAATGTTAAATTATAGGCGTCGGTATATAGAACAGTGTCACACTTTCTATATACAACCAGAATCTCTAAAAACTAGCTTCACGATGTCGTTGATTCCTACTAAAGAAAATATTATGTCGCTACCGTTATACAGGAAATCTCAACACTTTAACGGATATTTTATATAACGGAAAAAAATGTATATAACAAACAACACGCTTCCTTCTGACACAATTTTAAACGGCCTTCAAACGCAATTTGACGACATATTATATCTTAACGAATATTGAACAGAAATAATGATATATACTGCCTTCCTAGAAAAAAGAAGGACTAGGCCTTATTGTTGACCTTGCTTGAACTTTTTAAAGTAACCAATTCCAAAAATATTAATCAATCATTATTGATTCACAATAGAGATAACAAAATAAATGAGAAATCTAAAACATAATAAACAAAGATAAATTTATCTTCATATGGTTAGCACCTATTTACTTGTGATCTTCCATACTCTGTGGGAACAATTAATTAATAAAAATAAAATATATATACAACACATATATGTAGTATATTTTGAATTAGATAGATCACAACCTTCTTCTGATATTTATTATATAACCCCATATCTATATATAAAAATATGTATCGAACAATAGAAGTGACAAATAAAACAAAGAAGGAGGTAGACCAGACGACAAAGGCCAGACGAAAACAACCCGGCGCCATAAAGTGGCGTGATTACAGTAGCCAATCAGGAATCACCACATATGCGGGTGTCCAGAGTATATAAAGGCCCAAAAATTAGACAAAGGCAGTTGTTTTCAGAGCGACGCCGTTATACGGTCAGTGGGATCTCTCACCCCCCTTCTATCCGCGATGTAGGCTTTGGACATCCGTGACGCCCGTGGTTCGACTGCCTTCGTCCGTGGTCTACCTCTACCTTCTTGGAGTTACCATCTAGACCTGCCTCTGTCTCTTGCTGTCCCAGTGCGGGAATCCCATCACGCACCCACTACCACGACTGCCCAGCACATTCCACATCGGGTTTACTACAGAACCCGTTTAAAGTGGACAGGATACCTGAGGACAGCAGCATGCAGAGGATGACGGAGGTCAGAGACGAATACGTCGCGGATGCCCTCACCAACATGCAGCCCCACTGCGAAGACCTAGTGAGCCACCTGGCAGACGCCATTTGGGAACTAGCCGTGCCTCGTGCGGAGGAGGCCCTCATCTCCTCTTTCGACGGATCCCACGCAACAAGCAGCCTTCTTCCAAACAGCCATCTCCAGGATCAACTCCAGCCAGCATCAGCCATTTCAAGGTACTTTAAACTTTGTTTCTGCTATTTTCCCCATAAATTTTATACTTTTATTTTCACTTTAAGCATTTAAAAATCAATTATAACCTTTTTATAACATTTTTATTCAAATTTTAAAACTTTCACACTATCATTTATCATTTTTACCTTATTTCAATCAAATTATAAATTTTAATTCATCATTTTCAATTTTATTATTAAAAATATTCAATCACGCATTTTTGCCAATTTACTAATCTTACATGCCTTTCTTAAATTCACCTAAAATAGCATTACTCAAATATGCAACTTTCAAATAAAATTTATTACGCTCTTTATTTTACTTAACCTATTACTATTTCAATTGATATTTCTCAATATTTAAAAGTTTTAAAAACTAGTCCTAGATTTGTATTTTTATAAATATCAATTTTAAATTATCTCATATCAAAATGTGCCTCACATTTTTCCCACAATTACAAATACAACTATAAATGTAGTATGCGAAAACTAATATCGTAATCGAAAACTTCGTAAATTCATTATTTTATAATTTTTCTAAACCTAATCATCGCTAATAATCTCCAATCTAACGATTTGTCTGAACATCTTAACGCAAAACTTACTGGGAAACTAAGGTTATTTCACCTAGAGAATCCGAGAACCTTGTGGACGAAGTTAATTAAGATAGTTACTAATAAATATAAGGACACGCCCCATACTATAACATCCCTATCTTTCTTATCTATATATATAAAATTGAATGTCTGTCTGTCTGTCTGTTTGTTTGTTTGTTTGTTTGTACTCTATAGATTCAAAAACCATACATCCAATCGCCGTGAAATTTTGGGATATTATTAGGTATATCACCGGGAAGGTTTTTGAAAAATAATTTCATGAATATCTTGAATATCCTTAGAGTTATTTGCATATTTGTAGATTTAACTCGCAATCAGCGCCCCCATTGTGACGATGAAAACAAGTTTTCTTATCACTAAGTTTGTTATCTTTAATATTATTTATCAAAAGTAAGATTATCTCAGGATGACACGGCAATGTGACACGGGAAAAAATGTTCACTAGATAAAACTATGATTTTCTATATGATATAAAAAGCCAACAATGAAGAGTGAATGTAATATAAAAAGCCAACAATGAAGAATGAATGTAAGATAAAAATCCAACAATGAAGAGTGAATGTAAGATAAAAAGCCAACAATGAAGAATGAATGTAAGATAAAAAGCCAACAATGAAGAGTGAATGTAAGATAAAAAGCCAACAATGAATAGTAAATGTAATATAAAAAGCCAACAATGAAGAATGAATGTAAGATAAAAAGCCAACAATGAAGAGTAAATATAATATAAAAAGCCAACAATGAAGAATGAATGTAAGATAAAAAGCCAACAATGAAGAGTAAATATAATATAAAAAGCCAACAATGAAGAATGAATGTAAGATAAAAAGCCAACAATGAAGAGTAAATTTAATATAAAAAGCCAACAATGAAGAATGAATGTAAGATAAAAAGCCAACAATGAAGAGTGAATGTAATATAAAAAGCCAACAATGAAGAATGAATGTAAGATAAAAAGCCAACAATGAAGAGTGAATGTAATATAAAAACCAACAATGAAGAATGAATGTAAGATAAAAAGCCAACAATGTAGAGTGAATGTAAGATAAAAAGCTAACAATGAAGAGTAAATGTAATATAAAAAGCCAACAATGAAGAATGAATGTAAGATAAAAAGCCAACAAAGAAAAGTAAATATAATATAAAAAGCCAACAATGAAGAGTGAATGTAAGATAAAAATCCAACAATGAAGAGTGAATGTAATATAAAAAGCCAACAGAGTGAATGTAAGATAAAAAGCCAACAATGAAGAGTGAATGTAATATAAAAAGCCAACAATGAAGAATGAATGTAAGATAAAAAGCCAACAATGAAGAGTGAATGTAAGATAAAAAGCCAACAATGAAGAATGAATGTAAGATAAAAAGCCAACAATGAAGAGTGAATGTAAGATAAAAAGCCAACAATGAAGAGTAAATGTAATATAAAAAGCCAACAATGAAGAATGAATGTAAGATAAAAAGCCAACAATGAAGAGTAAATCTACTTATATATTTGCCTTATTCTGTCTGTTTGTCTGTTTGTCTGTTTGAAGCTCACGGATGGGATTTTTCATAACCATCGGTGGTTCAGTGGTAGAATGCTCGCCTGCCACGCGGGCGGCCCGGGTTCGATTCCCGGCCGATGCATTTTTTTTTTTTTTTTTACAATTTTTAAAACTCATTTATATATTATACTAGCGGACGTACCCGGTTTCGCCCGGGTTTTACCCGAGTAAAAGTTTGTCTAACGAATCTCTCGATAAAGTGAACATTTTTTTCCCGGTCCCTTGAAAAATACTCGATAAGTTGAATAAAATCAATATTAATTGGTTCCCTTGGTAATTGGAAGTTAAAGGAATAGTATCTTGCCTTGGAATTGTATCATTATTCTTGTATGGATGTACCCGGCTTCGCCCGGGTTTTACCCGAGTAAAAGTTTGTCTAACGAATCTCTCGATAAAGTGAACATTTTTTTCCCGGTCCCTTGAAAAATACTCGATAAGTTGAATAAAATCAATATTAATTGGTTCCCTTGGTAATTGGAAGTTAAAGGAATAGTATCTTGCCTTGGAATTGTATCATTATTCTTGTATGGATGTACCCGGCTTCGCCCGGGTTTTACCCGAGTAAAGGTTTGTTTAACGAATCTCTCGATAAAGTGAACATTTTTTCCCGGTCCCTTGAAAAATACTCGATAAGTTGAATAAAATCAATATTAATTGGTTCCCTTGGTAATTGGAAGTTAAAGGAATAGTATCTTGCCTTGGAATTGTATCATTATTCTTGTATGGATGTACCCGGCTTCGCCCGGGTTTTACCCCCGAGTAAAGGTTTGTTTAACCAATCTCTCGATAAAGTGAACATTTTTTCCCGGTCCCTTGAAAAATACTCGATAAGTTGAATAAAATCAATATTAATTGGTTCCCTCGGTAATTGGAAGTTAAAGGAATAGTATCTTGCCTTTGAATTGTATCATTATTCTTGTCTCAAATAAATTGCCGTGTCATCCTGAATTTTGTCTTTCCTAATTTTCTACATTACAAAATCATCGTATCATCATGATAATATTTAGAGCAGATTGTTGAATTATAACAGATAAATTAGAATATTTATCTTGATTATTTCTAGGCGAAAAGTTATTTCAAAAATTTTATTTGCTAGAAACCTTCCCAGTACTATACTAAATAACTTCCCAAAGTTTCATGGCGATCCAATGAGTGGTTTAGTCAGGCATAAAGGACAAACAAACAAACACACATACATTCATTTTTATATATATAGACAAGAATGACATCCACGGCGCCAATTTATAATTGTAACGAATAGTATTTGAATAAAAGCATTTAATCGGGTAAAACCCGGGCGTTGCCCGGGTCATTCGTATATAATAATTGTATAAACGAATGCAAGACAAAATCACCGCGAATGTTTCTTTTTTTTAAGGCAATTTCTTTTTAAGGCAATTATCGTTATTTATCGTTAATTTTTGTTTCGATTTTATTGAAAAAAAACGATATGGTGCCTTTAAAAATGATCTTTATTACTATGCAGTTTTATATTTAGTCAATATACCTAAGTTCATGTTGCAAATGTAATTATCTCTATCGATTTAGTAGGTGAAATGCAAAAAAAAAAAAAAATCGACATGATGAAATCTTTATGAAAATTCACATTTTTATTTTTATATTTTCAAGACACACACAGTTTGGGGCGGGACGTTTCACAAGAGAGACATCCACGGCGCCAATTTATAATTGTAACGAATAGTATTTTAATTGAAACATTTAAAAAAAACACAGTTTGGAACGGGACGTTTCACAAGAGTGACATCCATGGCGCCAATTTATAATTGTAACAAATAGTATTTGAATTATAACGTTTTTAAAATATATACGCACTCGGGTAAAACCCGGGCGTTGCCCGGGCCATTCGTCTAGTATAATATAAAAAGCCAACAATGAAGAGTGAATGTAAGATAAAAAGCCAACAATGAAGAGTAAATGTAATATAAAAAGCCAACAGAGTGAATGTAAGATAAAAAGCCAACAATGAAGAGGGAATGTAATATAAAAAGCCAACAATGAAGAATGAATGTAAGATAAAAAGCCAACAATGAAGAGTGAATGTAATATAAAAAGCCAACAATGAAGAATGAATGTAAGATAAAAAGCCAACAATGAAGAGTGAATGTAAGATAAAAAGCCAACAATGAAGAGTAAATGTAATATAAAAAGCCAACAATGAAGAATGAATGTAAGATAAAAAGCCAACAATGAAGAGTAAATATAATATAAAAAGCCAACAATGAAGAGTGAATGTAAGATAAAAAGCCAACAATGAAGAGTAAATGTAATATAAAAAGCCAACAGAGAGAATGTAAGATAAAAAACCAACAATGAAGAGTGAATGTAATATAAAAAGCCAACAATGAAGAATGAATGTAAAATAAAAAGCCAACAATGAAGAGTGAATGTAAGATAAAAAGCCAACAATGAAGAGTAAATGTAATATAAAAAGCCAACAATGAAGAATGAATGTAATATAAAAAGCCAACAATGAAGAGTAAATATAATATAAAAAGCCAACAATGAAGAGTGAATGTAAGATAAAGAGCCAACAATGAAGAGTAAATGTAATATAAAAAGCCAACAGAGTGAATGTAAGATAAAAAGCCAACAATGAAGAGTGAATGTAATATAAAAAGCCAACAATGAAGAATGAATGTAAGATAAAAAGCCAACAATGAAGAGTAAATCTCTATATCTCTATCTCTATATCTCTATATCTCTATATCTCTATCTCTATCTCTATATCTCTATATATATATATAAAAGTCAATTTCTGTCTGTCTGTCTGTTTCGCGATAAACTCAAAAACTATTGAACCAATTGGTACCAAATTTTGCATGTCGCTTTTTATAAACCTGAGGAAAATTTTTGGCTGCATTTTGATTAGTATTTTTGGCTATTTCTTTTTTTTTTCATTTGAAGAACTTTTTTTTACGCGGACTAATCCGGAATGGAATGAATACCTAAATATGGCCATTTTTTTAAGCATCGGTGGTTCAGTGGTAGAATGCTCGCCTGCCACGCGGGCGGCCCGGGTTCGATTCCCGGCCGATGCATTTTTTTTTAATAATTTTTAAAACTCATTTATATTATCTTATATAGCAATACGTTTTTATGCGTTTAAACTTCAAGTATTGCTTTATAATCATACGCCGCATTCAATATGATGTATTATCTTATATATATAAAATTGAATGTCTGTCTGTCTGTACTCTATAGATTCAAAAACCATACATCCAATCGCCGTGAAATTTTGGGATATTATTAGGTATATCACCGGGAAGGTTTTTGAAAAATAATTTCATGAATATCTTGAATATCCTTAGAGTTATTTGCAGATTTGTAGATTTAACTCGCAAGCATCGCCCCCATTGTGACGATGATAACAAGTTTTCTTATCACTAAGTTTGTTATCTTAAATATTATTTATCAAAAGTAAGATCATCTCAGGATGACACGGCAATTTATTTGCGACAAGAATAATGATACAATTCCAAGGCGAAGATACTATTCCTTTAACTTCCAATTACCGAGGGAACCAATTAATATTGATTTTATTCAACTTATCGAGTATTTCTCAAGGGACCGGGAAAAAATGTTCACTAGATAAAACTATGATTTTCTAATGTAGAAAATTAGGAAAGACAAAATTCAGGATGACAAGGCACACAGGGACCGGGAAAAAATGTTCACTTTATCGAGAGATTCAAATTTACGAGTTTCAAATTATCAAAATATATCTTTTTTATTTTTTAATAAGTTTTTAGAGAATTGTTTTAACAAATGTTCGCTAGACAAACCTTTACTCGGGTAAAACCCCGGGCGAAGTCGAGTACGTTTTATAAGTTTAAAGAGAATTGTTTTAACAAATGTTCGTTAGACAAACATTCCCTCGGGTAAAACCCGGGCGAAGCCGGGCACATCCGCTAGTGTATAATATAATCCCCTCAGACTAAATAACCTAAAACATCCTGTTATTTTGTGTAAGCGCCAAATCAGATGACATAACCTAATTCGGGACGTAGGCCAGACATGGGATCGGCTGACAGCAAACAAATAACACCAGCGGCGTCAGCCGGCAACAAAGGATTAGGGCGGCCATGTTGACCTCTCCAGTTTCAGTTCACCTGTACTTGAAACACGTGATATTGGCACACCGGGTATAGTAGATCTTCGTGTCCACCAAATAACCTGCCAGATTAAAACGGATATGAAAATTATATAAAATCCCTTTTATAACAAATCTTATTTTTATAATGTTATAGGATAGTTTATCGTTTTGTCTACCCGTTTAAAAATTAGGTCCCCACCATCTCTAAAATCGATCCTGTACATGACACCATGTGAGACGCCATCTTGGCCTCCTAAAAGGACAATTAAATCCCAAAAATGGAGTCCATTGCCACGACACTATTCCAAACATCGTCTAATTTGCGTTTATAAGTATTGCATCACGTGGGGGGAACACACTAACCTAAATACTTAATATATTTTAAAATCTTATTCATTTATATTTTTACGATCCTTGATGTGTGCCATTTTATATTTTAGAATCAATCTATATATTTTAGGATATTTCTTTTACATTAAGATATTTCTTTTCCTTCCATCCCTAAACAATCAAAACCATTAGCCAACCTATATAAATATAACCTGAAACCTTATATTCTTTGACATCATTTGTTTTAATTTTCCATGGCCTACGTCTAAGCTATTTTAACTTAAAAAATTTGTTTTAACAGTGATGCCTTATACCAACTGTCCCTTCTTATATCTTGATCCTTCCAACTCTGCCTTCCATACTTCTCTCGTCTCTTGATCATTTTCCATTGGCCTTCTATGCCTTCGTTCTAACCACCCCTCGTCCATCGCAAAGTTCCTGTTTGCCGATTTTTTTTTATTGATTTGTCCCAGTGGACTACTCCTTCCTCGCCATCCCATCCTGATGGTGTGTTCAGGAAAATTCATGGCTTATATTTTATTTACACCCGGGTCACCGTCCCAGCATTCTTTATTTCATTCTTTTTTCCCTCAAACCCGGGTTCAATCAATCAATGGCAACAGTGGAGCCCTGTTTTCACAATCTATCTCCATCCTCTAACCTCTTCAACGGTTCCTGAGACTCCTGCTCGTCAACATTTTTCAATTTTTATTTTTTAATTATTCATCGACCTGGTACACTCTTCCTCCCCATGTTAACTCCACACGGAGAGCTTGGGTAACCAGCGACATTTTTTTTCTCTAACGCTCGACTCAGGCCACCATCAGCACGATGCGCCCACTCATTTTTCGTTTAATTTTATTTTTCATCTGGTCGAGCTCAATCAAAGACAGCAGCGCAGCTCTTGAGCCACCATCTCTTTTTAACCTCTCTCAGAAAAAAATTCGTTCCCGTATTCTCCCATTACCTACCTCTCCTTCGATCTTCACGCCTTTGCCCATCTGATCTAATGCTACTTACAGAGCATCTTGAGATTGCTGAACCCTGAAAACAATACTTCGCTTCTAAGCTCGTATTGCAGGGCAGGACTCCTGAGATGTCCTTTGCAGAAACCAATTCAGACCTTCTTCCTTTATTCCTCACTGCGTCACTACCTATCGCAAACCTTTTGCTTAAGTCAATTTTCTTTTATATTTTATTTCACTTTTATTATCTCTACTTCTCCTCCTTCCGGTATTACATCCCTGAAACTATGTTGTAAATATTCAAGACACCTTAAGTAACACACTATTGTGTGTGTTTACTTTAAATTTATCCTTCCTATGTACTCCTCTTATATATTTTTTGTAGTTTTATAATATTATATCAATGTGTCACCATTACTCCCCTTTATTTTATTCTAGTAACTAATTTGTGCCCCAAATTATTTCCCATTTAATAGGTTTGCTAGCTTTTCTCTCATTTATTGTAAATATATTTACAATGTACTAGAGCGCCATCTGTTATCAAATTCTAAAACTATTTTAGAGGCGTAATATTCTTTTTAAAATAAAACAATTTCTACTGTCCTTACTGCGATGGAAAAATTAAAGGGAGGGCCTGGCTCATCAGTGGTGAACCCTCCCAGCGGTTTCGCCAGTTTAATCTACCATACCGCTGTTATATTGCATTTTTGGAACTTCCTTTTATAGGTGACTGTTGTTAAACTCTTGGAATGGGTATTTTAGAAGAACTATGGACATAAGCTTTTAGGACAGCAGAATTAAATATGATTATAAATATATAATATGCTTCGAGCAATCGCTCTTCCGCAAATAACAAATTGTGTCTTTTATTAGAACAATAATGTTACGATGTACTAGAGCGCCATCTATTCCAATAATGCAATATAACAGCGGTATGGTAGATTAAACTGGCGAAACCGCTGGGAGGGTTCACCACTGATGAGCCAGGCCCTCCCTTTAATTTTTCCATCGCAGTAAGGACAGTAGAAATTGTTTTATTTTAAAAAGAATATTACGCCTCTAAAATAGTTTTAGAATTTGATAACAGATGGCGCTCTAGTACATCGTAACATTATTGTTCTAAAAAAAGACACAATTTGATATTTGCGGAAGAGCGATTGCTCGAAGCATATTATATATTTATAATCATATTTAATTCTGCTGTCTTAAAAGCTTATGTCCATAGTTCTTCTAAAATACCCATTCCAAGAGTTTAACAACAGTCACCTATAAAAGGAAGTTCCAAAAATGCAATATAACAGCGGTATGGTAGATTAAACTGGTGAAACCGCTGGGAGGGTTCACCACTGATGGGGGGTACCCAATGCCCTTTATCAGCAGGATAACGCCCGACCGCACACTGCTCGCATTAGCCAACAAGCTCTGCAAGATGTACAGATGCTTCCCTGGTCACCGTACTCTCTTGATCTCTCACCAATCGAGCACGTCTGGGACATCATTGGACGCCGTTTGCATGCCTTGCCACAGCCGCGTTCAGAAGACGAACTGTGGCAAATGGTTGAGAGGGAATGGAAGCCATCCCTCAGGACGCCATCCGTACTCTGATTGACTCTCTACCTAGACGTGTTGCTGCGTGCATCGCCGTCCGCGGTGGTCCTACTTGCTACTAAGCCGACGCCGTTCTCGCTCTGTATTATGACTATCATTTTGAAATAAAGATCACTTATTGTTCGTCCCTGTCTCTCTCTGTCTGCCGAGTTTCATCACTTTCTGGCCACTATTTCTTGGTGTTCCATTTTCAATGTCACGCAGTGTATATACAATGTATCGTCCAAAAAAGTTTTAATAAAAGTTAGGCCTCGCGAACTAGAGAGAACAGCCATTACCAGGATTTCATTATCCAGGAAGTAAAGGTTATTACCCAGGAACTATAAAACTAAGTTCAAAGACCTTCTTCTTCCTGGAGGATGGTAATCATGAAAAGACAATGGAGGTACCAATATCCAATCAGAGTTCAGCATGAAAACCTAACAGCCAACCAAATGTAATCACGTAGACGATTTCAACCGATGAGAGCAATAGAGAGTTAAAGAGGAAAATCTCGGACTCAAAGTTAGTCAGTTGGGAGCTCGACCTGACGAGAAGCAAGACGTGCTTAAGCCTTTCTCACACACAAAGGTAAAACATCTTCTTTTTCTCCGAGCATGTGAAAGTCAAGTACTCCATTAGAAAAAAAACCTTCTCTCCCTTAATCGCGAGGTCCTATTTTCAACCCCATTCTGTGTTCCCTCTCGTTATTTCCCCTGTGAAAACCCTACCATTTCGACCAAACGACTGCGCCATCAACCCCACAAGTCACCAACCCTACAGTAAGTCAACAGGGTAACATAGGAAGAACAAACAAAAAGGGTCCAATACATAACAATCAACATCGAAATATTACATATATATATGTCATAATATATGCTCTTCCAGGAATAATAAAACAGACCTACAGTCAACCCAGAGAGAGACAAGCAGCTAAAGTACGGTCATTTGAGACACTAGCGACATTCCAAGAGGCCCGGAATTCTCGGGAATATTGGGACAGGATGTGGGGTCCGGTCACTTGAGATATCAGCGACATTCCAAGGGGCGCGTACTTGGAACCTCAGGACTAATTAAGACAGTTGAGGATTGTGTTCGAAAACGAACGGTCGGCCGCTCAGCGGCGCCCGGCCCCAGGCCTCTCCCATCTCTCTCTCTGGTTGTCTGGAATTCATCTACCAAATTGTGGTGTGATTATTTCTCTTTCCCCACATTATTATTATATTGCCACATTGAAAGTCGACAGGATCATATCATATTGAAAGACGACAGGATCTTATCATAGAAGAGTCGACAGGATCTTATCATATATATATGTACGAGTATCTCGTATAGACAAATGTAAAGGCATACATGTATGACAGCGTTAATGTCCCTAAGGGGACATGGAGCTTTAAATTGAAATATGTATGCTCATTATAGTGGAAGGAAATATTGCGATTAAAAATATATACAAAGGTGTCTCTAGGAAATTTGTGACATAACTCTCTTTTTCGATTTTTTAATCATTTCTACTTCTTAGTGAATAGAAAATTGCGATAGGAAGATTATATAAAGTCTGCAAATAAAATTATTATATAATTTTAAAGATATTTGACCACATCAATTCACTAAGGGATAGAAAATATTCTGATAAAAGATTTTATAATAGTTCGTAGTGAATTTATGGTGGAATTTTCCAATTATATATGACCATTATACTTACTACTAGATAAATATGTATTCGATAAGAAGACTATATACTGGTTGCTAAGGAATTCATTGTGTGATTTTCGATTTGTTCAAACATTTATAATATCTTTTGGATAGAAAATATTCCGATAAAAAGCTTATATAATGGTTTCTAGGAAATATATTGTGTAAATTTGATATTTTGACCATTTCTATTTGCTAGGGAAATATATTTCCTTCTGATAAAAAGATTATATACTGGTTTTTCAAGGAAATTGGTGATATAGCGTTCGAATTATGTAAGCATACAGAAAATATTCCGATAGGAAGAACAATTGTTCTAAGGAATTTAATATGTAACTTTGGAATTGTTTAACTACTATTTACTACGAGTGGATAGAAAAGATTCGTATCCGAAGAAAATATTTTGGTTGCTAGGGAATTTATTGTGAAACATTCCACACACACAATTATTATAGACCATATTCCCCTTGTATATTAGTGGATAGAAACATATTGTTGGGAAAATAATATGTTAATCTTCTCTTCTGTATAGATTTCTATCTTTTGAAATTATGTAAATTTAATTCATTTTGTTAAAAACATATTTGTCATATATAAATAATTATATGTGTATTCGTGACTAGAAATAAATAGTTGTTGTAGTTCGCTGGTTGGACTCTCGTGTTGTTGCTTGGCTTGTTCGAGATCATTGCCAGATACCTGCCCTAGAGACAATGGAATTCCACAGTTTTTACTTGGAGTCGCTCTTCTCTACATAGAGATAGGTTGATATTTTACCCCCCGGGACCTGAAATAGAGATTTTGGGCGTCTAGGCAAAATAGAGCCTGTGCACTACCCCGCTGAACGCGACACATACCCGAAAAATAAAATTAATATCAAAATGCCTACAAGGAAATTTATGGCGCAACCAATATTTTTCGACCATTTCTTCTTACTTGTGGATAGAGAAAATTCTGATAAAATCTGATATTATAGGTTCTAAGGAATTTATAGTTTGAATTTCGAAATATTTGTCAATATTTGATTAATAGTGGATAGAAAATTATTCTTATAAGAAGGATATATAAAGGTGGAGTAAAAATATCAGGCCTTCAGGGAAAAATATATTTTCAAAAACCTTTTTAATCTCTCTAGCCATCGAGCACGAACGCCCTTCTACAAGAGATAACAGGGTATACTGATTCACCAATAGAACACTAATTAAATATCCGATATTTTATTTTAACTAGTGTTCTATTGGCGAATCATTATACCATGTTTTCTACTGTAGAAGGGCGTTCATGCTCGAAGCTTTAGATTAAAATGTTTTTGGAAATATACTTTTTATTGGAGGCCTGTAATTTATACTCCATATTGATACAAGGAAATATTTTATTGAATATATGAAGGTTGCTATGGAATTTCCGGTGATGCGTTTACATTATTTGACCAATTAAATTTACAAGTGTTTTATAATTATTCCTATAAAAAAGGTTATATAATGGTTAATTGAGAATTTAATTTTTGGGTAGCTTCCGAATATTTTAACCATTTCTACTTACTAGTGTATAGATAATATTCCGATAGGAATATTATATAATGGTTGCTTTGGAATTTATGATGTATTATTATATATGTAATGTAGATATATATTATTAATAGATTTCAAATTATTCGATCATTTATACTCAATTCTGAATAGGAAACAATCCAATTGATGGAATATATTAGGATTCAGGGGAATTTATTGTGAAACTTCTAACTTATCTGTGTGACTAGTCCTACTTATTAGCGGATAGAAAATAGCATGACAGAAACACTATCAAATGGATGCCAGGTAATTATGGTATAGCTAGCAACTTATTTGATCATTTATACTATTCACTGGATAGAAATTATTCCGATTAAAATATTATATAATGACCGAAGGGGATTTAAGGATTTTATTTTTGAGAGGATAACAACTTCTACTCACTAGTGTGGATAGAAGTTTTCAAATAAAAATATTATATGATGGTTTATATGGAATTTGTGTGGAGATTAGGAGTTATTTCACCATTCATATTCCCTGTTGGATTATAATTATTCTGATAAAAGGTTTACATAATGGTTTCCTGGCAATATCTGGTTGAACATTCGAGTCACATTTAACCATTTATACCTACTACCTGATATACACGGTAGGTATTTCGCATAAATAATGATATAATGGAGAGAGGCTAAGGAATATATGGTGTAATATTCGAGTCATTTGATCATTTTTTATTACTAATATGTGTTTTGTGTGGATAGAAGTTCTAAGATAAAAATAAGATATAATTGTTGCTATAAAACGACATTTGAAAATTATCCTGCATATGTTTCTTTAGAACGAAAAATCAAAATTTATTTCAAGGAGAAATAACGATCATTTCGAACCTTAGAGATGAGCTAAGAAAGGATGAATTGTGAAGAGTAATGATAAACGGAAAAATAAATATTTTCCCATTAATTCCGTTTATCATCCCTGGATAGTTTATTTTTTCCTTTATCATTACCCTTCACAATTCATCCTTCCATACTTCATCCCTAAGGTTATTATATATAATAATAATCGTTATTTCTCCTTAAAATAAATTTCGATTATTCCTTCAAAAGAATCACATGTGGGATAATTTCAAAATGTCGTTTTACAATCACAAGCCGCATTATATTGTATTGTATTATAATTGTTGCTATTGATTTTTTTGCGGTGTAATTTGAAAGTTATGCGACTATATATACTTATTAGTGGATACAAAATATCCAGATTGAAAGATAATATAATAGTTGATGGAGAGCGAGAAATTAACTGCCTTTCACATCGTAGACATGTGGTGCACTTACAGTAAAAGCAGTCGCCTACCTATACTCACCATGATTATCATGGCCTGTACCACATGTACTAGTGATAAACAGAAAAATATATATATTATCGTGTAATTTTAAATTTAATATCCTGTCCTTTCGTTACAATCTGTGTTATAAACCCTTATATATTATTTTTATAATATTGCCACGTGGAAAATTAGGAAAAACAAACTTCAGGTTGACACAGCAATTTATTTAAGGCAAGAACAAACTATGAATGATAAACAAAATATAAAGAATGAGGGAAGTTTACAGAGTAGTAAAATAAAAAAAAATGATACTCTGTTAATACTCTTTCTAGTGTAAAATAATAAATACTTTACAATTACAATACGTATTACAATACGAATCTATGCCATTCTATTGATAAATCCAATGGCCTTACAAATTTCTCTTTTTCTGGATCCTTTCATTGAATATTTCAGAGAACGGACATGCTATTTCATTTCTCCAAACTCTTTTCTCTGAAATTTCCATTAATATTTACTAAATATATCACTAACAGTTATAATATATTTAAAGCTTTTATCATTTTGAATATATAACTGCTAAATTTGCGCTTTCCACTTATATTATTTATAAAGGAAATATACTCTTCTGGTTTTAAATTATTTTAAAATGGTATATATGATATTTAAGAATTTTAATACCCAAAGGTTTTTTTATTAAATCCATTATGAAATGATTGAAGTTTTTACTAGGTGAGGGTCAATAAATACCTCTCTTTCATTAGTTTAATCATACAAATTATTTATTGTGAATAGCCCTTGCTGTAAAGTCTATATATACGATTTACTATGGAGTTCCAGTTACCTTTTCATAGTTACTTTTTCATAAAACTTTTCAGGGTCTCTTCTAACATCAATTATAATGAGGTTTTAGGTATATGTTATTTTTCTTGAAGATGTATCCCTTTAGCTATAAAAATTATCAGAACTTATAAAAAAAGAGAAGTTTATTTTCCTTCTTTAAAAATATTTACATAGAAGCAATTTAACAAAACAAATTTAATCTCAAAATTAAACAATGCTATATTTAGAATATATATATTTTCATATACTGTTATATTATCCAATCATGTAAATGGTGTTCCATCTTTGTTTACAACTTTCCATTTAAATTTGATATAACCTCCATAGCCACTAACACTTCAATAACTAAGATTTAGTTCTTAAGACCATTTTGGTCCAGAGAATGGCCGAAGTACTTCAATTTGAAGAACTAAATCTTAGTTTTTGAAGTGATAGTGGCTCTGGAGGTTATATCAAATTCAAATGGAAAGTTGTAAACAAAGATGGAACACCATTTACATGATTGGATAATATAACAGTATATTAACAGTTTAGTATATTTAAGAATTGTCTTCTCTAATTGATCTTATTCTACACTTAATATTTTATTTTCTGAACTTCAATTACAGAATAGCTATATCATCAAGAGAGAGCATTGATTTTCTTTATAAAAAAGTTTGTTCAATTTAGATAAATCTCTAAAGCTTAATTGTTGTGTGATCCCCTCTCAATTTATTTGTATAGTATTCAATTCTAATTTGTAACTCTATTTTTTTGTACATCACTACTCTCTTTATATTCAAAATTGAATTATAAAAATAGCCATTTTCACCATATAACTTATTTTGAAATAAAGTTCAGGAGATAAACAACATGCTATTTTAGTAAATCTTCTGAAACATAAGTTCCGCTTGGATTATTTTTAGAGGTTCCTTCCCTAATTTTATAGAAAAAAAAAAGAGGTTGACCCAAATATATAAGCCTACCTCCTCCTGTTATCCAAAATTCCTGGCGGATGAAATTTAGAGGCCGCAAAATTATAATTAATTGAATATCCTTAGGGGGATATGCTTATTTTTAAACGAGTGTTTGAATATTTTAGTATATACTAATTTCAGGACATTCTTCTCATTTCTGGGAATCTCTATGAGACCAGGGGTCTTAATAAAGTTTGTGATCTGTTCCAAAATCACTTTATTAGGTACCGCTCAACAAGAGCAAACTAACTTATGATAATTGTAACAATGAATAATATGTGAGTTAGTCACATATTAAACAAAATGTTAACGTGGGATTCGATCCCGGTTTATGAATGTCGGGAATCGAGGGTGCTACCCGGTCGTCCACCGACTTGCTTTATAGTTTGTTTTTTTGTGTGAAAAATATTTCAGTATATTATCATTTATACATTGTATCATTTTGGTATCCTTTTTTTTATCAATTATAGGTTCAAAATATAAAAAATACCATTCTAGTATACATATTCCATTTAATAATAACATTTATGATTTAATTTTTAGAAAAATTAACAATGATAAAATATTATGATACATTAGCGCGCCATCTGTTATGAAAATTCGAAACTATTATAGACGGGTATGATTCTTTTAAAAATTAAACAATTTCTACTCCCATTAATTTTCCCATTGCAATAAGGGCAGTAGAAATTGTTTAATTTTCAAAAGAATCATATGCATCTATAATAGTTTCAAATTTTCATAAAGATAAAAAATATATATATATAAATAACTTCTATATAAAAATTATAGAGTTTGTATAAGCTTCCTTAATTTCTAGCTCTCTAGAAAAAAAATGTTATGAAAAAAATTAGAATATTTATTTCCTAAAAATATTCTTCACATACGAGTACACCAACTTTTGTTCCAATTAGACAACTCCTTGGTGCGTCGAATATTTTGTTATAGAGTTTATTTTAACTTTTGATTCTTAAGTTATATAAATTTAAAATTCATTTGGCTATAATAAATTTCAAATTTAGAATGCATCGGCAACAATTTTTTAAAATGAATTATCAATTGTTAATTATATTCTGAAAAGTTAAGATATTATATACAAATACCAAAATGAATATTTCAGTTAACCCCATGTAACAATTTGTATGATTAAAAGAAGCAGAGGACGATCATAAATTTCGAGCTAATGTGTTTCAATATAAGGCAACTGATTATAAAGTTTCTGTATTTTACTAAATGCTTGCATCTTTATATCTATAATATATGATGATCGTCCCACGCCGCTTTTTCTTTAACTCATATATATCTAATTGTTCCCCCCATGGTGTGTTGTTGTTGTTGCCGTGTCCAATAAAGAGCCTCAGATGTCTCCATGCATCTCTATCACATCAGTTGCAATGTCCACTATCTTGGGTGTGTAAAGCTGCTGCTCTGGGTCCATTTCAATGTTCTGTAAGGTTGCGGCAATTGCTGGGCATGAGAATATGTGGGTAGGTGTTAGTTCCAAACCAGGACAGTTGTTGCATGGCCTATAGGTTATTGTGCCATCTGGATGTATTGTAATTCTTTTATAGTGTTTCATTCTGAGTCTTGTTATAGGTTTTGTACTTCTTATCTCAGAGTTTATATAAACACCCATGGTGTGTGGTAGCTGAAATAATTATTTTCTCTATTTTAGTAAATTTTTAATTAAATATTTTCTCAAAAATAGTTTTACTAATCAAATCATCATTATAATAATAATTGAGTGTAATAAAAGTAGTAATTATATATATAAATATAAAATTCATTATAGTTAGGCAATACTAAAACAGGAAGTTTTATCATTAGAAATGCAAAGCATCTAAAGAATGCAAATGTAAAAGAATATGTTAACAAAGATATTGGTTTGATTACCACTTCGATTAAAACTCCAGAAATTAAAATGGAAGTACTTGAAGGGATCTAGCAGAACATGACACAATCTTAAATTATATTACACCACAAGATCAGATTGTTACATGTGATATGGAACGTTCATAATGAATCACCCAGTAAGGTGTCTGACAATGAAAGACAAGACTGTCATGAAAAGGAATAGGATACAAGTATATATATATATAAAAGGTATATTCATAAAGTTTTTAGTGTAGAGTTGTGTGAATATATATAGAGGTAATATGTGTGGGAGGAGATGATGGATCGACATTAAAACTTGACTTTTTTTTTTTTTCAAATTAATGTCTGTACTAAATTTAAAGTGTTTGCTCTAATAAATAAATATAGTTAAATAATAAAAGATATGTGATTTATAATATAAATAAACAATATATTTTGGGGGCGAGGTATGAAAAATAAAGAAACAGAAGATGACAAATATTTTTAACGTCTCCATTACCCCGTGTTGAGTCTTAGTACCAGAGATTTATATTCAGAATATAAACATTAGATAAATTACTATATTCAATTTATGAATTGGTAGGTGGTGTTTCAACAAAGGAAGATGACGTCAAAAGGGTAACTCTTTTGCATTGCCTAGGACCAGAAGTCTAAAGAATTTTCTTTAATTTACCATATGAAAAATATACTTATGAGAATGCAAAAGAAGCTTTAACAAAATATGTATATCACACTTCACAAAAATATTGTAGAAGGAGGATTTATATTAAGACAAAGAAAACAAAACACAAATGGAAATATTTCATCGTGTTTGAAATTGCAAAAAAAAAAAATTCTTAATGAGCTATTTTTTAAAATCTTTTGCAGAGTAGTAACAGGTTGAAATAATTGATTCTCATATTATTGACCTAAGAGAATCAGCCAAATATAGTGAATTTAGAAATTTAGAAAAAAGACATGATCGAAGATCAGCTCATTTCAAAATGATATAAAACAATCAAAAGAAAGGTTATTGCAGAAATATCATTTTAATCTTCAAAACCAATTGATATATCAATAATCTTTGAGACAGCTAAAGAAGAATTTAGGGTTTTAACAAATTAAGAAATGACCACAATAAATAGAGTAAATGATAAAAAATAAATTTCAAACAGCTGAAGACTTAATTGTGAAAGGATCAAAATATAACTTAAACCAACAAAAAGGAAGCATATCCAAGGTAAGAGCACCTGATTTGGAAGGATGCTCTAGATCTAGCTCAAATACACATTCTCCATATAAATGTAGAGATATAAATGTGAAATGCCCATTTTGTAACATAATGGGCCATCTTGAGTGTAAAACTATTGAAGGAAATAAAAAGAATATTCAAAATATTACAGAAAATAATGAAGACTCAGATGAATGCACCATTTTCTATGGAATATTGTTGATGAATTCATAGAAAAATACCATTCTTAGTTTCAGAAGGAATGAAGACAATTTCTCTCAATGATATTAAGAAACAAAGTGGATCAGGTCTATTTAAAAAAATAAAGTAACTAAAATGGTTCAAACTGTGAATTGGCCATATCAAATTGATAATAATAATCTAAAAAGTTCTCACAAACTAACGAAGAACTCGTTTTACGATGATATTGTCGCGAAATTTGTTTAAAGTGAAATCAAAGTAATTGTTTATTATTAAACTAGACGAATGGCCCGGGCAACGCCCGGGTTTTACCCGAGTGCGTATATATTTTAAAAACGTTTTAATTCAAATACTATTCGTTACAATTATAAATTGGCGCCATGGATGTCACTCTTGTGAAACTTCCCGTTCCAAACTGTGTGTTTTTAAAATGTTTTAATTAAAATACTATTCGTTACAATTATAAATTGGCGCCGTGGATGTCTCTCTTGTGAAACGTCCCGCCCCAAACTGTGTGTGTCTTGAAAATATAAAAATAAAAATGTAATTTTCATAAAGATTTCATCATGTCGATTTTTTTTTGCATTTCACCTACTAAATCGATAGAGATAATTACATTTGCAACATGAACTTAGGTATATTGACTAAATAAAAAACTGCATAGTAATAAAGATCATTTTTTAAAGGCACCATATCGTTTTTTTTTCAAAAAAATCGAAACAAAAATTGCCTTAAAAAAAAAGAAACATTCGCGGTGATTTTGTCTTGCATTCGTTTATACAATTATTATATATATTGGCATCATATATTAACTTTATGAACGGAAAAATATGTCCAGGGTAGCCTAGTGGTCATGGCATCTGCCCGGTAAGCGGAAGGTCGTGGGTTCGATTCCCATCCCTTGACACTTTTTTTATTTTATCCATTCTGACCAAAATCTATCCGTGAACTTCACACAGTGAACTTCACACAGACAGAATAAGGCAATTATATAAGTAGATAATAATAATGATTATTATTATTATCATTAGATAATGATAATGATCATAATGATGATGCGCGCGTTGATGACCAAAATCTATCCGTGAACTTCAGACAGTGAACTTCACACAGACAGAATAAGGCAATTATATAAGTAGATAAGTAGATAATAATAATAATTATTATTATTTATATAAATATAATTTATATAAAATATATAAAAATATATAATATATATAATATATAATATATAAAGGTTACCGATTTAAAAGTCTATTTTATAATTTTAGATTGTATAAGAAACATATTTTCATTTAAGTATTGTACTTGTGGCCTAGTGGTCATGGAATCTGCCCGGTAAGTGGAAGGTCGTGGGTTCGATTCCCATCCCTTGACACTTTTTTATTTTATCCATTCTGACCAAAATCTATCCGTGAACTTCACACAGTGAACTTCACACAGACAGAATAAGGCAATTATATAAGTAGATAATAATAATAATTATTATTATTATCATTAGATAATGATAATGATCATAATGATGATGCGCGCGTTGATGACCAAAATCTATCCGTGAACTTCACACAGGGAACTTCACACAGACAGAATAAGGCAATTATATAAGTAGATTAATTATTATTAATAATAATAATAATTATCATTAGATAATGATAATGATCATAATGATGATGCGCGCGTTGATGACCAAAATCTATCCGTGAACTTCACACAGTGAACTTCACACAGAAAGAATAAGGCAATTATATAAGTAGATATGTAAATATTTTAATAGTTTGATGTTATGTAAATTCTGTAATATATATATATATTTTTTTATTCTTCTTTGGATTGGGATGAGAAAGACATCACTCACTTTTTAGCCTTAATTTATTAATAAAACCTACTGAAATAACTCTATGTACCTCTATTCATTAATTGCGACAATTATTTATTAATGCTTATGAGGTGATACAGCAGCGTATTTACAATTAGAGAGGAGACAAAATGAATTAAATCTAGAAAAAAGAAGTGAGGACATATCGGTCATTAAAGTCTGAGAGGCAAGGCCTTCAGCCTTGCGACAATATCATTTTAAAAGGAAATATAATTGTTATACCGAAATAGAAATCCTTAGAAAAATATTTCGGATATAGTTCATAAAACTGATCAAGAAATTGTTAGAACTAAACAAATTTCAAAATAAAAATGCTATTTGCTCTATATGGACTTATAAAGAAGTTTTACATTTGTGAGGTCAATCAGGCCTAAAGACATGACCAGCCTTTAACAACCATACCAATACATCCTCGACCATGGACCATAAAGTAGATGGAGACATGGTAGGACTAATTGATTCGAAATATATTTGGACATTTATTGATTAATATTTTTCATGCCGAACACAGGAGCAAATATAATGAATGTTATTTTTACAAAATATCTAATTTCTTGATTAAAAAAAAAGATATGGACTTCCCGTTGAAAAATAGATTGATATAATGGACTTAAGTCTGTAATCAAGGATATTCCGAACAATTTCTTATTAAATCAGGTATAAGACATAAATATCAATATTATATCCTAAAAGCAATGGAAAAATAGAACATTTCTACAGATAAAAAATAATCAGTAAAATGGCAAGGAAAGTATTGGAAAGAAGAATGTCAAAGTGTTCTAATGGCATACAGGTCAACCTTACTTTCATCTACTGAAGAAAATTTAGCATTGTAGAACGACATTTGAAAATTATCCCGCATGTGTTTCTTTTGCACGAAAAATCGAAATTTAATTTAAGGAGAAATAATCGTTATTTCTAACCTTAGGGATGAAGTATGAAAGGATGAATTGTGAAGAGTAATGATGAACGGAAAAATAAAAGTGTCCAGGGACACTTGATTCTTTCCAGGGTATAACAAGAAAAAGGCTTAGTGATATATATGAAAATGATTCTATTATAGATAAAAATAAATAACGGAGCATAATCTATAAAAAAAAAAAGAATGAAAAATATATGCTGATAGCACGAATGAATTCTTGTCTCATATGAATTCAAGAAAGGCAATAGCATTCAGGTCGCAAACACTGAAATGTAAAACATAAATTACACCAAATTATGAGCAACCATAGGTTCTAGAGACTATATTTCTAAATATATTCTAGTTAGTCAATACTAAATAGTAAGTAGACATCAACCTTCGATTCCCATAACTATATTGTAAGATTATAAACGCAAAAGAAACTTCTTCTATAGAACATGTTTATTTCGCTAGCTTTCGAACGACATCGTTCATCAACGGGCGTAAAGACAAAGAACGATGTCGTTTGAAAGCTAGCAAAATAAACGTGTTTTATAGAAACAGCTTCTTTTGAGTTTATAATCTTTCAACATACTAAAATAGGAAGGTCTTTATTTAGAAATTCAAAGCATCTAAGGAATGTAAATGTAAAAGAATATGTTAACAAAGATATTGGTTTGAATATCACTTCGATTAAAACTCCAGAAATTAGAATAGAAGTACGTAAAGGGATCTACCAGAACATGAAAAATCTTCAGATGATTTTACACCAGAAGATCAAATTAATATATCGCATTTGGACCCGAATGAATTATCCAGCAAGGTTTCTGAGATAAAAACAAGATTGTCATCACAAGAAGAGGAAGGCTGTAAAATTTCCTTTTAGTCTTAAGAACAGGATTAGGCAGTGACTGAGTAAAGAAGGAATATATAGCATAGTTTGAATATATTTATAAGTGGTGTGAGAGGAAAAGATGAATAGACATAATAACTTGACTGTGTTTTCTTTTAAAATTAATATTTGTGCTAAACTTAAAAAGTGTTTGCTGATAAATAATATAATTAAATAATAAATAGAAGGTTGTGTGTGGGGTTTGTAATTTTAATAAACAACACAACACTTAGTATTGATATCAAAGCTTCTTGATAAATCTGAAATGTTATAGTGATAATTGACCGTTTGAAACATTATATAAAACAGACGTTATCTAATCAATAGAATAAAGTGTAATATTTTATTCTCTTCTATATCTTGATACTTCAATAAACGTAAAAAGGGAAGAGATTTAAAACATACTGCCAGGTAACATAAATATGTTACTTGGCACTTACTGTGTTTGAATTTTATTTTCTTACACGAATCTTTCTTGATATTGAGGTCGCTTATTATATAGAAACTTCTAAGGTCGATATACGTTTATTGTTGCCTCATATTTGTACTAATCTCTATCAAGACATTATTCGAGTTATATAGTTTGTAATAATTGAACACATAAGATCGCGTGTGGAAATTGAAATAGAATTGAGTGTCGCTTTCTATGTTTTAAAAATATTAGTTTTTTTTTAAATATCAGTACCTTTTGCTAATTCCATGTATTAAAATATATTAATATTACGGGATTGTTTAGTTAAGACTGGAATTTAATTTTAAAAAATTGGGTTTTACTGGAAATATATTAAATGATGAAATATTCTAATAATTTCCTTTAAAAAAAATTCAGCACCTATTTTGAGATATAATATAGAGATTTACCAAATTAATTACACTCTTGGTCTCTTGACGATAATCCTTCATCGAAATTTAGATAAATAAATCAATTATAATATTTTACAAACACGTGAGCGCTAAAAATACTGGATGCTTAAAGGATATTCCACGGTATAAAATAAAATCCTTATTTCACAAATATGCTCCTCAATATACGTATATCAATAGGAAATGGTCTGAGCCGCCCAACGAGCTATTCAGATGGCAAAGCGTCATTTTTGGATTAAAGAGAATGAACACCAACAGAGGATAGGCATCCAAAGTCTTTTTCGAAAAGCTAAATCTCAACTGTCTTTTTATCTATAGCTTCTAAGATGATTCCGATTAGGTGGCTTTGTATGTTTTCAGGCATCGCCCATCTGAATAAATCGCTTAAAACTAACTTTTTGTAAATGTTATTTATGAAAATTCTCTATAAATGTTAAAAAGACAAAAGACAGCCAGCCGAAATAGAACTTCCTATAAATTCAAGGAAAATATTATTTGGAAAAAGCGATGGCTAACGATGCCAATATAAGTAACAAAAAGCTAAAAATGTCGAACAACAACAATTTGTAGTCCCGGAGGGTTTCTTGGTATTTTGACAAAGTTAGCTTTTAATTGTACGACAACTCTGATCGAGGGGTGGTTGAACCGATTCAATTCTTTTTATTAACTTTTATAAGATTCGACGCTTGGAATATCTGAGATTGGAAAGCTAGGTGTAAAATATCGCTCAGTGATTTGAAACATTGAATGTGAATGTGAGATTATTTCAAAGTATTAGCAAAGATTTTGTGTCTGATCAGAATAATTCTTGATGTGACATAATGTTATTCAGCGATATTAATATGAATGACGAAATGAAATGTGAAAGGACGTAAGCTCCTTCAGCTCCGGGATGAGTGTAACATATTTTACAATGAGAAAAACATAGACACATCAACTAAGAGTTTTATTTTAACTTCTGAAGTTTCAGTGACTCCCTGTTATTCTCTTCAAAGTGTCACTGAAACGTCTGGAGCTAAAATAAATCATTGGTTGATTTGTCTGTGTTTTTATCCGAATCAACAAACCAACTAACAAATGATCTTCAAAAGTATTTTAAATATTAAATTTCCCTCATTTATATCTTTAATAAACCACAGATCACAATATATATTGGCACACAATCATTATTTTGATTTTAAGTTTAAACTTGTTCTGAAATATCTCACCTTGCCTAGTACTTTACTCAGCCTATTTCAAGGACGCGTCATATATGAATGAACCCTCGTGATAATGGCATAATGCCGAGACATAGCATCACACAGAAGATCAACTTAGCCAGTGTAATTTAATGTTGATTTTTGTCTGGTATTGAACAAAATCCATTTCTGTTGACAGATAGTCATTCGACACTTAATTAATATCTAGACCTGAGGGAAGTAATTGCTGCTCATTAGAATAAAATCGATAAATGGAGAGCAAGAATCGAAGCAAGACTGTCTGTAGAACGACATTTGAAAATTATCCCGCATGTGTTTCTTTTGAACGAAAAATCGAAATTCATTTTAAGGAGAAATAACGTTTATGTCTAACCTCAGTGATGAAGTATGTGTGTGAAGACTTCATCCCTAAGGTTAGAAATAATCGTTATTTCTCCTTAAAATGAATTTCAATTTTTCGTTCAAAAGAAACACATGCGGGATAATTTTCAAATGTCGTTCTACAATCATAAGCCGCATTATATTGTATTATAAAGCCTTTAGTCTCTTCAAAATTGATAAAAAGTAGAGATAATATTTTGACAAAATCAATATGGAATTTAGGGATAGCTTTATTTTCATTAAAAATAAACCTATTCCTAGATTCCTTATTGATTTTGTGAAGTGTAAAAGCAAGGAAGAATCTTTATTAGAACAATTATTAAAACAATTCTATACCTTCCTTTTCCCGATATGAACATATCCACGCTTACTGAGAGAATCAGGGAGGGACGTGTAGAATTAATGGAAACTAGGTTGCCTGAAAGCAACCTTATCCTTTACAGAATCAACGGGTCAGAAAATGGAATATTCCACCCGAGTGCTTCTCACTGTTAGATAAAGTTAAAGATTAAATTTTGTGCAATTACCAGACAAGGTGAAGGTCACTGAGTGTGACTTACAAAAATACCTAAACCACCTGTGCTAATAAAGTACCTGATGAAAAATACAGAATCATTCCTTTTTTAAAATTTCTTCAAACTATCAGAGATTATGAAATTTAATTGAATATTTTTAGATTAATGTGAGGAATTAAATACGTATTTGATTGTTAAATAACCAATTATAGTGGAGCCCCCATATAGAACACAGTTACAGTCCATCAAATGTTAATATTTACATTGAACCAGAAAACACGGACAACACCCGAGAGCATTTCTTCCCGAGTGCGTATGCATAAAAAGAAGTTATTTTTTTTGTTCGAATACTATTTTTAACAATTATAAATTAAGACGGGGGGTCGCGGTGGAAGGATGGTCTAAATCATTGGTTTTCGACCGCTACGACCCGGGTTCGATTCCCGCACCGGGGCACCTTTTTCTGATTAAAAAAATAAATAAAATGCTCCGATGGCCCCCGATTCTTGCAAAGGTCCAACCCCACCAGCGAGTGCAAGTAACCAAACGGGACTCTGGCACATTTGTAAGTGCAGTGTCGAACTGCTTTTCACATGTGTAGACATGTGGTGCACTTACAGTAAAAGCAGTCGCCTGCCTCTACTATTATCATGGCCTGTACCACGTGTACTAGAGTTAAGCAAAAGAAAAAAGAAAAAAATAATAAATTAAGACCATACTTCACTCGGGATCTATCTAAGTGTGTTTGCCCTACGAATAATGCTTGAAATAAACACATTATGGTATATAATAAAACAAAAATTTAATATCAAGCATTCTAAAATATAGTAATACAATTCAGATTTTGACAACAAAATTTGAAAATAGCATAAATATAAAATCTTTTAAATCCTTTTATTTTATAAAATCTTTCAAAATAATCGATAGTAAACCTTTAAACTATGTAAAATAAAAATAATTTAGGTAAACCTTGAAATAAATATGTTGTGTCTTAAAATCTATATATATATAAAATTGAATGTCTGTCTGTCTGTTTGTCTGTACTCTATAGATTCAAAAACCATACATCCAATCGCCGTGAAATTTTGGGATATTATTAGGTATATCACCGGGAAGGTTTTTGAAAAATAATTTCATGAATATCTTGAATATCCTTAGAGTTATTTGCAGATTTGTAGATTTAACTCGCAAGCAGCGCCCCCATTGTGACGATGATAACAGGTTTTCTTATCACTATAAGTTTGTTATCTTAAATATTATTTATCAAAAGTAAGATTATCTCAGGATGACACGGCAGTGTGACACGGGAAAAAATGTTCACTAGATAAAACTATGATTTTCTAATGTAGAGAAAATTAGGAAAGACAAAATTCAGGATGACACGGCACACAGGGACCGGGAAAAAATGTTCACTTTATCGAGAGATTCAAATTTACGAGTTCCAAATTATCAAAATATATCTTTTTTTTTATAAGTTTTTAGAGAATTGTTTTAACACAAATGTTCGCCAGACAAACCTTTACTCGGGTTAAACCTCGGGCGAAGCCGGGTACGTCCGCTAGTATAAAATAAAAATGTAAAGGTTCACAACGAAAATTTGAAAACTGTATTACTAAATTATCTGGTCTTTGAAGGTATATCAGGCTTCCTTCAAAAATCGAAACCCATCTCAGTAACCGCAGTAAGTCGATGGTTGCGAGTGAACTTTTCAAGGATATTTGAGATAGAGACCTGAAAATTTGACTATAATATTTTCCAGATTAAACTCTATATACTATCAAATTTTCAGTGATATTAGCTACGTATTGAGGACGTACAAAGCCGACAAACATATATATAAACATACATACGTTAACTTTTATATAGAGTAAGAGATATATATTAGGTATAATTTGTATGGATTCCTTATAAATATTCTATCTTCCCAATTTGTGACTACGTGAAGTAGTTCAAATATTTCCTTTTCTGGAAACGTGTTTCTTTTCACATATATCATCAAATATTATCTCTACACACCTTACTGCTATGATAAAAGTTGTTGAACGAGAGTTTGGCTCATCAGTGTTGAACCCTCTCAGCGGTTTCGCCAAATTAATCTCCAGACCTCTCTACTATTGTATTGGATTGTTTTACTTATATATACGGCATTCACTATGGAAGGAAGCTTAAGGGCGTTTAGGGGACCTATGGACATAAGCATCTAGGTCTGTAGAGGTGCATATGCATATAATTACAAGAATTTGCATCGAGCAATACTTTTCTGCAAAATATGGTTTCTTATCACAGCTATAATTAACAAATTACATCTATTTGTTATTCTGGAGATTGAGCAATCCATATTTAAATATTTAGGAAATAAAAAGGCATATATTGTCATATATACTTTTATTCAATCCAAAATATGCCTTTTATTTACTAATATATTATTATATATTGATATTATAAATGTATAAATGTAATTTGCTATTATTAGCTTTTAAAGAAATTATGTTTTGAAGAAAAGTATTGCTCGATGCAATTTCTCGTAATTATATGTATGCAAATATGTATTAACCTCTATAGACCTTTAGATTTATGTCTATAAGTTCTGAAAACATCCCTAAGCTGCCTTCCATAGTCTTTGTTACACTCTGAATTTGCTGGACCTCGGACTTCATCTTCTCTCTTGCTGCTCATTTCAGGTGTGTGAGCACCATATAGAAGGACCTAATTGTTTTTTATTATTGGGGTAAAATTAGCCTTCTTCCACACACATACACCCTGTTTATATAAATATTTGATATTATATAAGCAATATATATTGATAAAATACTCCCCAAATATTAAAATAAAAACATAAAGCCTCCAGGAAGAAGATTCTTATAAAATATCTCGAGCTTTCGGGCAAGTACGCCCTTCTACCAGATAAAGTATTTTACATAATTAATATGCCAATAAAATATGATTTAAATTTAAATAAAGTCCTTTGGTTGTTTATATTTGTTATTGTTGATTATGCCTTGAAACAAATATAAACAATCAAAGGACTTTATTTAATTTTAAATCATATTTAATTGGCGTATTAATTATATAAAATACTTTCTCCCGTAGAAGGGCGTACTTGCCCGAAAGCTCGAGATATTTTTAAATAAAAATATTTTTATAAGAAGCTTTTTCCTGGAGGCTTTATGTTTTATTTTAATAAGCAATATATATTAAAATGAAAAGGCATAACCTGACCGTGCTCACATGAGCGAATCTAGATGGCAGAGCGCCATCAAATGGAGAAAAAATGAACTAAACGTTCATTTAACTTGTTCCGCGATATTTGGCCAACCCAATTTCTTAATAAATAAATAAAGGTCAACCACGTACGCGTTCCGGGTTGTTGGCCCTCATCAGCGTGGTGCAGACTGTACTTCTACGATCAAATATTTGGTCCCAGAGACTTACTGAGAAATCAAAAAATGGATATTTAAGGCCAAGTGAATAATGTGAAAAAATAAGTATTTACTATAATATATTCAAAAATAAATACATTACGATTAAAAAAGCACTTTAATATTTTTTCTGATAATAAAAAAATATCGAAGGACCCTTGTTAAAAAGCTTCTAATTCCCGCTCTAGGCTAGCTAGCTATTAACTAATGTCAATTTGAAATAAATAAATATTTGTAGAATCCAGGGGGAATATATCGATGGCAGCTCCAACGTGTGAGGAAACCAAAAGAAGATAAATTCACACGATGTATTTAAATAAATTACATATTACTCTCTCCTTGCGCTTATATAAAGGTTTAGAGAACTTAATATATTTTAGAAAAGTGATAAAATGTTTATTATATTAGTATAATGTTGATATCTGATACCAAAATATAAATTTTGGAATATTTTCTCCTTCAAGATATACTTCTAAAGACATGTATCAGAGAAATCTGTTGATAAATTAACACACGGAGAAACCTTGTGACACGGGGGAAGATGCTCTTGGAATTTATCCAGGTTATCTCTAGTTAATACTATCTCTGGAGGTTTATAACATGATATGTTCTCTTGATCAGTGTTACTTTAATTAGATTAGTCTCCTCAACACACTTGAGATACAAATACCGAGTCAAGGAGGCTCTCCAACAACGATGAGACCTACTAAATATAGTATAACTCACCGATGTAGAGTGGACGGGACACCAGGAGATATGGAAATAATCATCAGCGAGGTTTCTTCTTTGAGAGAAATGGTAGCTTCGCCAGAGCTGTGTTCCGGTCTTTCCCAGAACGTGTGATGGCCCAGAGATGATGCCCGTAGAGGACTCGATAATCCGTTGGTAGTAGGAATAGAAGTTTAAAAGTCTATTAATATCTTAATAAAAATTGAATTTTGAGATAAAGCACATTACACTGTACCTAATAAATGGAGGAAATACCCTGCAGATCCTCGTAGGCTCTATATAGAGCATTCACGAATTCGTTTATCTAATAGCGGTAGAGAGAACATTCGCTTAGTGGCTATTAGAGGGCGCCCCGAAAAATTCATTGACGTCTTCCGGATAGCACGCCGGACGTTCGAAGTGCTCCTTCAAGTTGACAAAATCCATCTTTCTATCCGTTAGTCCCTCGGTGACCCACGCTGTTGTAGATGGCTGTAATCGATGGCGACACCGCCCTAGAATGACCCGGAGGGACAATCCTCTAATTTAGATTAATTATCAAGCCTCGCTTGGACGAACCATCTCATTCTTCAGATGAGTAGTCGTTGGCACTGCGCGTAATATGTCGAGGGACTTGTGGGCAGAACTAGACTTGATATTACTCAGTTTACTTTAAATTTATCTCACTCGGAGTGCTTCTTAATACCTCGCCATGAAGTATCTCACTCACCTGACGACCAGCTTCGATCGGAGCATGCTGGCGACACTTGGCGGACGATGCTGGGAGACTCGCCGATTAGGAGGAGTATCGCACATGGCTGTCCCGGTTTCGAGGTAGAAGCTTCTGTTAAGAGGGGACGAAGGAATATGAATCTTGTGCTTAACCAAGAATAAATAACGCCGGCTGGTTACAGACAGGAGTTATCCTAATGAGGTATCCATTTGTTGGGAATTGGTTCAATATCTTGTTGTGAAGGATTCAGTAAGAGGTTACTAGGCTGGTAAGGCTTTCTGGCAGTAGTCTATTCAGCAGGTCTCACCCCACCCAACACTCCCAACTATACAGAAGGTGTTTCAATTTCTAAAAACACGACATCAGTGTTTTATCAACAATAATATACGAATGTTTGTACAGCTTATTGTTTTTATGTGTAAGCCTTGACGTCTAGCAACAGCCTGCATCGATGTCTCCAGGAAATAAGGCTTCGTTTTAGAATATCTTGATCATGACCATCCTATCTGTCCTAAACGACTCTACGGAGACCGTCTAGAGTCTTCAGTTTGCTAGATCTAATAGCAGTTCTCAGAAAGCCAAAAGCACAAATTTCCATGGGGATTAAATCTGGGGATTCAGCAAAGATACTCTTAAAAGGGTTATACGAAATATCGTCCAGGTATTGATGTGTTGAACGTGAAATATCACTCGTGGCTTTAACTTGGTGCTGCCATACTGATATTAAGTCACTCGGATATAAAAAGCGACACAATTTCCCAATAATGGGTCGAGGACAGGTGTTTAGTACACTTGCGAATTTATCTTGACAATTGTATCTACCTTCTATATAGAAAACTTCCCATGCTGCTGCAGATCTTGCGTTCCTCGATAAAATTTCGGCTTCAAAACTTTAGTTTTTTCTATCTATTTTAGGCAGATTGATGATAGGGTTATCATTAGAAAATGGCACGTTGGTTATTGTGGAAATGTTTCTTTGAGAAAGTGGATTTTCTCTCTGATAACAATTTTCTTATCTTTATTTTGGTTGCAGTTGAAGGTTTATTCAGGCACATTATTTCAGAGGAGTGTTTTTCGCTTAATTTCATATATATGAAAATTTCTTTTCTACATTATTATTTGACTTATATTTAGCAATATTATTCTCTTCAATTACTTAACTAATTTAAGTAAACGAGTATTTCGCTTCTGAAAGTTTGAAAACATGTCTTTTACAAAATAATTTATTATTTTATATATAAATTTCAAAAAAAAAAAAAATTTAAAAGTCGTTATCAATAAATATAAATCAATGCTTGTTCTTTCGATCAAATAAAACATAACGCGTGAATTGCGCGCTTCTTTCGCGAGTTAGAATGTTGAAAAGTCGTTCTTTTGAAAATTGAACATCCTCTGTAGATTCTCGGTGGTTGGAGAGCGACGTCGAAGGTGTTGTTGTCCTAACCTAGGAGATTCATGATGGGGTCAACCGATGCCTCAGCAGACCTCACGGTGATGTTCAGATACTCGAAGCACCCGCGTCTTCTTTGACTGTAAGCCGCTGCGATGATCTACAGTAGCCTTGATCATAGTGTTTCTTAGACAAAAGAAACTATCACAGCGATGCGTCGAGAAGCAGCAAAGTTCTTGTCTTCAATGTCAAGTGACAATACCGCTCACATCAAAGTACGAATAGCAGAAAATCTTGTGAGAGTTTTAATTTCTCTGATGTCAGAGAATATTTTATGAAGGATTAACTTGGAATTCTCAAGTTCTTCTATTAACCTGCTGTTGAATAAGTTCAGGATCAGGACTTTAATCCCTGTCAAAATGCTCAGAAAATATCTATGTCATGAAAGGCCAAATGGTTATCACCCCAGTTTTCAGATCAAGTGGCTGTGCCTCTTCAAAAGGGAGCTTGGGAAGCAATTGGCGAGGGTGTCAATTGTTGCTTAGTCTTGATTATATTGTTTAGTTTTAGGATCCCAGATCTAATTGCATCCTCAGGCTGGCGGAAGCCTCCCTTTTGTTTATTTTAAAATCTATTCGGTTGGAAGCTCACGTCGAGCTGATAATAGGCAAATCTTGACGAGGATTAATAAGTGTTTCTCAGGGATCATGCGCGCTCTCTGCATATATTCACAGTGGGCCAATGGAAACTACTCGGTAGTAGAATGCCGGTGTTATCGAAGGATATCTCCCATTATTGAATATCAATGGCAGTTCCCAGTTAGTGGACTTCTTGGAGCAGAAACAAGCCAACCAGGACCTGTCCAGATATTTTTCCAGCTGCACAACATAGCGCTTTTTATATGTACGCCCCGGTGTAGTCCAGTGGGGTTAACTGCGGGAAGTAGCACAGATATATTAACTGGTTGAAAGACCCAGAAATTGCTTTCCTCAGGAATTGGTCAAATATTTCCTGGATAATATTTCTGCTTTATGCTGTTTTTCGACGGCATTGCCTCGTGGAATGGCGCAGCCCTGTCTAAGGTGGTGTTGGTTTGGTAACTTGGGCCCAGAGGAAGATTGCGCAGTTTTCTTGGAAAAAATCGATTCCCTTCACAAAGCTAACTTTTATCAGGAACATCCTGAAATATATCGGCCTACTTCCGGCTCTTCAGAGAGGAGAGATTTGCGCATCACTAATTTAAACCAGACTTGTCCAATTTTACATTGAGATTTGTTATCCGCCGATTTCTCAGCTTCGACAGTGTGTCTTAGGTTAAAATTGAACCATGTAATTTTTATTTGCCATATTTTAATTTTCCAAATGACTTACTATCTCCATTTTGCATATCAACCTTCGCAAAATGGGAACAGCTGAGAAAGGTTCAAGAAATTAGTATAAAATAATTTTATTTAAGCATTAGCCTTGTAACGTCAACTTGTGACTACATTATACAAGTACTACTTGTATAACACTTGTGTATTGGTAATATATTCAGTAGAATATAATTATTTGTTTTTAAATACAAATTATAGTATTTATACCCTCATTTGATTTAATGTTTCTAGGACCCCATTGAAATATGTGTTTTTTCTGATTATAAGAATTTAAAAAAATATATTTATGCTTATATATAATTAAGTACGAGAGTAATTAAAATATTATCCGTAATGCAATAAAAATGCATTGTGATACAAATAGGAATGCACCTGGTCCATCGTGGCACAAGATTCCTAAAACCCTCATAAAATAAGGTTTTAGTTAGGCTGTGAGCCAGGAATTCTCCGTTTCTCTCACTGCTTAATCCGAGGTAAATATACGGCTCCTTAATGCTTCTTTGACTCCCCCTAAACAAGTAGTAATCCAATGGACCAAGGTCAGGACTATAAGGAGGATGAGCCAATACTTCAAAGTTAAGTTTCTGGAGCGTTTCAACAGCATGGACAGCAATATATGAGCGGGCATTGTCGTGCAACAACACAAGATATTTTGACAGCAATCCTCGGCGTTTGCTTCGAATTTCAGAGCTCAAATTGTTAGTAAGCATCTCACTGTAACGCGCAGTTTATTGTTGTGTCACTTTCCTGATAATGTTCCAGTACTACGCTTTGTGAGCTCCAAAAAACTGCAAAAATCAGTTTACCCGCGGATGGTTAGCTGATAGGATGGATGTTTCCATTCCATACTCCCTACTTTTCTCTCCGGCTCGCAATGATGGATCCAGGTTTTGTTACCAGCGACAATTCTGTTTAAGAAAATTACGAATTCATTACCATAGTGATCCAAATATTTTGGGCAGATGTCCATGCGCTGTTGTTTATGCAACTGTGGGCATTGTTTTTGGACCCATCTTGCACAGACTTTATGAAACCTAAGTCTGTTAAGGATGAATTCTTAGGAAGAACCATGACTAATTTGCAGACACTGTGCCACTTTATCAATAGTACCTCGTCTGTCTAACAGAATCAAGTTACGTGTACCTTCAATGTTTTCCTCATTTGTGGCTATACATGGTGGTCCGACTCTTTTGTCTTGCGTAACACTCGTACGGCCATTTAAAAATGTTTCAAACTATTCGTAGACACTTCGTTGAGGAAACATACTTTTCTTGTAATGTATCTGAAGTTTTCCAAAATATTAGTGTTTCATACACGCTCCGACCACAAAACACAAATCACTGAATATTGCTTCTCTTTGGCGCAAACAGATAGCGGGGCATCCATGGTTAACGTCATGACAGCGACAAAGGAACTGACCTAGCAGACAAACAACAATTGAATCACTTATGCCTCATTTACGCTTCACGACAGTACTATCAACATAAAGAAACATATTACTACATTTGTACAACGAATCATGTGATTCGTTGTACAATTGTATCAATTATACGGAGTTTACCTGTAGAAATAGAAATATTACTACATTGCGAATAATAGTTGCCTACCCTCATACACAGTTATATATGCTATTTGTTCTGGGTTAGCTTCTAAACGGCTGAGACTATTTTGTTGAAATCCCTATACCTATGTAGAAAGGTGGTGCAGTAACAAATGTCTAAAAATAATGTTCGAGAGAAAAAAATAACTCTATCGTAAAATATTTTCTTTTTTGAGAATAAGAAAAATTGTCTCTCTGTCTCAAAGATATGCCATATTTTGAAGTAATCAATATAAAAACGTTCACTTCGGAAGTCAGATTTGTGAAAAGAGAAGAACTAAAGATAGCGTGAAGAAATAGTAAATGATAGATCCATGAAAATATTTATTCAAACAATAAGATTATTAAAAAATAGTAGATTTATTCTTCAATGAATAAAATTTCAATTGTTAAATAAATTGTTTAATGAATATTTTAAATTTTATATTAAAATACGCATTTTGCAATCTGAAAAGAAAACATAATTGCTGTTTTCAATTTGTTTGTGTTAAATAATGGAAACTTTAATGGTTTCCGGGGTGGAAAGAGGTTGGTGGCAGACTTGGTCTCGTCAAAAACAAACCTGGCAAAAGTTTCGACTCGTCTGTTCAACTGTCTTACAAATTTTTTGATGAAAAATTTCAAACGAAATCTTATTTTGAATGTCTGTTGATTGGGATTCTGAATTTGAATTTGACTAACGTATTTGTTGCATTCCTATTAAGAAGTAAAACGGTAAAATCTAAATAACATGTTTTGGTAGAACCTAATTGTTGCCATATCTTCGGTCTAAATATTTGGAAGCTAAACGCATTCTGTATATGCACAAAAAGTCACCTCTCTTCTATATTCAATAAATACCTAAAACTATATATATTTAAAGCATTCAAAAATTGCATTTACAGGGTTATGCATCCCAAAGAGTCCTGTAAAACCTCAAAAATTAATAACCCTTCAAATATATTTGCATTGGAACAATGACACAAACGGCGTTAGAAAAGAAATGAAAATATTTCTCGAAAAAAAATAATTTCCAGAAACTTTTATCTGTCACCTGGCGAGATTCTAATGAATTCCATCTCATATGTGACTGGTGAAAAAATATATTGCTCTATTTTACCAAAATTAAAGTAAAAATAAGACTTACTTAATATATTACTCTTTTCTTCTCCTATCTTTTTTGTTTCGCTTTTTCTTTCGCTGCATACAGGTCTCCCCCTTTTCAATTTTAAAAACTATTTTCTATTTAAAATTAATAACGTGCATAAGTTTCTTTTGGAAAATAAATAATTTTTCATTACTAATCGCTTTTCTCTCCTTAGCCAAAAATCATCCGCATTATGGGCGATTCTTCAAAACAGGCTTGGTATATATACATAGGTATATTATATTGTAGTTAATATACATTATTTGTAAATTGTAATTTCTAGCTACTCTGCTCTTTGGAAAGGTTCCTGTAATTCGGAAAAGATGGGTTTCTTTAAAAATATGAAAGGCTCTTTAATTTTCTAAAAAATCACATTTTGGGTGCCTTTTTGATTGTTAGATGGCGCAACCTGCAGTTGTGAATGACTTGAAAAAATCGTTTTTAAATAAAATTTTATATAAAGGTATATTGACAAAAATTAATGTATGCAAATATGTTTTCAAAATTATTCTATTCAAATACACCAAAAAGAAAGAAGATAATATTTTTTCAGCTTCTGTCATTGAGAAATTAGATTTATATGAGCAAAAATAAAACGTGTCGAGTCTATATTTGATTTAATATGAAACAATTGATTTAGCGATTTTTAGTATTTACCTCTTCTTTCAATATATGATGGTCTCCCACCGCTTTTACTCATTTAAATCTAAATGTTCAATGGTAAAATATCAAATATTTTATATATTTTTTAGTCAAAATAAACAGAAGAATTTTGAAAATCTTTATTTTATTTATTTATTATTCATTTAGTTTTAAACCATGAATCATACAAACACACATAATTAAAAGCTAAAATATATGTGAAATCTCGCCAGAATATTTAAATATAATTAATATATATTGAACCCAATATTATTATCTATAAAAATATTCACACACATTATTATATTAGAATAAATATATGGTTTAAATCATATATATAAATATATATGATATATTTTCATATATTAGGAGTACAAATAAGTTTTGAGGGATTTTTTTTATAAATTCGAAGCTTTATTCAGAGAAATCAGTACAATATATTTCATTCAAATTATTGTCCATCTTTAGCTACGACTTTTTCCCATCTTTCAGGCAGCATACGGATATCGTGTCGAAAGAATTCCTCGTCTTTTGAGGAGATCCAAACATTGACCCAATTTTTCGCCTCTTCGTAAGAAGTGAAGTGCTGCTCGGCCAGGCCATGTGTCATCGAACGGAACATGTGGTAGTCTGAAGGAGCAATGCCTGGTGAATACAGCGGGTGGGGTAGGACATCCCATTGAAGCGCCTCCAAAGTCTCCTTGACAACTTTTGCAACATGTGGCCGAGCGTTGTCGTGCTGATAGATCACCTTGTCATGTCTTTTGGCATATAGTGGGCGTTTAATCTTCAATGCTCGGCTTAATCGCATCAATTGTTGTTGGTAACGTTCTCCAGTGATGGTTTCGTTAGGCTGAAGTAGCTCATAGTAGATCACTCCGAGCTGATCCCACCAGATGCACAGCATTTGCTTCTTGCCATGAATATTCGGTTTGGCCGTTGAAGTTGATGCATGACCGGGCTTAACTCACGATTTTCTGCGCTTTGGGTTGTCGTAGTGAATCCACTTTTCGTCCCCCGTCACGATTCGATGCAAAAAACCCTTCCGATTTTGTCTTTTGAGCAGTAGTTCGCACGTGCAAATACGGCGCTCGATGTTTCCTGGCTTGAGTTCATATGGAACCCAATTTCCTTGTTTTTGCACCATACCCATGACCTTGAGACGGTTCGAAATCGTTTGTTGAGTCACTCCCAAGGTTTCAGCGAGCTCCTCTTGAGTTTGGCTTGAATCTTCGTCCAATAAAGCCTTCAACTCAGCGTCTTCGAACTTTATTGGCCTCCCTCCGCGTTCTTTGTCTCTGGTGTCAAAATCGCCACTTTTGAAACGCCGAAACCAGTACTCACATGATTTTCTTGATAGAACATGTTTACCATATGCCTCACACAGCAATCGATGTCCATCAGTTGCACTTTTCTTCAAATTAAAACAAAAAAGCAGCGCTTCCCGCAAATTATGTTTTGTTGGCAAAAAGGTTGACACTGTTAGAGCACCAAAAAAAAAAAAGTTCCTTACACTTGAGTGAAAAGACTTCTTCTGATTTTTTTGGGGAAATGATGACGCCTTAACATGTAACCTTACACACAAGGTCCGATGCTATTTATATAATATTTGTTGTGGCTTCTTTTGCAAATCCCTCAAAACCTATTTGTACTCCCAATATATAATATAAATGTGAATAAACTAGGTTCCTCCCGTTTTCAAAAGATGTCTCTATGTTGGATCGTTTTTGAAGACAACTCTCAGATTTATAAAATTCATTTATTAAACTTTAAACATTTTTAGATATAGAGAGAAACGAGTCAATTACCTCGTATTTAAGGCAACAAAAGAATCATCTAATTTACATACATCGTTCTAACCAGATTCAACTTGTGAAAAACAGACACGATAAAGAAAAAATAAACAAATTCATAATAGAGGGTAAGTTCCTATTTTTTACAAGCTTTCACACTCAAAGAATAATTATTTTCTTGCTTTACTCTAACTACCCGTGTTGTTATTCAAACTAAATATTTTTGTTTTGAAGTCCAAGTTATTAAGTAGTATTAAGCATATTTATTTCTAGGGAGATTTTGTTCGATCCCAGGTTGATATTGGTAATTCATATAATTGGTAATTATATAACTCTAAATACAATAATACTGGATTACAATTAAATAAGCTCTAATGACAGGAAATTTGTAGTCCCCTGGCCACGTCACGTCGACATTTCCTCGTATTGAATGAATATGAATTAGATAGACTTTTGCTCTTTTATAAATAATGAAATCCTAATATAATTGAATTGATATAAAGATTAAGCTTCTTTTTTACGTAAGCTTTCTGAGAATGGTTATCAGAATGGCTAGCTGGCAATCTTTATTTGCCCAGAATACATTTCCCTTATTTATTTTACTGAATTCTTCCATTGGACGGACCAAATTGCCTCCTGTCAGCGAACATGCGACTTTATTTTTAGTTACGCACACATTCGAAGTGATGCATCCAAGTAATTTCAGAAATCTCTCTCCTTTATTCCGGTTCGGCCGTAAATTGAGACGGATGTCGGCTGATGGCCGGTCGGTGGACAGCTGTGGATGACATCAGGAAATTCCTAACGTTTTGTCGACTTGTCATTTAGCCGTGCCGGGAAATAATTCTGTTGACGACCTAATATTGTTGACTTTATTTCTATAGCTAGACCCTAAATTGCTGTGTAATTTAGCAGCCTGCTGGTCATAACATTCAACATAATAGCTTACTGTAACATTTATATAAAATAGCTATTTTGAAATACTGCAATTCTAATAAAATTCAACACCAATCAAAAATGTTTTTGCATACTTAATAAAACAAGAAAATATCAATAAAAAGTTGAATTTATAAAGATTTTCAAAAAAACAATAATAATTAAAAATACGATTCATAGGGGAAAAATAATTTTTCGGATCTCTTTCCTTTAAAAAATGGATTTATATGATAAAAAATAAAAGCAGCGGAGATGTTAAAAAATGAATTTAAAATTTCCTTAATATGAATTAACGTGAAGCAAGTGGTTATCAAGTTTTCATGTTACATCAAATTTCCTAACCATTTACTCAATATTTGATTAACATCCCCGGCCGATTTTATTTTAGGACATATAAATCTAATTTTTAATGGGGCACCATTATTTCCTTCTAAGTGAATTTATAATTTGTTTATACCAGGGTCACTCCAAAGGTTTGGGCAATCAATAGAAAATTGTGGTGTTTTGCATAACAATAGTTATGTTTTAGATAAATTGTCGAGATATGCAAATAAGGTTTTGCATAGTGTTTGTTTGTTATTATTATGTTAATTATTTTTATGTATATATATGTATCATTAAATTGTAAATATCCAGTTAGATTAGTGTTATGAGCGAATAAAGATTTTATCTCAGACTTAGTGAATCTCGGTGACCTGGTGTAGTGTAGAGACACAACAGTGGCGACGAGTATAAAGGACGTAGATACAACAGTGGCGACGAAGAAAAAGTAAGCGAACAATGATGAATATTGAACAGTTCAACCCAAACAATGGAAATGAAATATCAAGTTATTTAGAACGCTTTGAATCCTATTGCATAGCGAATGATATAGTAAAGATCGTTAAAAAGAAGGCAACATTTTTCTCGCTATGCGGAAGAGAAACGTATAATATAATACGGACGTTGACCTCTCCCAAGAATCCATTGGGAACAGAATGGGAGGAGATAGTAGCAGGGATTAAAAAATATTTTGATCCAACGCCAAATATAATAGTGCAGCGTTTTAAATTTGCGAAAAGGCTTCAAATGCCAAATGAAACAATATATGAATTTATAACAGCTCTAAAGAAAATTGCCGAGAAGTGTGAATTCCCTGATGTGGAAGATAGGTTGCGTGATGCCCTAGTATGCGGCATTCTAAGCGAAGAGATACAATCAATGCTGTTAATGAACAGTATGCTAACATTTAAAGTGGCTCAAGAGATGGCATTGGCACATGAGGCTGCGGTAAGGAACGTTGCAGAAATTAAAGACGGAAAACCTCAGGAAGAAATTAATGTAATGGGAAGAGCTGTTAAGGTGAGACGGAGGAATGAGAAGATTTTTAAATGTTTCCGCTGTAGATATACAAACCACAGAGAAGAGCAATGTTTCTTTAAAGAGAAAAGATGTTTTAAATGTCAGAAGTTAGGGCATATATCTAGGGTCAGTAAGAACGGGAACTGGAGGAGCGATCGTAATAATAACTGCTCGATAGATGAGGAGGCAGAGGCAACTAATGGCCTTTTTAATATAAATCAAGTGAAGGACACCAGTAACATGCGGAATTATATGGTAAAAGTACGGACTAGCGGTCGAGATATGAATATGCTCATTGACTCAGGAACAAGAAAAAATATTATTTCTGAGAAGACGTATATAAGAACTTGGGTGAAGTCAGAAAGGCCTAGAATAGAGAAGGATTATACCAAGTTGGTGCAATGGAACAGGCAGAGGTTATCGATTCTGGGTAAAATAAAAGCCGACGTAAAAGTAAACAAAAGAAGTATCACAATGGAATTTCTTGTGATCGAAGGTCCGGGCCCAAATCTGATTGGAAGGGAGGCTTTTGACCAGATTGGAATTGGTCTTGAATGGATGAATTATGGCGACAGTGTATGTCAAATCAATGAGGTAATGAATGGAAATGGTATGGCCGCTGCGATGAACGGTAATGGCAAGGGAATGGCCGCGGCTATGAATGGAACCGCCAATGGAATGATGAGCGGAGCTAATGGAATGGGCGCGGGTTACATGAACGGTGGGGAGGACATGTACAGTGAGGGTAACGGGCTGAGCGTGTACGGCAACCCCGGCGTGGACTTCCCACTTTTCGCCTCGGTGCCCCGAGACCAGCTTCCAATGCGGACAACAGGAGCTTCCTGGATACTATGCCGATCAGGAGGGACCCACCAAGGCTGGAGGAAACACCTGGGCCAAGTAGACCAATAAGAAACCGGAGACTCCCCGAATACTTAAAAGATCGTGTAACAAATTGGGGGTGAGAAGATGTGGTGTTTTGCATAACAATAGTTATGTTTTAGATAAATTGTCGAGATATGCAAATAAGGTTTTGCATAGTGTTTGTTTGTTGTTATTATGTTAATTATTTTTATGTATATATATGTATCATTAAATTGTAAATATCCAGTTAGATTAGTGTTATGAGCGAATAAAGATTTTATCTCAGACTTAGTGAATCTCGGTGACCTGGTGTAGTGTAGAGACACAACAAAAATAATTAAAAATTAAAAATAAATTATAGAAATAAAATCTACATGAAATTCTTACCCAACATAGACATTTTCATAAAATAGTAACCACAATATCTCATAGAGGGCGCGACTTTGTTCACAGTAGCAGCGGTAATTTCTAAGCATTGCATAAGGCACAATTATGTAATATCAAGACCTTCCGCAATAAGTTTCTTTATTAAAAACAGCGCGAGCTTCGAGCTTGAAAGAGAGTTAAAATAAAATTCAGTGCTCTGACAAAGACTGGAAGTAAGTCGGTTAAATAACCTGGGTGACAATCTTAAAGGGTCGCATCTAAAATTATGTTTTTTTTACCCATCCAAACGTGTCAGTCTGTGACTAATCACCATCTGATTGGTCCCCCAAATCAGATGACCCTCAGCTCCAGGCCAGATGGTACAGAGACAGCACGGTTATCAGTCAGGTTTGGACAGAAGACAAGAGAATTCGGAGTTTGACATCAGTCAGAGTTTTCACGGTCGTTAGAGAGTTGACAGATCAGCGGAAGATGAGAAGTACTCACAGTCCAGTCCTGACTTCACGCTAGGGAATCTCCATCTACCTCAAGACTTTTATCCAACTTTCTATTAAACCTTGTGGTAACCTCAAATCACCCCTAGTTTAAGAACCAAGTTATTTTCATAGTTTTTGTTTGGAAGCTTCTTGTTTTCCAAATCCAGCGTGTGTTTTGTCTTCTTTAACAAAGAAGAAGCCACTTGACCATCGACATCAAAACCCAGGTGGTAGACCATGATTGACCATCTAGCTAGGGATATATTTCTCCCTTATCAGCGAACATTCGAGATTACGACATATATATATTGTTTTTAAAATATAGAGCAATTAAAATTTTAAATCTTTAAGTAATAAAAAGGAATATATATTGGATTAAATAAAAATATATTTTTCCAATATTTCGGTTGACTGAACGCCGACTTTTGTCAAAGCATAACATTTTGTATAAACAAAAATTCAGTTTTTTATTATTTACAAAACTATTTCATCTGTAATATAATAAGACTATGTGGCGCTGGGTTTGTTTATACAAAATGAAATGCCTTGACAAAGGTTAACGTCCATCCAAAAGAAATTTTGACAAATAAATTTATTCAATCCAATATATGTTTTTTTATATTGCCTAAATATATATATATTCTCTATAATGAATTATATGTAAACGTGGAACTATAGATTAGGGCTCAAAATATATGTTTTTATTAGTCAAGGATATATATTTTATTGTTTCTGCTATTAGTGTTTGTGTACTAAAGACGTTCTTGGAATAAAACGCAGATTTTTCAAATATATATTTGTAATACGCTATTATATTCAATTTATTTTAGGATAGGATACACCAGAGCAGCATCTATTGACTAAAACCTTCAACAATTTACCGATGCTCTTTCAATTTCTGGATGCAATATTTTACAGCTTCTACAGTAATGATCACTGCATCATTTAGGGACTTGAATTCTGCAAGGTTCCATTTCTCTGACATGCCTTCAGATATATTGATTTAAAGAGAGACGCGAGTTATGGAGTGGTGTTAGAAGAAATAGGATATTGATGTTTGGATCGATCGATAATGATAAAATCCAATTATCATTGGTTCGGTCAATGTTGTGATGGGCGATTAAGGTGGAGGTTGTCAAACGATGGTCTACGTATTTACCTGTTTGATAATGATCTACTGCAATGTAAGGATACTATATTTGTGCATATACATATAATATTCATGAGCAATAGTTACCCAGAAAATATTAGAAAAGGAAAAATAAAAATCAGGTAAAACGTTTCTTTTAATTTTGGTGTTGCAAGCTTTCGAGTAAATATACTGATCTTCAACCGGAAAATCCTTTATCTACAATCTCTAAATGATCTTTATAATATAGAAAATATTTACACATTTCATTATTATTCACAGTTATAGAATCCTAGGTGTGCAGATATTCATGTTGTCTCTGAACACCTTCACAGAAATTATTCTAACTTGACAGCTCTATTAGCAGAATATATTGAGATAAAATATAATGATAATAAGGTTTAAACCACTATATTTTAAATATTGTACTTTACCACACGATATTTCTGTTAAATATAAGTTCATAATGTTTCTTTTCAAAAGAAAGGAAGATATCTGTCAGGGCTACGATAATAGGTGAGAAATTTCCCGGATAAAGCAGGCGGGACCTCTGGTCACCACACTGATGAGCAAGACCCCCTCTTCTCCTGGTATTTTATTTTCTACTGCGGTTTTGGCCAGGTAGAGTGAACCTCTTAGAGGGTTATCATAATGATGAGCAAGACTCCCCTGTCATTTCATTTTACACTCCAGTGATGTGCCGTTTATTTTCGAATATAGAGAGTTTCGGCCAGGTAGAGTGAAACCCTGGGAGAGTAACAAAACTGATAAACACGGCTTTCTCCTAGTAAAATTTTATCAACGCATAGTCAGTACTCGATTTTACACCAAACCTGGAACTAGAAATTTCGTCCTCAAATATATATTAAATGAAATTGGGTTTATTTCCGATAATACTTTGTTATAGAATTGAATTTGGACATTTCATACTTTAAAAACTCGACTTTTGAATGTCATTCGGTGTAAATCCAGTAGGTTTTATATTGAAAAAGGTCTGTATTGATTATTTTTGACAGTGACAAAAAAAGTAAACAAATTAGTCCTCACAAGCTTTCAAAAGGGGCACTATACATAATTTCAAATTTAGATTTGTACCTTGACCATTAAAATATCACATCGACCAAAAATTGTACTACCAAGGAAAATGGTTGGTTTCGTGATTCAACAAACTCGTAAAATTATAAAAGGCATCCAAAACAATTGCTCCAAATACAAAGAAAAACCTAAAGATATATCGAAAAGGGATTAAATGTATTCTACACACAATGCTGCGTTTCTCTACAATCACTCCAATATATCATTATGATGATAAAATATATTTTAAGCTATGAAATTAAAACTTTTATAAAGAAATACCCTTTATTTGGATATAAAGATAAAGAAAAAAGGAGACGGTGATGATAGCCAAAGAAGTTTGAAAGATGAGATTTCAATAGCCTAAGAGACAAAAGAAACTAGAGTAAAAATGTATGTCCAGGCTGTTGAATATTTATCGTTGTCCAAGAACGTCATTGTCTAGCTTTCTATCTCTCGTAGCATAAATGAACTTTATTTGAGGAGTTCGGATAGTTCATGAAAATTCCTTCAGTCCGTCTTTTCTGTGCTGGAAGGTGTGTCGTCTCCATCCCGGGGCATTCGTCTCTTTCCTCATTTAAACCTCTGAGGTCTGCAATCTCCTTTAGGGGGATGCAATGAAGCTCGTTAACACCCTTCCAAACACTCCTCGAACTGAATGTTTGAAGGAGTAGGATTTATTGCTTGAAGAGAAAAAAAACCTCTTCCAAACCTGGCATATCTGCATTTGTATAGCTGCTAGAGGTGACCCTACTCTTTCTATTAGCTTATGCTTCTGAAGATATACTTATTAATTTTGTGTTTATTTGAAATAATATTACTTAAAGACAACCTATCTTTGTATATATATATATATATATATATCGAATTTATTTATTTTTTATGAAGTATTTATTTGAAAATTATTTACATTTTGTCTTTGTTCATCTAATTTTGGCACCAGTCTATATGGAAAACTTGTTTGAACGTTTATTTCTTTTAGTCCTTCTCCTGTTTAGAATATCTGTCTACCCCTTGATCCTGTAAACAGGTGATGTGCCATCAAGGTTTCATAGCCTCTATGATACGTTTTTGGTTCTGTTGCCTTTGGTCGGTCATTATAGGGCACTAGGTCTTCACGGATAGACTGTCAAAGATGGCCCTTGACACCTGGCATAAAATATTCCATACCGCTGTAGCATCTCATCTTTATAAAAGTTGATTTTCAAATCAAAATGTGAATTTCAAAATGGTGTGTTATTTTATGTTATTTCATTTAAATAATATTGAAAGGCTTTGAATATTAAAATCTCTTCTTATTACCTTATTAATCCAGCCATTAAATAAGAGTTATTAAAATATATAAAGTAGGAATATACAAAGACAATATAATGATATATAAAGCAATAACGCACCATCTATATATATAGGGAATCAAGACATAAAAATGACGCGATTGTTTTTTTACCTATAAATCAAATATCTACTATCCTTACTGGGATGAAAAAATATATTGAGACAATATATTGTGATGATAAAAACTTACTTACTATTATGAACCGATGAACTTATTTAGAAATGAAATAGCTCGGTGAATAAATGTGATTATTAGCCTGGTAAAAATTCTTAGTTGGAAAATGATAATGATAATAAGATTCCTGAGATATCTTTTATAGGGTGGGAATTATTCACACGAAATAGTGAAAAATTAAATAAAGGATATTAATTTCAAATTCTGTAGAAGTATATCGAGCCAAATATGGTTGCATACTTAATGGTGCATATGTCCATTACTCTTATGTTCTAAGAAGCTTTTTCAATGAATATTTTCTCAAAATGGATGAGGCGCTTTGGGCCCATTAGTTTGCATGTGTGGTGACAAGGTTTAACCCTGTAAACATTTTTTGCGAATATATTTAAAGGACATTTTTCATCACATAAATGCTTGCCAGGTATATTTCAGCTTAGGTTGAATCACTGAAAGGATGCAGGATGAGAAACAATCATTTTTTTGCATACGAACATAATGATTACCAAAGTTTTCAATGCATTTGCATTTATGTGCCTCCAAACTCTTATTTATGATGCTTGATTAACCAAATAAGACTGTGTTTATAATATTAATTGATGTAATTTAAGATGTTTTTCATCATTGTATGCGGGTTTATAATCATGGCCTCTTTTAGTTACTCTAAAATGTACCAATACTATTGGAATATATACAAAAAAAAAAACAGGGGAATATGTAGAAAAATAACAATTTATAACATTCTAAAAAATATTTGTCCATAATTCTGCATATAATGTTTGAAGTTTGAAATAATATTAAAAAATGTATTTAGTTTTATTTTATATATAAATATTAAAAACAAAAAAGGCATATCCTGACCAGGCTCATATGAGCATTATGTGAGACTGGTCAGAATATGCCTTTTTTCTTTTTAATATCAACTCCTGACCATTTTTATATATTTTTATTGTTTTTTAACATATAAATATAAATCTCGATTTTACCGTCTTTATATCTTTTTACCTTTTCTCTGATCATGACCTAAAAATTGGCTTCTTCTCTTAAAACTCTCTCGCCTCTAAAATAAATTACTTTTTTTTGTTTATCCCTAGTACACGTGGTACAGGCCATGATAATCATGGTGGGTACTTAGCGACTGCTCTTACTGTAAACGCACCACATGTCTACACATGTGAAAAGCAGTTCGACTTTGCACTTACAAATGTGCCAGAGCCCCGTTTGGTTACTTGCACTCGCTGGTGGGGTTGGACTTTTGTAAGAATCGGGGGCCATTGGAGCATTTTTCTTTTTTTAAACAGAAAAAAGTGTCCAATGCGGGAATCGAATCCGGGTCGTAGTGGTCGAAAACCAAACGGTTTAACCAGCCTTCCACCGACCCCCTCTTTATATGAACACATATTAGGTACCTTTACATGAAACTTTAGATTGAATTGATAAATAAAGAAACAATGATCCAGAAATGTCTTTATTTTCCACAAAGTTACAATAAAATACGATAGAAATATTACAAGCATGATGATCATTGCATGCTCTTCTTTACAACCTGTACAAAACACAATAGATCAAATTAATGTTTAGAGGACACAGAGAATAGGTTATTCATTATATATATAGACTTGAAATATATATCAATCTTCTATAGAGTATTTTCTTCAATTTGAAATACAGAAAGCACATGTGAAATACAACTACTATTTTATATAAAAACGTATTTAATACGTTATAAATCTAATATATATTTATATATATTTAAATATTATATAGTCATTGAATAAATTCCATATTTATTACATTCAGAATTTTCTTGAAAGAGATTAAGTGAATATTTCAGAGAACCAAGTAAATAACAGAAAATCTTCGATAGTTTTTATTATAATATCAACAACTTTATTCAAATGGTAGTTTCACTTAGAATTTGTCTAAGAAACATTTACTTAAAACCGTTTAAGTATTTTGACGAAAACATTAAAGATCGATTCTCTCTTTAGAATTTGTAATTAAATCTCTGTCAATATTTACTATGTAAACTTTGTTAATTCTTGTCAAAAGATAAATAAATGTCGATATAAATAAATAAAGATGGTACTTGAGTTTTTTTTATCTAGAATTATCTTTTGATTAAAAGTATTTATTTATTGAAAATACATTTGGTGAATTTCGTATTTGTTTATTATAGCCTATAGACTTCTTTGAAATTTGCAAAATATCGTATATATATTTTGAAAATTATAATATTCGAAATGTTTTTATATATTATTATACATTTTATAAACTATTTGGTATATTTAAAGTGTGAACTTATTTGATATTAACCAAATTCCTGTTTATAACAGAGTCTACTTAAATAAATATTTTCTTTAAAATTGGTTTTATAATAAATGATACCTTTTATTGTTAGTAAAAATAGTATAGTGAGAGAGGAATTTAGTAATTTACTACTGCCATAATAATACAGCGAGGAAATATGTTAACTAGTTCATTAGAGGGTTAAAATCCATATCACTCGATCCAAATTAAGATCATTCAATTCTTCCATACCTATGTATTGGGACAAAGTTTTATTAAGATAGGTCGAATATTGATTGGAAATGACAAAGGAACATATATAAACATATTATTTTTATTTAATTAGTTATAGAATACTGTCGCGGAAATAAATAAAGCAGGGGCAAATTTGGGAATAATTAATTTATTATAAAGGGTATTTACCTTTTATTTCTCCAATAAAATTATATATATAAGTTGTATTTATAGGGAAAGAGAGTCAGATAATATAACAACTTAGCCCTAGGTAAAGATAATAATAATAATGAGAGTGGTCAGCCACCGAGATGTCTCATTTTCCTTATTTGCCGATAAAATTCCGAGATCCCCTCACACCTGTGGTCCCCCCCCCCCCCCGAAGTCCAGTGATGATTGACAGGTGTCCTATGGAGCTCCCTGTGGCCGGGGTTGTACTTGATAATATACTTAAAATGTGCCAGATCCCAGGAATATTTTATATTTTAATTTTACTGCTTCATTTCTCCTTTCCTTTTATAAACAGCAATACATTACAGTCTTCGTTTCTGAATATTCAATCAACTGACTCAACCTTGATGTAGCCTGCTGTTGAAACACAGCCCATCTAATGATATTCATAAACTATACATTGATCACCTTTTTGAGATATATATACAATAGGGTTCTTTTAACTAAAGTATTAAATGTGACCCTCCCCCTGAATAATTTTATAAAAAATATTTTGGCGTTATAGTTAAAATTAGACGTTCAGAAATGGTATTCAAGTTACTTGAATAAGTGAGGTTTTTGTATTCACACCCCCAATTGGATTTTGATCATTTAAAATCATATCCTATTTCTAAACCAAATTTATTTACTCTCCCGATTCTATATAAGATACTTAGTGACTTCTGTTAAATGGAAAAATGGGATAGTGCAAAAAAAACCTTTTTCTACACATAATATCGAATCAGGTTTTCCCACACACACAAGATGGATTACTAAAACTATTACTCTTATAGTAGGTTCAATTATTTGTTAACCGTCAACAAATTTACGTAAATTCTAAACTTATATAGACGCCTTTAAATCTTTTAAAATTAAACAATTTTTACTGTCCTTACTGCAATGGAAAAATTAATGGGAGGGCCTGACTCATCAGTGGTGAAACCTCTCAACGGTTTCGCCAGTTTAATCTAGGGAAAACCTTGGGTGGGTTCACCACTGATAAACCAGGGTCCCTCCCATTAATTTTTCCATTGCAGTAAGGGCAGTAGAAATTGTTTTATTTTTAAAAGAATCATATGCGTCTATAATAGTTTCAAATTTTCATAAAGATGGCGCACTAATGCATCATAAGATATTTTATAATACAAATAAAAGCTTATAATAAAAACGTTTTATTTCCATCGTAAAATGTAATGTTAACTCTTGCAAAATAAACATTTTCAATGAATATTTTATTTAAATATTCGAAATAAAGTAAATTGTTTCTACATATTAAAAAAATAATAAAATTACATATAATCAAATTATTAGAGATTTTAGGATTAATTTAGAATCTAGATTTTAAAACAATAAAAATGTCTATTTTTTTTACGTTATTAAATAGAAAGGTATAATAAATGGTGCAAAATGAAATTTATTTTACTCTCTTTGAAATTACTAGTGTACCATAAATAATACATATAATATAATAAATAATATATATATATAAATAATAAATAATTTAGACACACACATATATTCTGTTTCATGATTCAGATAAAAATATTTTGTCATTAATATAAAAGGTTTGTTGCTTCAAAAATAAACCTATTTTCATTATAATATAGATCAAGTAGGCAATTCAAGAACAGAAGACGACCTGATATTTCCTTAATTCTATTAAACTTAACGGACTTCCTATGGAAATATTCAAATATATTTTATGATAATGTTGACGTTTCGCACCAGAGGCAATGTGGGGGTGGCACATATCCCAAGAAGACGTCGTACAGACCATGATAATCATGGTGGGTAGTTAGCGACTGCTGTTACTGAAAGTCTACCACATACAGATGCAATGTTAAAATTACCAAATATTGAAGATCCAATATTTCTGTTGGAAATTGGTATTCATAGAGATGGGCCGTAATACATCGTATAAAGTATAGAACATGCTATCCACGCACATCAAGTTTATGAACTTGTAGCGTCCCCTGTTTAAGACTTTCCGAATGTAAAATCCGCAGTTCTATTCCAATGGAATACCTATTTACATAAGTTATATTGTTATTAATATGTAGAGAATATTTTATTTAATACTAGTTGAGATTTCCACATATTCCCAGAAATATAAACACTTAGAATATATAACCTGTAAAAGCTTCATTAAATTTGGTTATAGCGAAATCTTTTGGTGTTACCATGGAAAGGAACAAGAATTTATTTGTAGTTTAATTCAAATAAGTCTATTTCATATTTAAGCCAATAATTATTTTAATATCTAACCTAAATATTCCGATAAGCAGATGAGATTACTCGTTGGACTACTGTTGTAAATCCAGGACAACCTTGAAAAAGATAGGCAGCATATACCAATATTGTTGTTCTTTTTAAAGTAATTCTATAGTTCAAGACAGTCTTCGAGTCCAGAACGTAAATTTTATTGGAACTGCGTGTTTTGAAAGATCCCATTGTTATATTAACTTTGGCAAAGATAGAAGAAAGTGGCGAACACTTTAAAATTCTCCGATCCTTTAGCTAAATGACGCTATTAACGACAAATAAGTTTAAAATGTTCAATATTATGGTTGATCTTCACAACAGTTCTGCAGAATTCGTCAAGCTCGACTGAAGACTACCGTTCAAATGACACCATGACGGCTGCCAAAACTGGAAAATTCTAGGCCTGAGTTAAGAGACTGAGACTCAGCCGTAAATGTTTATTTATTTTTGACAGAAAATATATCTCTTTCAAAATATTAAAGATAAAAATAAATAGTTTTGCTATATTTAATATTTTAAGATGAGAAGGAGGAAAATTTCACACCCAGGTGCAAAAAGCGTTTTTCTTCATCTTGTGATAAATGCATTTTTCAAATTCATTAAAACCATCCAATTGCATGAGTTTCTCTGTGCCAGAACGTAAAGACCCAGATAAATAAATAAGTCACAACTTCAGCTTTGGTAAATTTGAAATGATGGTCAATCTGTGTATACCTTGGTTTCGTACTATGATTCTCATCAGCAAAGAGGCAATTTGATATCACACCATCCAACAAAAAGAGTGATGAAATCGAAGAGGGCCTGTACTGAATATTGGCATATCCAGAAACCACGGTATCCAGGTTTATTTCGAATTTTCCAAATCTCTAGTTAGGGCACATAGTCATTCATCTGGGTCTGTGCATTCTACGCAGAAAACAACCGAAGAAATGATTTGTGTGTGTGTTTGGATGGGTCCTAAAATACATTCATTAAAAGGAAGATTTACTCATTTTTAATGTAGTGAAATGATTTATAAGAACATTAAGAACGAACAACAGGAGCTCAATAGAAGATAACAAAACCATTATAATAAAATAGAAATCCATTAATTATACTCACTGTACTAAATTTATCAGAGTTTGCAATCAAATCTATTTAATTTAACTATTTCGATGTATCTTGTCACTAACATTCTTGTTAATATATTTAAATTATTTATTTTTCACAATGATATAATATATATTAATTTTTTAATTATTTATATAGAATATTTAATTTATTTTTTCAAATATCTTAAAGCGCTTATGAAAAAATATTTTATAAATAATAATCTCTTTTGAATAATGACATTAGGGAAAAATAATTTAGGGAAAATGTCTTGCAAAAATGTATTTGATTAACTCTCTCCATCTCTTGTATATATATATATATATATATATATATATATATATATATATTTTATCAATTTTATATTTATTCATCTCTATATCCTTTTTTAATTATATTTATTTGTTAGAAAATAAAAAGGCATATATTGGATTTAATAAAAGATTTATTTTGCAAATATTTCAACTGGCTGAACGCCAACCTTTATCGAGGCATTACATTTTTGTATACATTTTTGTACACAGCGCCGCTTAGTGTTAATTATAGTGCATATTTATTCAATTATTTTATATATACCTTATTTGATCTTATATGAACGATTATTAAATCAGTGTCAATCTCAATCTCTCTCTCAAGATTTCGGGCCTTGGAGCCCTTCTACTGAAGTAAGGTAACCTAAAACGCCAATTTAATAGACTTATAGACTTTCATCACTATAAGGTGGTGTTATAGTCAACCCTTCTCCTGTAGAAGGGCTCCAAAGCCCGAAGGTTTGAGTTAAATAAATAATATTTTACAAGAGACACCTTCCCCCTCAGGATTAATTTTCTATCAAATGATTAATATATCCTGTTTTTCTTGAACACAATCACAGGTAAATTTGAAGTAGTAAATATGAATCAAGCCTAACTTTCAGACTCACTGGAAAAGAGAAAGGCGTACTGTCTATTAACATATTGAATAAATTCGATCCGAAGTATGGATTCCTATAAAAATCTTTATTAATTATGTTCATTTATTTGAATTGAAGAGAGAGAGAGAAAATATTGAATAATATTCAGCCAATTCGAACCTATTTTGATGGGGTTATTTAGAAAAAAGATTTCATCGCCAAGATATATTATTATTTTAGTCGTTTGCTATTTGAAAAATAGTAATGAAAATGATAATGGGAATTTTACTTTTAAGATGTTCTCATCAAAACATTAAATCATAGAAACGAGTATAGTAGGTTTGACTCTTTAAAGACATTTGAATATGAACTGAGAGGGATCGCTCAATTGGAAGTTGCTGGCGTCAGACCTCCATTTATCAGAATAAATGTCAACAGCACGTTGCTCAGTTCTGGATTCATAAAGACTCTTCTTGCTGGATCGAATATGTACAGCCTGAACGAGGACAACATCTCTAAACGAGTATGTGTTAAATCAAGAAGGAATCGGCCAAATTCTGAGACTAGATCAACGTTTAGTTGATATTTATTCCAATAGATGGCGCTTTTCCATCAGTACCAAATATAAATATAATCAGGAGATGTTATACCTCTCTAACTGGCTTATTTGAAGATCTTTCAAAATAATTTGAATAGTCTTATTTGAACGTCTAATATGTTTTAACTGAGTATTGCAAAGCTTTCTTCCAGATGGGCCAACGCTAAAAAGAACCTACCAGATGGCGACATGCTTTACTCACATGATGTGGGAATCCATAGAATATAAACTCAATAGGACAGAATATCGAGTCTAGAAGATACCTCTTGTTACATAAGTTTAATACATTCTATGGATTGAAATATCTTTAGAAATATATAATCTATTAATTTTAAGAATATATTATTACGCCTTTGCCTGAGTTCGGTATAAGCTCTGGTTTATAAACTTAATTTTAAAATAAACAAAGTAGTATATACATAAGACAATTATATAGCCATTGGAAATGTACAGCATGGAGAGATATCTATAACAAATTACCTAAGATGAACTCTTAATTTTATCAACGTTATATCTCTTTTTTCTTCCCTCGGTATAATTGCCATTCACATTTAAGCCAAATTTATCATGTTTTTTTTTAAACGAAAACAATCGGCCAAAGAAACTCAAAAACAGCTGACGGAGACACTTTAGATTGCTAATGAATCAACTTAAAAAATCTAATAATGAATTAACAGAGAAGAGTTGTTTAACTTAAAAAAGTACTACAATTGTTTTAAATTTAAAACATTTTAGTGTAAAAAATATTTTTGATGACAGAGATTATTTTAGCTTTCTATTTCTTTTTCACTTGTCGAATCCATTAACTTCCTTGGTCACGCAATACTTGTAGAAATTATAATGATGTCCTAAATATATTCTTTATTTCATATTATCTGCGTCTATCAGCAGATAAAACGAGAATAGAATATCATAATGTTTATTTTGATTAAAAAAAAAAAAACATTCAAGGACTTGTAATTTTTAATCACTTCATCCTTCCATTTTTTTTTTCAAGGAAATGATGGATTGAGTGAAACAATGTTTATAGCGAGGCTCAGCACCTCTTCAATTCCGCTCTATATTTGGGGTTTGTATAATAGAGGAAGTACTTCACCTTTCACATATTATTCGTCTGCTGTCACATTCTACATACTACTTAACTATTCTTGTAAAAGGAATTCTGCCCACTTGTTTATATATAAGAGAAGGCCAAATATTTTTAAATATATAATAATTATTTATTTGATTAAAAAGGCGTATATTGGATCAAAATATTGTATTATTCATTTAACCAATATTTCAGTTGGCTGAACGCCAACCTTTATCAAGGTATTATAACATATTTTTAATGTACAATTAATGTCACAATAATTAATATATCACACATTAATATGTTATAATACCTTGATAAAGGTTGGCGTTAAGCCAACTGAAATATTGGTAAAATAAATAATTTTTTGATCCAATATATATGCCTTTTTAATAAAAGATTTATTTATGGATTGCTCTATTTTCAAAATAATAATTAGTGTTTTTTACTTTCAATTAATAAATATTATACATTATAAATATACATATACATTATAAAATTATACAAATATATATTTTACAATAATAAAGTTATCGGAATATCACATAGCAATATATTACTGGATTTGTTATCCTGGTAAATGAGAACTATGGCAATTGAGAGTTTCGTAGAGATTCAAAAGTTCCCTAATATATTGAGTGTATATTTTCTTGGATTGTAACACTGTTCCGATAAATGTTTTATTTATGTAATAAATATATCAGATTCAAACGGCCTTACTTTAAATCAAAGCTATTTTCTTTTGTCCATTCTGAAATAAGAAAATATTGGCATAGACTGGATCACCAGTGATGGATGCTCAACGAGGTTTTGTCCGTTTATTCTAGAAGACCCATCTAATATCATATTTATATATTTGAAAATAGAACAATCCATAAATACATCTTTAATTAAAAAGGCATATATTGTATCAAAATATATTTTATTTTACCAATATTTCAGTAGGTTGGATGCCAACCTTTTTCAAGTTATTATAACATATTAATGTGTTGGCTTTTTAAACTTAATTCTATTGACGTTATGTGGCGCTGAGATTGTTGTTGACAGACTTTATTATGTTATAATACCTTGAAAAAGGTTGACGTTCAGCCAACTGAAATATTGATAAAATAAATGATAATTTGATCCAATATATGTCTTTTTAATTATTATATATATATATTTATTAAAGCAAAAAAAAAGGCATATCCTCACTACGAGCCTTTTAGATGGCTGAGTGCACGTGCTTGTTTGTGGTCAGGGTATGTCTTTTTAGATTTTAATATAAACACCTGACCTTTTTATTGTTTTATTTTTTTATCATTTTTACATATATATATCGTATATTTCAAACTGTATAATAACGACACTTTGAGTATATTTAACATTGGAAGATAAACTATTTGTATTTTAACCCCCTATTTGTATTTAAACTAAAAAATGGTGACGTCAAAATAAAGATCCAAAGAGTGTTCGGTCAGCTGGAGGCAGGGACAGAGGAGAGGAAAAAAGCCAACGCCCAGCCCATGTGGTTCCCGAGGGACATTTTTATAGACGACCCCCCTGTAAACAGGACAGGTTTTGGCAGGGGATCAGCAGATGTCTAGAGGGTGGCCATCGGCAGGCGGCTCCTGTCTCTTACACACAGGCTCTCTCCCCATGTCTCGGGGATAAAATTCCAAGTTTGTATCATGGCCTCGACCTCTGTCCCGTGGGCTGTACCCGATCACTCTCGGTGCTAACATCTAGCCCTGCCTCTGCTTCTTGTTGTCCGCGTGTGGGAAGAACATCAACACTCGCCTCACGTACACGACTGCCAGCTTATCCATACATCGACATTTGCAACAATATTACATATATATATGTTAAAAACATTTCCTAACCGCTCACATGAGCATTTTTAGAAGGCGGAGCACCATCTAGTGGAACAAAAATAAACTATTATCAAGAAAATGTGTTTGCCACTTCTGTTTTTGATATCAACAAATCACCATTTTTATATTATCCATATATATATATTGAGCCTGAAAATCTCAATAAACCTAAGAGCATTAGTGGTATTTATAATATATAATTAATATACCGAGAAATTGTGCAATTCCACACAGATATAACGAATCTGTTCACTAGGAGTTTTCTAATAATTTTTGAATGAAGTTGATATCGCCGAGACACATGTTGATAAGAGATATAGGAATTTAGGTGTTTATAGAGAATCATATTTTAGAATCATTATTCTGATTTTTCCTAGTGCTAGGTTCCTGTAAATTATTTATCTAAGTGAACTATTGCCTTACCAGAGAAGTGTGAGCAATAATGGTGCCACATACTTAGTATCGTTATTGGTATCCTAACAGTCAGGTGTGTGTAGGTCGTAAAAGAAACATCTAGAAAATTGAACATGGAATTTCTAACGGAAATCGAAAACTTTTATCAAAGATTTTTTAAATGTTAACGATAGCCAATATATCGAAAAATCCATTATGTTTCTTTTTTAAATTAGAAAAGTCAATTGTGAGATTTTTATAAACTGGAAAATCATTGCCATTTACTTTTTATGGTTTCAGTTAACGATACCTGGTGGATTGTCCATGCCCCGGGATTGGATCTGACCCCTACAGTGAGATTTAGAACGTTAAACAATCTCACAAGGGAAAAACAATTTTTATGATACGCCAAAATATATTACCTATCGTTTAAAATATTATAATATTCGGTATCTTGCGCGTTGTTTTTTGAAGGTCTTCATGAAAAAAACTATAAAAATACTTTACAAGGAACGACTGAAGTCTGTAAGGATACCGTGGCCACGTGGACATCAAATAGGAAAAACAATGAAAGGAACCAACCCAACATACGTAGTTGTCGTTGCGTATTGTACTTAGTGGAAAAGGGAAGCAAGCATAAGGAAGACAATGAAAAACAAGAATACACACACCACAAAATAGACCTATGTGTGTACGATATAAAAGGATAAAGATCACCCACCCTTCCAGCTAGAAGAGACGTCAAGGCTAGACGCCATCTATACCATATAGTTGGGATATACCTGGCAGATTGTTATCAGGGTAAAGTCGAGAGACTTCCCTTTGAGAGAGAGAGAGATTGAGAGATTGGAACTGATTTATTATAACTTCCATATAATATTATATATGGTTAAATACATAAAATGAATAAATAAGATTAATAATGATAGATATATGAATAAATAGATATAAATAGATAAAATAATTGATAAATATACATATATATATATACAAGGTCTTCATTGGTGGCGCCCACCGCGAGAGAGAGAGAAAGGTGGCATGGCTACCCTGTCCTGGGTGGCGATGGTTTGATAAGAGGTGCCAGGCTGCGGTCTACGAACCTATTGAGTAGAAGGCGAAAGCTTCCTCTTCTTATGCTCCATGGGGGAATCCGCCATAAAATTACAAATTCCCTCAAGTTCTTTTAAAAGACCGTTAAATTTTCTAAGCCTTCATTGTAGGGGCGAAAGTGAGAGAAAGAGAGAGAATCATTCTGAATATAATTTTCTCATAGATGTTTTACAACTTGAAATATTTTATTAACTTTTTTTTTGGCTTCTACTTGAGTAGACCACAGGAAACAATTCAGGAGTGTTGCTAACTACTCTGTTTCAACTATTTATTCACGCAATAAAATAGAGACTCTCAATCTTTCATTTAGTATTTGAAGTATATTTATTTGGAAAATAGTAAATTCCGATTTGAAATTGAACCTTCTCAGTTACTTTAGTGCTGAAATTATATATCAAATATAGATTTATTCAATATATAGTACGGTACATCATATATATTGTGATATTGATTTTTCAACAATATATTAGCTCTGTTTTATAAAAAATAAACAAACAGACTTGGTAATATAAAAATATTATATTTCTGCAGCAGTTGTAGTGGAGGTTTCCATGAGAGGCAGCTTTAACAGATAATGTATTAGAAAAGAACAAATGGCTGCTCAGGGAGATTTAACCATTGGTCGTTTATGGGAGGTTTCTATATAGATGCACATTCACAACCATTTCTGTTGGTTGGGTGCTTACAGAATACACATTCGTAAACATTTCCCATCAAGATTATCATGGCCTGTGCCATTATGTATTTGGAATATGTACCGTAGGTAATAGACTATTTAAAGCCAGAAACCTTTGTTTAGAAAATTTAAATTATTCTACACGCGACGCGCGTATGATGCACAAGCTATTCAACAAGCAGGTGAAAAAAGATGCGACTCTGAAAGAAGTCTTCTAACTTTGAGAGCCTTCATCAATACAAGAAGCTATAGGCATCCATACATAGCATTGCTTCGGGTGGGATCAAACTATACATTGGTATTCATCAAAATATAAACGGTCATTTGATATCGCGCAACATTTAATACATCTCCTGATATCATACATTTTCCCTTTTCTATTTTTTTCTTCATATAATTTACTAAATTCTTATTAGAGAATATATATTAATATAAGGAAGGTTTTAAAATATTCATACTTAAAAATATCTATAAAAGCACAAAACATCTGTCAATATTAGCAAAACCATTTCCTTTTCTGTTATCGTGTCATTATACCAGCTTTGTCGAATTTGAAAGTCCAGTAAATCATAATTAGAAGGTTTTCCTTTATTCTATGCATTATTTTACCTTAGTTTTTGATAAAAAATGTAATCATATATGTGAAGAAATAGAGCGCAAAGTATATTATATATGTTTATTTACACCGAAGCTTTCAATAAAAGTTTATAAAAATTATAGCGAGAAAGAAACAGAAAGAAGAAAAAAAGAACTACAAAGGTTAGATTTATTTTTTATACATGTTACAGTTTAATCACAAACCACGGAAATTCTTATTTAAAATTAAAGATATATTTATTTTGGGTTAAAAACAAAAGGAAATGTGTATGACCTCCAATTCTTGAAAGAAACCCGAAATTGGAACCTTTGGAATAAACAGAAATTCCGAAAGAATGTTCCATAGAATAGACCATTTTGAATAATAATGAAAATCAAAATTCGAAACTATTATAGACGCGAATGATTCTTTTTTGATAATAAACAATTTCTACTGCCCTTACTGCAATAGAAAAATTAATGGGAGGGCCTATTTTCCATTGCAGTAACGGCAGTATAAATTGTTAATTTGAAAAAGAAGCCTACGCGTCTATAATAGTTTCGAATTTTGATAACAGTTTGCGCGCTAGTTCATCATAATATTGAAAATAGAGGTTGCCTGGCCGGCATTTATTTATTATTTTTTCTAATAATTGACTCTCTAAACCCCATTTCCATAATGTTTATTTTTACTTTTTTTCCTGTGACGAAGACAAAATATTTTTGTCGAAACGTCGAAGAAATTAAAACTACTGGCCGAAGTGTACCCTTTGTTAAATTGCGGGTGAATGTATTGTATTCTTGCGGAAAATTTCCTTTTCTCTCATTTTTAATAAATGTATTTAGAAGTTACATTTATTTACTCCTATCTGCGTACCACGATTGGTCAATGAATGAAACACAACCCCAACTTTAGCAAGTCCGAACAAAGGCTATCTGTGCACTCTAAGCTCTGTCTATCTTCTTCTTCTCACTTATCTCCACTCAATCACACTATTGGTATCAATCTTGTAAAGCTTGAGACCTTTGATTGTGTCTGCCGGGGAAGAGTAGACCTCATCAATGGATGAGTCAATACAGTCAATAATGTGTCTTGGGGTCGCAGGCTGAGAATTGCTCTGTCTATGACCCTCAACAATTCAGGAGCGGCTTCGATTTCATAACAACAACGGGATGAGTTATGCGCAGAGAAAAAAATAAATATATTCTTAAGCATTCTCAAAGCTAAATATCCCACTTTAATTTCAAAATAATATATTAATAGACCATATTTTTCAAAATATGAAATCTCCAAGTGGATGCTTATGATACCGCGTGTTTTAACATTGTAAGAGAATACCTCCTAACACGACATGAAAAGTAATAATTAAATGGCGGCTAAACTCTAATATTTTATATAAAAACAAACAAAATAGTAGAGAGAGTCGTATTTTTTAAAATATTTAAAATGTTTTGTGGTTAATAAAAAAATATATGTGTTCAATTTTACAACTTGTATATTAAATTTTGACAATAGAGCAATCCATAAATAAATCTTTAAATAAAAATACATATATTGGATCAAAATAACATTTATTTTACCAATATTCAGTTGGCTGAACGCCAACCTTTATCAAGGTATTATAACATTTTAATGTTTGTCTATAATACCTTGATAAAGGTTGGCGTTCAGGCAACTGAAATAATGATTTAATAAATGATATTTTGATCCAATATATATGCCAGTATATTAAATTGATTCATTATTTTCTTCTCTATATATTTATATTGATTTAATAGAATAGTAAAAGTAGACATCCGATCCGAATGTAATAGTTTAATTTATTTTTAAAATATAATATTACATTAATATAATTTAAGAGTTAACAGCTCTTAAACGAACCCTAGTGTAGAATGATAGCCAACAAGGCTATAGAAGGAATCTAGTCTCCTTATATAGCATTGAGTAGAGAAATTATAAAAATAAACATTATAGCTAAATTAGAATATTTTCAATTTTATCTTCTCTAGAAACTATCTTCCCTCCCCCCTAACAAAATATTTCGTCGTTATTATTTTAAAAATATACAAATATTTATTTACGATTTTGAATTTAAAAAATATATAATAAAAATAAAGCTAAATAAAATAAATTTTAATTATCAGTATTACAGGGATTGTGGATTAAATCGCAATATTTTGTAAATAAATTCATTAAATGACAATTTTACAAAGAAAATCCCTTTATTTATACAAAGAAGCAGTCCTTCTTAAAGTCAGGGGGGGAGGGAACTCTCGTATTTCAATAATTACTTCATTATTTTAAATAAAATTATTAATATTTAACTATTTTGCCAAGTTAATTATTTTTGTAGCGTCCTTCCATCGATTTACCCAGTCAGAGCTAGATTCAATATTTCTATCAATAAATCTATTTTACACATTAGACATTGAGAATAAATTATTTGCGCGAAATCTTTCTATCTTGATAAATATTATTTAAAATTTTGAAATCAAAATCATTGTTCTGCTAACTATTTTAAAGAAAGAACAAAAGTTAACGGCGACCAGTTTCTTTTATTAATGCTGTAAATTATGCAAGTTTTCGTACTAGTTGCCTGTTGAAGGACGTCAAAGTCTAAAAGCTTGCCGAATTTACAGCATTAATAAAAGAAACTGGTCGCCGTTTACTTTTGTTCCATCTTCAAGATGATGTCATTCCTTCTCTTGTAACTTAACTATATTTGTAGAATTAAATTTGAATATTGCACGTACACTTATAGTATTGGTCAACCTACATATATTTAGTAAGTTGATTGCACTAATTATATTTTAGAGGTCTTCATAATATAATCAAATATTTTAAAATGTATAGTCATATAGTGTTCTCTTCCGTTACGTATAGTTATGAATATTTAGTAATACCTTTTTATAATTAAAGAATATTTATATATACATTTTGCACTGTAATATAAAGCCTATAATGGAGGTTTGAGTGAGAGCGGCGAAACCTCCCAGTGATTCTGACAGTTGACCAGATCCAGACCGCTCAGGATGGCTTAGAGCGCTGGGAGGGTTGGTTACTCTCTGAGGACCCCACGGGAACTTTATCACTCTATTGTAAGCTCTGTATAAGTACCTTATATTTATTTAAAAGAAGCGTTCAAATATTTTAAAACAAATTTTAGCTCGAAATGTAAAATACTTCATTACAGACAACTCTTTAGAGTTGAATATAATTATGCAATCATAATTCCAATTATTCTCCTCACATCACATGGCTATTTATGTTGATAAATCACGGCTATCTGTATAAATGACAGTGGCTAATTGGAAACCAGTTATAATTTAACTTTTGAACCAAATTAATTGCTGTTGATTGGAAATTGAAGCGCGTTCGTTATTTAGAACATTGTTTAAAACGACATGAGACTCTGAGAAGTGGTCACTAACCTGGCGTGGTCGTTAAATACGAACATTTAAAAAACGATAAGGGATTTCTGTAGTAGGTTTCAAAATTAGGTAGTTATAAACATTTTGGATCGTCACCATGCAGTGATATCTCCGATACGAAGTCCGGCGAAATTAGAACGCCATCCCTACACCCCTGTTTCCCGAGAGTCAGACGGAATTTCATGATAAGACTCAGAGACGTCTGCTTCTGTATAAAAGCTATCAGAAGCAAAAACATGTTTGCGAATAGTTAGCCCTATAAGCCTTGCTATTTCCAAGTGTGGCCACCCTTCCATTGAGTTTATTGAGTGCTGCGTTGTCTAAATGAAGTGGAGTGGTTGCAGGTGTTTCTCTCTCTTATCTTACTGCTTTTATAAAATGATTTTTTCACGGGTTCTGGCACAAACAATGAATTTTAAATTTGGTAAAGAATGTCCCCCTTAGCTTCTCTGTTTTTGAGCAGATCCTGTTCACCAGTGAAAATAGGATTCTTTCTCCTATTGTTCCAGCCAATCCTTCAGTCAAACATCTCTTCCTATAGTTCATTTTTGAACCATATTTGCCCTTGAGATTTCCTTTTCACATTATTCTCTAATGACCTTCAACAGGTTTCGTTCTTTTAACATTCCTCTCTAGACTCTTCATTCCTTATCCCGCGGTCAACCCATCTTTCCATATTCTTAATTTTTAATTCAAAATTCTCAATATTAATTTCTAAGTCTTTCATATATTGAATGTATGCATATGTAATATCAAACTACGGTATTAAATATAATGTATATCTTATATCATGTTTATTTTTGTAAAGATGCGTTGTGTGTGTATGTAGCCGAGCTGTATTTTTGTAATCATTAGATACATTGTATCAATTATATCAATATTGTAAATATATATAGAAAACCACTATATATATCATTATGTATATTTATATTTAGAAATCTGATAATTATATTTATTGGAAATATATATATATTTTTTCGGATTTCTATAAGTTTGTCACAATAGATATAATTATACTTGAGGTTTGAATAAAATTTCTGTTTTTGTTATATGTATCTAAGAACAATGTAATTTTCTAATGAGGCAATACAATCCATAAATATAGATTATAGCACCAGAGTAGAGGGAAACTCTAACTATCGTCGAGATACTTGGCTAGAAGAGGTAAAATTCCAGAAAAGGCAATCTTTGTAGAATGCTGCCGCCACAACGACACACGCTACGCACTACAAGAGGTTATTTGACCAGAGTCAGCTGTCGACAGGCACGCTCTAGTTAAACGGATGGAACAGACCAAGATATTATTTGTAGACAAGAGGTTGAGCTTGAATGAAAATGTTCTAATTAAGGCTGTGTTTTAAGTTCCAATTCCAAAATTCCTTAATGCACTTGCCACGAAGGCATTAAAGAAATCTGTGTTCTACCTAACTCAAATAATGAGCGTTGCCCATGTGGTGGACGGACAAAACTTTTGATAGAATTCCATGAACCTTTGATACGATACCTCATAGCCCTCTCAAGATTTTCGAAAGAGGTTTACATTTTTCAAACATAAAATACCGATGTAAAGGGACATATATACATACTTTTAGTTTCAAATATAAAAATATAAAAAGCTCGTTTTTTTATAAAAAAATAAAACAATCAAGGCAATGGAATATTTAGAATATAGATGAGGATTTAGAATGCAGTGCCAAATATTCTGAGTATAGCAGAGTTTTAAGGAATATATTCTAATTTGTATTATAACAAACTAAATGTTAAACTTCTATCTTCCAAAAGATATATAGTTCATTCATCATTTGATAATATGTAAAATGGTAAAATTTTGATTGAGTTCTTTTGTTAAAGGGCACAGTAGCAGAACTTAGGTATATTATAAACGTGTATGTGAATGAAAAATAAATTTCTATTTTTTTCACAGTGTAAGGGTATATGTCTTTGGAAATACATTAAAAGTATACTCAGATTTACAATTAAGGTTTATAAATAAGGAGAATATTTAAAATTTAAATTTAAAAATATATAATACAATTTTTAGGAAATTAAACTCGAGGTAGATTCTCAATAAATCCAAATGCGATTGAAATAATTGGAGTTCTTCTGTAATTATCCCCAAGAGACCCTATAATAGCATTTTTACTCTAATGGCCAAATCTATTCGATTCAAATCTCCATATTGATAGAAAGTAATTTGCTGTTAGAACTTATTACAATCTATTTCTGCACTTTCCCCCATTGCCGTTCTAGATACTGTGACATACCTCCTAGTTGAGACATTTATAATGCAGTTTCCCTGGGATGAAACACAGTAATAATTTGACAAAGTTCCTGTGGAAAACTCAGATTGATGCGGGCTGTATGCGCTCAATTCTCCATTTAAGAACTACTATTGAGTCCATGGTTTTCACAGTCTTAAATCCAAATGGTTATAATCTTGGTATTGTTGAGCTGCCATAGTCAAAATCAAGGTGATCCGGCGTCGATGGAGAGAAAATATATGGTCAGACTCTATGAATATATATTTATATTTATCCAATTATTAAAATTTATAATATAATCCAATATATTTATATATAATGCAATAGTCAAAAATATTAAATTTCAAATATAAATCAATATATTTTTACAAGTGTGTTATTCCCCCATTAGATAATTATATGAATATCCACATGGCATATCATGCACCTCTCCTTTTTAATAATTTGGTAAATTTTTGTCGATGAGATAATACGAAATCGAAGCCGTTCCTGTACCGAAAAGTGCCATTGGCCTAAAACAAGGTAATCAGGTTAAAATTTGTCTACCTTTTCAAAGCTGGTGTTGTGGTTTATGCATTGGTCTGAATTTATGCGCTCGACATAAAATTTTGATGAGCGCATTCTTATGCATTTATTAAACAGAATAGTTGCAACAAATATCCCCTTACCCGCAATATTCCAATCACTACTATTAGGTTATAAGAGGCGGGGGATATAAGTCTTGTCCATAATAAAGGAAAACACTGTTTTTCATCAATGTAATTGAAACAATTACAAAAAGAAGTAAAAAATTTGAGAAATTCACAGGATTTTGTAAATTCTCCTTTAGGATTCTTCCAAATCGTAGCCGTCCGAGCATTTCTGAGAGCACTAACCTTGGTAACCTAGTTGGTCCTTGTAGAAATTCACCAAATCTTGTGTTCCGACTTCTTTATTTAGACTTGGTCCTTCGTACGATCCACCTAGAGAAGGTAAAAAAAAGATTTTAAAGTTTTGTGTTCTAATGTAATATTTTATTATAATTATCTACCAAAATAAAAAAAAAGAGTTAACAATATTTATTTTCACGAATTACCAAATCCAGTTTAATCAAAACTATTATATTGTCCTTATTTCTGTGTTCTCTCGAACTGAAATTGACCGCATCACTTATATTCCTGCCATTATTTGAAACTTCAGATAAGTTTTTATGAGAGTTATAAAAACAAATTTATAAATCAACATCTCTTCGATAGAAGTTTTATTTCAATGTTTTTTCATTTCTGTCAAAAATAAAAGTTATTGTTGATCAGAGAAAAAATGTGACAAAAAATGTAAACTAGACCGCATGAATATATTTACATTACAAATTGGCATAGAAATTTTACGAATGCATTTTCCAAAAATTATATAAAAACCTAATTTAAAATGAAAATCTTATCGACAATTGATTCTCTTATTCTCCATAATAAAAAGGCTCAATATTTTTATATAATAAAATACAATTCAATTTATTTTATTTAAACTTATTATTATTAATCAAAAGCAATTAATGATAATTAAGTTTATTTTCTGTAACAGAATGAATTGAAATGGAAAAATATTCATATTTTATTTTATTTTTGTAAATTATTGTATTGTCTAAAAGAATCAAAAGGTATAGTCCTATAAATTTAAATTATTCAAATGCGAAATTTTAAAGGCATTTTGAAGACCAAAAGACCAAGTTGGCATATAAATTGACAATATTCCTCAAATTCACATTATAAATATAGGTCGAGACCAATATGCAAATATATCAATTTATACATAAAACTAATTCAATGCGCTGCTGCCACTCGTTGAATATTCCACAACACCAGTTTTAACCTATGAATGCCAGCACAGCTGAACCTCCGAGGCTATGTTTGCATCTATTTTTCAATAAGGAGAGGTGCCCTTCTCATACATAAATTTATGATTTCAAACATAGCTCATAGCGAAATCAATCTGTCAAAAATTATATTATAATTATTATATAATTAACAGATTCAAATAAAAAGAAACTTCGTTTAAAAAAGGTAATGTCTTGACATAAGCACCATATTAAGAAAGCCTTGTATTGGTGAATAGGGCTGTAGGAAGGACTTCTAAAAGAGCATCGACGAATCCCATCCTAAAATGGAACCAATCAGATGTCAGAATTCAAAATGATTTGGTTTCCATTATATTAAAGAAGTGCCTTAATACTTGTACCGAACTTTAATCTAAATCACCTCTTATCCCAGGATATATGGAAGACAATGCTTACCGATTTACATAACAAGAATGATAGAATGTTTATTAATATTGGAAATATTTCTTTTTATTTTTTATATATTCAATAAATTATATAAATTATATTAATTAATATTTAAAGCTATTTCGAATGAGAATTATCATAGAATGCATATGAGTTTAAGATTTTCTGTCATTGTGAAAGGTTTATTAAACTGTATCAGGAAGAGAGTTTTAAAATACAGTAAAACCACCCGTATGAGACCGCTCAAAAACAAGTATACTGTTTTCTTTTGTGAAAATACTTTATCATTACAACGTAGAGTAGCATGGTTTAGATTATATTAGGGTGTTTCAAAGAACCACTCGCACAATAGATGAGTCGATCACGGGAGGTTTTACTGAGCCAACAAAAAGACGCATGGAAAAAATGGGAGCAGGTTGGATGCAAAGAGCAGGGTTAGACCTCAACAAGGCGGATATCGCCCTTGAGGTCAGAGAGGTTGGAGGTCTTGCGGAGCCGCAGGTAGTCACGGAGATCGAGGCCGGACAGGAGGTTGAGCTGCCACAGACGGTACAGGAGCGGGGTGGTGACCGACGGCACGAAAGCCAGCCACACGGCTGTCAGGAAGCTGTAGTCGAAGAGCAGCGTTTTGTCCTCTGTCTCTAGCACGAGATGTTTCATCAATCGAATGACATTCAAGGGAAAGAGGCACACAGCGTACACAATGATCATCTTGATAAGGTAGCTTTGATTTCGTTTCTCGGCATACCAATCATAGTCTTCATCGTAGATGTCAATATTGGTGAATCTACGGCTGGCAATATCCGGGTAGTCGTCTCTAGATGGACGGCAGGAGGTCGTAGTTTCCTGGGTGACCGTCGAGAAGGCCACTGAGGAGTGTTTTCTGGGGAAATTTCCATCACCAAACCCAATAGCATTGGCAGAGAGGAAGGAAGATGCTCTGTTATCTTTCAGAGTGACTGTGAACTGTGATCTAAGCTTTGAATTGATCTCCTCTGACACCTTCAAGTGCAGATACGTGATGCAGACCAAAGGAATGACGTAAAGTAAGATGAAAAGCGCTCTGATATATTCCTGAATATTATCTGCAGGATTGACGATGCACATTCCAACTCTTTCGAATTTGTCGCCAAGATACTGTTGCAAGTTTATATGCAACATGTACACGGAATATGGTATCACTACGAAGCAACTTGAACACCATATAGCAGCAAGAAGCACCCATGATGGAAATCTGGGGATGAGTGGATTCATGATTTTCTTATGTCTGTCGTAGATGATAACAAAGTAAGTTAAGGTTGACGCATGGAATGGTATATCCTGGATCATAGGAAACACGTGGCAGAAAAAGTTTCCAAAGAGCCACACTTGAAGAAACATCGTGGCCATAGAGACGGGCAGGACCACTGTGCATTTGAAGATGTCGTTGACGGCATTGGTTGCCAAGAATTTCTGGGTGGCACGAAACTCCTTTCTCCGTATAATGACATCCTTGATTAGCAGAATGTTCAGAATTACTCCCGGAATTGCCAGGAACACGAAAAAGAAGATGAAGTAATGGTATAACTTCTGGAATGCCTTTTTGATGTGGAATTTATCGAATTCCGAGGTGTCGTTGTTGAAGTTTGTCATAAAGTGGATGATCATGCCCAGGGTGTGGTCGGGGATCCCTTCATAGGCTGATAGAGAGACCTGGTCAGCGGCCATTTCCCCTGCAAACACAGAGCTGACTTTAGAAACGTTTACAAACATTTTGGTAAATCGTGTAATACACCATTAGAAAACATGGATAACTGGTATTTTAATGTAAATTGGAGGATTAGTTTTGGTTAAGAGTTAAATTTTATTTTTCAAAGGTACTTTTCACACAAATGAGGGGTTGTGTCATCATTTGGGTCTCATATGTTATCAACGATACCAAAAAGATTGAAAACTATATAGATCAAATATATTTTAAAGACATATAACACTTTTTAAACTCTCACGATTTGATATTACTGGATATTTACGTTATGTTATCAACGCTACAGCAAAGGGTCGATACATATAGAGATGATGCATTAACGCGTCAACTGTTATGAAATTTCGAAACACTATTATAGAAGGGCATGATTCTTTTGAAAATTAAACAATTTCTACTGCCCTTACTGCAATGGAAGAATTAATTGAATGGCCTGGCTCATCAGTGATGACCCCTCCCGTTAAAATTTTTATTGGAGTAAGGGTAGTAGAAATTGTTTATTAAAAATAATCATACGTGCCTATAATAGTTTCGAATTTTTTCATAACAATTTTAGATCAAAACCATTTATCATAACTTACACACTCCCCCCATTCGTGAAACAAAAATTTGAATTTTAAGCTCGGATAAAATTTAAAGAGGAGAGAATTAGAGGTGTATGCTAGGTGTTGATAAGCACTCAAAGCGACGGAGAAAAAAGAAATCAAAAGGTATCTTTCTTCTCTCTGTTATATAAAGCGATCGGCACTCGATATCATCACAAAAACAGCCGCAACTCTTGAATCTCCGTGTGTGATGGCAACTTTTTTTTCAATACTGTTGAAACAGAGTCCGTTTTTTTTTCTTAAAGGATGACAGTCCCTCACGATTCTTCTCTAAAGCAGTTAATTTTATACTTTCTCAACCTTGGTTGACCAAATCAGTAGCAAAAATATATCTATAAATAACAAATTTACTAATTTTATCTCTCTCTGGAATCACAATTTTATTTAGATAATTTAATCTGATTTTTTATATATATTTTCTAAAATAAATTTCATTGACCTATATATATAGTAGAAATACGTGACTCGAGCTAAGCAAGTTTATTTTATTCTTGCACGTATTATGGTATATTAAGATTAAATAAAATACTTCGCTAAATTTGGGCCCCAAATTTATTTTGTATTATTTTCATAATAACTGGTCGCAAAGATACAATAATTTAGCGCTTCCCACGCTGATCTTTATAAATTATAGATAATAAAATCAGGTTTATATATTGGGTGAAATTTGAAATCCAATTTTGGAAGTGAGTTTAAGAAGATAAGCAACAGAAAACTGATCTGGGAGCTGAGAGAACACTTAATCACAATACAGATAAGTATTGGACAGAAAATCGGTGTAGACCGTTTATCAGACACCACTATTATTTTTACCAGACATAATATCTTAGTTATCTTTTTATATTTATAGTATCTCTACTACCAAACCTATGGCTTGGTTTGACATCATTCAATTTACAAATAATAAATTGGAAGGAAAATTAACGCATTAAAAATATTATAAATTATATAATGGTTTATCGATTCGATCATAACCTCGATTTAACGAAGGTTTATGTTGGTTCCCTTGAAAAATTGCTCATAATATAGCTAGCCTTATATGAATTAGTGTCCAGTTTATTCGTCCACTTATTGGACTTGGCTGCCGAGCATGACCTGTGTTGAGTCAATCAGCCAACAAGAGTAAGTCTTTCAGTTCTTGACTCATTGGCCCCAGATTTTCTGTCTCAATTAATTTACTATGTATTAACATTTTTCTGTGATTTATATTTCTGTCTTATAAAGAAACATTGAATTTTAATCTCTCTTGTATTTTTCACTATATTCGAGATTTCAGTTTTTACATTATGTTTTGAAGGTATACGACGCTTGGTGTTCTTATTCTGTAATGGTAAGTTTCAGCGGCATAAAAATTGAAGGTTTTTATTTCTCCGAGATTTTAATTTGCAAAAAAAAATAAAAGTGAAAAAAAAAAACACGTTTTTATTTTTAGATATTAGATCTGGAACCTCACATTTCTTTGCGTATACATATGTATAAACAGCCGTAGGATGCGTGCCAGTGAGGTAGAAATCTCAAAGATTGCTACCCAGCAGTAAGACGCCAGAAGTTGTATTAAGTCGGCTGCTCTCAAGGATAAGAAATGAGGTATGGAGCAGGAATGTCTGAGACCAAATTATCTGAATGCCAGAGCTAAGAGCATTGGTTTGGGAGACCTTAAACTTTCCTGGCGTCCGTCATTGGGGAAGGTTTTCGGAATGTCGAAAGGAAACTTTTTAATTCCGATTTAAACGCATCAAACATAGATTATAAAACACAAAGTCATCATCAATATCTAAATCTATTTTAAATCTAGCTAGGGACGTAGCCAAATGAGCAGACATATGATAGAGTGGGAGAAATAACAATATAACTTGCCCTTTAATCGGTATATCGGGGTTGCTCGCTCTCTGATTGTCTCCATAGGTCATATGATCTCGATCACCCAATGAGAGTATAATGCTTTCTTACCTCAGCCGATACATAGAACATCAAGTTGCCATATTATGTATTCAAACGAAGGTTCAAATCACGATTTTTTTGTAGTTTTCGAAAACACAAATACTGTATTTATAATTTTTCAGTAATTTTGTGTATATATATTTTTAAACAAATTGTTGTCATGGTTGTCTAAATAAATCTTATTAACATATTATTTCTATAAGCTTAGCTATATAAAGATTGATATTAATATATATTTAAGTGCTTGAATTTCCTATTGTGCAATGATTTACCGGCTTATTATATTCCACCGAACACTATTTGTGCGGGTTTACATTTAAATAAAGTGTAAATCTCAGGTTACATTAACATTTTCGTTCCACGGAAAAATGTATACGGTATCTTACCAACCTTTATGACTAATAATTAATATTAATTATTCTTCATTTTGCTTAACTCAAGAAAGCGTGGTACAAGCAATCTAGAAAACAGTTTGATTTATACTTACTCGGAGCAAGAGCTCAGTTTGGTTACCTGCACTCAGTAGTAGGATTGAACTTGTGCAAAGAACAGGGACCATTGTATCATGATATGATCTCAATTAAGGGTTGTATACCGGGTCCTGGTTATCGGCAATTGAAAGTAGGTTCCACTCTTCTACCAATAAATCTTCTTAGAACTTCTTTTACATTTCTCTCATGAGATAAAACTGCGTGAAACTCAGCATTTTGCGACAATAATGTGGAATATAGAAACAACGAGAGAATAGTCTTGGTGACATACAAGAATATTTGTTATTACCTTGTGCATCACAGAATGCAGAACAAATCCGCCAAAATATAAGATCATCTGCTTATTAAGCTGATATTTCCTACCCATCCAATTAGTGCAGTTGGGGCGTAGAAGGATAGGCAATTAGGTGTAACGGTAAACCGCCATATCACATTGCTTAATGAAAACAAGAGAACTAATGATGTTTCATTTATTTTAATGATATGTTTTTCTAATAAGTGAAATTAGGTCACGGTTCTTACTCATGCTAGTAAGTGAAAATATAATATATTTTATATTAGCTGAATTTTATTCAAATACTATACGGTATAATTATAAATTATGACCCGGATTCCCTCCAAGTAAATGTTTTCTCTACAAATAATGCTTGAAATAAAACACACTTTATGGTATATAATACAAACAAAATTAGAAAATAGCATAAATATATAAAAGAAATCTGAATTTAGTAAACATTTAAACAATATGTACCATAAAATAATTTAGTAAACTTCAAGATGTTGTCTTAAAATATAAAATTAAAAATGTTAAGTTCTACAACGATATTTCAAAATTGTAATACTAAATCCTATTGTATTTAAGGTGCAGCAGACTTCCTGTCAAAACCAAAACTTATCTCCAACTTCGATCACTGCACACGTCCTTGACGTAATTCTCTGTTACTGCAGTAGGGCGCTGGTTGCGAGTGAAATAGGAAATTTTGTAAATAACTTTGAGGATATTTGAGATAGAGATCTAAATTTTGACTATAAGTATTTTAGATTGAACTCTATATACTGTTAACATTCCAGCAAGATTAGTTACATATTGTGTACTGCATAGCTGACAACTTATATAAATACATACGTAGACTTATATATAAAAATATGTTATATGAAAATATTATTTTATTTAAAAAAAATTATAATTTCATAGATTCAAATACTCTGCTAAATCGACCGCCAGAGGTCACTCTTCCCCTATAAAAACTCATTGTTGTTGTTTTCCCGATGGCCGGCTCAAACCTTTTGTACATTATGTAAATAAGTTTACATTTTTTTTTTTATTCTTACGCCTTAAGCCAGGCAGTACTTTAATCAAATTCTATATTTTTAATATATTCTTTTAGTTCAATTAAATCAATTACTGATCAAATCTATTTTTAGTATCATACTTTCGAGATTCCAACCACTACTGCAATTACCATAGCATAAATATCAATATCATAATCTCAATCTTGAAAATAATTCCAAAATCAGCAGAAAATCTCATTCATCTTTATTTATAATATATATATATATATAGAGAGAGAGAGAAAGAGAGAGAGAGAATTTTAGAAAATATAAATATTTAGATGACACAATTTAAAAATAATATTCCAAATAATTGAATTTTCATCGTGAGTAAGCAAAATGAAAATATTGCTTGAAATTGCCCAAAAATTAAAAAATAATATATGTATTGAATAAACATATGAGCATAGGTATCATCTATCGTCGTATATATTAGAGAAATAAATAAAATAATTATGCGAAACATAATTTTTTATATCAAGTTACTCTTTAATTAAATTTGGTATTAAGAAAGGTGAAATATATTAATGAAACTTATAAAATGACACATACTCTATTTTTAGCTTTATAATGATAAAACTTTAATAAGGCTTTTTAGTGCCTGTGTAGACATGTCTGCAAACAGGTCCTAGTGTTATTATATATCAAAATCATTTATTTTGACAAACATATAAAGGCCATACAAAAGCCAAACATATACAGTAATTTATTATGCAATATAATGCGGCTTATTAATGTAGAACGACATTTGAAAATTATCCCGCATTTATTTTAAGAAGAATAACGGAGAAATATGTCCAGGGTAGCCTAGTGTACATGACATCTTCCTGGTAAGCGGAAAACTGTGAGTTCTATTCCCATCCCTGGACACTTTTATTTTTCCGTTTATCATTACTCTTCACAATTCATTCTTTCATACTTCATCCCTAAGGTTATAAATAATCGTTATTTCTCCTTAAAATAAATGTCGATATTTCGTTCAAAAGAAACACATGCGGGATAGATGTCGTTCTACATATACAGTAATAATAACATTAGGCTTTTGACCTCAAATAAAAAAGGCTAGCCTGATATTTCAATATTTTCAAATTATGGCGTCTAATTTTTTATCAGATCTCTCATGTTTCTTCCGCAAGTAAATGCAAATGAGGTATTAATTTGAGTAGGCTTTTAATAGCCAATATTTTGAGCTGCAACTTTATATATATACCTACTTGTTAAATTCATTAATTTTTTATTAGAAGTTTGAATGGAGAAGAGTGAAGGTTCCCTTTTAGCCTTCCTTATTTTTTATGCTGATCGAGTGGATTTTCCGCAAAAAGAACCTTGTTGATGCCCATTAAAATTAATGCATCAATTATATTTTTATCTTTGAGAATATGTTTATAAATAAATATGTATATTTTTAGCACTTGAATTAATTTTAAATTTTCTTTGTTGAAAATGAGACAAAAACCTCTTCCAGACTTTATAGGTGTTAAATTAAGACCAGATTAGTTATGTATTGAGGCCATGCATATAACCGACAAACATATATACATACATAAGTTGACTCATATATATGTGTGTATATATATTGATATCAAAAAGGCATATCCTGTGACCACGTTCCCATGAACCTTTAGATGGCAGAGCGCCATCTAAAAGTTCATGTGAGCGTGGTCAGGATATGACCTTTTATTTTAATAACAAACACCTGACCTTTTTTATTATTTTATTTCTTATTAATATTGACACACACACATATATATTACATTTTTTATCTTTCTCTAACCTAACGCTAGAAACACTTTATTATCTTATTTATAATCTTATTAATTTTGTCTTAATATATAGCTTATAGTGACCTCACTGCCTGAATATGAAAATATTTCAACAGGCGCACTAATTATAATATTATAAGATTATTTTGAAATCAATGTATAACAGAATATAAATATTATTTATCATTTTCTTTTAACTTTTGAAAATATTATTTACAACGTTTTATAAAAATTTAGTTGAGTGTGCAAAGAAAGGTAAGACTTGCACGGCACTCCAAGAGTCCGGGTTACATCAAGAGAGGAAATGTAGGACACTTAGTTAAATACGGTACAAATTATAACGACAAAGTTGAAAGGTACTCTCTTCTTATTGTGCAAATTGGAAATGATCTGTTTCAGATGGTCATCGAATGGCTGAAACTGGATTCTTGAAGTTTTTCCAATCGGAAGCTTAGCAAGCTGGGATGAAGAACTGCAATTTTGCTTCGTATTTTGCTTAATGTAATTTCTATCAAATATTTACTACACATTTCATATGTTTATTAAAAATGATAACAAGTCGGCATATAGACTCTAATGTATTTAGGAAGGTTTTGAATTAATGTACGTTACTATAAACAAATCATTTAGTATTCTTTAAACATTGGAAAATTATTCATATGATGCACCGAAACCATTGAAATTTACCATCATCGCCTTAGAGGAGAAATATTTAAATGATAAATATGTAAGCTTATGAATCGAAAATGAAGACAAACTAAATATAATTTCTAAAATAATATAATTATATAATGGATAATTTATATATATAATGAATAATTCCGCCAAAATTAATTTAAAAGAAAATATAATCTTTATGTTGTGCAAATTTGAAACGCTAATTATATTTGTGTGTGTGCATAGACCCAACACAATTAATCTTTTGTCGCCTCCGTAATTATGTTTCAAATTAAGCTCTCAATTCTAATTATTGACCTTTTTAGTTTACTAATGAGAAAAAAATTTAATCGCTCATTACCATTTTTATAGAGTTAATCCCCATTTAATTGAGGGATTTGTGTACAATAGGCAAGATAAATATTTCTCTGCTCCAACCTCCTATATATTCGTCAGTCCAGCTCGTGATATATGTCGCCTCCTCTCTAATTGGCTCGTAAACTGCCCAGCCATTATTAACCGCCTTCCTTGTTTCGTGGTCTACCTCTTCTTTCTAACTCGTTGAACTTAATTCTCTTTTACCAATATCTGTTTTTTTTTATCAACGTTGTCTAATACATTTGTTATTCCCTTTGTTCAATTTTAATTCCTACATTGACCACCGTTTTAATCCCCGTCTTGTCCACTTTGAAAAACTCCCTGTCTTGTCCACCGCGACTATATTCTGGCCTGTTTACTTTGACTAAGATTGTGTTGTCCAATTTTAATATTCTTGTCTTGTTCATTTTGACTATTACCTTATCCATTTCGTCCCATCACCTTCTTTACCCACTTTGTCCAATCCGATTTCGCCCACTCTATCCTAGTCCATTCTTCCCCATTATTTTCAATCTCATTATTGTTCACTATGTCCAATCCCATGAAAGCTACCCAAATCAGTTCAGAGATAGTTTCTGCCTCAGAAATCCAAATTTCATAGAACACGGTGTTTCTTCATTGGTAAGTACCGTTTTAGCTTAATCTTTCTTTTTTTCAAGAGAGAGAGAGAGAATAAGAGACAATGTGGATCGATGAGACTTATTCATTCTTTCTATTTTTAAATTTTTCTTTATTTGATACATCATCCTATGTCATTTTACTTAAACCTTCCATATAAGGTGCATTTATCGTATTCTGTAAAAGAATCTACAAATAATGCTGGTTGGCCAAAATCTCTTTCTACAAATCTTATTACAAATAGAAGTCTTGATGTAAGTCATACTAGCCCTGTCATCAATCAGTTTCTATATTCTAAAATAACCAAATATTCAGCCCCTAGTTTATTGCGTCCGTTTTAGAACTACAATTCTATAATTCTTTAACAAGAGTAATGCATTTAGTATCACCTCTGCATCCTCTCACTGCCTGGCCATCCCGACATCCTGGGTGAACTAACCGCTGCTTACTAAATGTTGAGGTGAAAATATTCGTTGTAGTCTCTGCACAATTAGAAAATGTTTCATCAATCTTAATCTAAAATTGGATAACTAGAGAAACTTCCAAAAATATAAAAAAAGGTTCAGAACAAAAAGACCATATATAACTAAAATATATCAGTTAGAAATATAGTAATATATCAATGTAAATTTATACTGTGTTACCTTTTTATATCTTTTTATATCGAATTTTAGTTTCTCTTTGGAGGATGAGTAGGTTGATTCAGAGCATGCAATCATAATCCTCGGAATAAATGTTTAATTCTTTTGTGTGTGTATAGTGCTTATTATTTTTAGACAATGAAGAATTTCCCCATAGTTACTGTAATGCGAATTTAAACAGACTGAATGGATATGTCATGGATCAATGTTGATCTCCCCTACGGTTTGGCCAGTGGGGATTAAACTGGTGGAGCTATTGGGGAGAGAGGATTCACCATTGATAAGCTAAACCTTTTCAGATTGAAGTAAAATACGTATAAAATGTTTCAATATTAAAAAATTGATATTTTAAATATTTGCTCTCTATTTATCGTTTTGTTAGCATTATTGATGTCTGGGTTCCCCCGAGTAAATGTTTGTTCGACACAATTGTTTTAAAGGAGGATTATAGAAATATTAGGCACGGATGTTTTCATTTTTCAAATAAAACAAACTTTACTGTTATTACTCAGATGTAATATAGTGTAAAGGCTTCACTAATTAGTTGTTTACTATCTAATATCGATTTCTGAAATTCAATTAATCGCTAATTAAACCGGCGAAATCGCTGGGAATATTCACCACTGATGATCCAAGCCCTTACCCGATTTTACGTCGCAATATGAATAGAAGGTTTTATATTTGTAAGTTTTAAGAATGAAATACTTTATGAGGAAAGAGTTTCTTTATTACACAAAATTAAATCACAAGCTTTCGGGCATAATCACCCTTCTACTGGTGTAAAACGAGACCTTAATCCTTAGTTAATCCTAGGTCTCGTTTTACACCAGTAGAAGGGTGATTATGCCCGAAAGCTTGTGATTTAATTTTGTGTAATAAAGAAACTCTTTCCTCATAAAGTATTTCATTCTTAAAGTTTGGTGAAGGAATTATTACTTCAATATTTGTAAGTGAAACATTCGTTTTTAAAATATTTATTTCTTATTCATAGATGAACTGTTATTACCTTATAATCAACAAAGTTTTAAGAAAAAAAGGCATATCTCTTTATGTGCAACTGAGAGTTACAGATGGCTAGCGCCATCTTTTAGTTGCACTATAAGAATATGCCTTTTTCTTCATTTATTTATACCAGTAATCCCAGTACAATATAACAATATCATATTCTTTTAAGAAAGGTTTGTTATTATCAATAGTAGAGTTGAGAATATTATATGTTATAATGCCCTACATTGGTGAGATAATATTGGGATAGGTGATATAGATACAGACCTCACGCTATCCCGTGACAATATGGGGAATAACGTGGAAACATACGGAACAAACACACAATATTAAACTTCCCTATTTTATATCCATTGTAGCCTCTCCTAAACTCTTTGCTCTTCTTTTAACTCTCTATTATGGAGATAACTAATTAGCTTATTAAAATAGGAAGTGAGGGGGAGTCTCTAAATTCTTGCTAGTTTTCTTTACTTGGGACCTCCCAGCTGTCACTGCCAGGAAACCTTCTCTCTAATTACTGAAATCACAATAGTTAATGGAGGAAATACAGCTTACTTGACCTCACGTCTGAAATGGTTAATAGTCATAGATATTTTTCAAACAAACGTTGATATTTACTTTTCTGTATATCAGAAAAAAGTGGCCAAAGTGGAATTTTGTTAACGACAGACTTTTTAGTTGATTCCAGTAATTTTTAATTAGTTAATTAATCAATTCTAAATTCTATGTATTTGAAAATTGTTCATGTAAAATAATATTTAAATTTACAAAATGAAAAATCTTTTCCTCTCTATTTATCCGACCATTACACTCATCACGTTGTGGCCTGGCATTATTTTACATTTGTAATGTTAATATCATTGAGATATTGGGCAAACTGTGGCACCATTGATTATGTAAATGGTGGATATTGTTATGATGTTGTAGCCAAAAACCCTGAATAATTCAAGGTCTCCAGACTTTAACCTGGAAATTGTTGACTGATTTTCCTTCTCCAGAATGTTGTTATCGTGGCTGTTAATTTATTTAAAGATACCCACACGTACATTACGGGGGAATTCTTATAATATCAAATGTATTCATGTTCAAAATAAAATGATTTTGATATCGGTTCGTGAATAATAAGATAGCGGGTTCTTGCTACCAGCTCCTTCGGCTACTTTATATTATTCCCCAATGCCATATACTTAGGTGATAGAAACGACTACTGAGAGGTAGCCTATAATACGCGCACACTTCAAAACTTATAGATAAAATCAAATAAATAGAAGAATCACTAGACAATCTATATAAGTGGAACGTGGCGTTCTAAATATGACTGCCACGTGCTGTTGGCTGCAATTACCTTCCAACATAGGTCGGGATAGCCAACTCCCCGTGTCGGAGAAAAACAAACCCCTGCTGTGCCGCCACACATTTGATTTCCTAACTATTTTTCACTCTTTAAGATTAAATAGGATACAACATCTTCATCACATTAAATATTCTCTTTCTAGCTGAGATCGGTGATACTCGGCTGATAAGGTTCATTCTATGGTTCATTAATGCATTGATTCTCTCCATTACAAATATTTTCAATTTGTTGAATTGTTGTAGCTAGCATGCGCCAATAGGTTGAATCCATATGGATTATAAAGAAAGAAAAAAAGCTCACTGCAATATTTTGTATTTTACTGGTTTACAACTCAAAGTATATACTTTAGATTGATATATTGTTGTTGAATATCATTTACATTTCAAATGAATCAACGTAGAAAGAGTTACCAGAATGGTAACCGAATCGCTGAAATCTCATCAAACCATTGGGAGAAATGTATCTGCTTCGTGAAGTAGAGAATAACCTTCAGTAGAATTTCACGCTATAACACTTCGTCTTAGATTATTTGCCATACTAGGTCGGATGACTCACCATGGTAACAGGTCTTGGTACCATCTATCTTGTTGCCCAAGGAACTCAGATATCATTGGGAAATATGGTTATTGTACTAGGTACAGGAAATAAGAACGTAATGGATCGTCTTTGCATAGGTTTCCAAGCCACGTCCGATTCTTCTCTGGCTATAGGCAATGAAATGTTTAAGAAAAAGGCATCTCCTAATCGTACAGCTGAAAGTTCCTGATAGCCTGCGTCATCATTCGGAATAAACATCAACTGATCGTTGATTTTTAATTATTCTAGAATTGGCTAAATACCCATTCATGATTAATCATGGCTTGTGCTATCAGCAACTTTCAGTAAGTGCTTTTTACAATATTACCCACCTGTTCCCAGTACAATTTCACTTTTGTACTATTTTTTAATGTTTAGCAAATACAAATTGCCATTTTCGTATAGATATGCAGGTTCGTCATGTCTTTATACGAAAGTAGTATACACGTATACTTGTAGGTGATTGTGTCAACGAATTATTGTTTAGTTGTCACAGATGAGAACCAAAAAGGTGTTATTATCGAATGAAATAACAATCCAGAACTTCTCTACCGGTTTTTGTGTTAAGGTTCAGCAATCAGGCATGAATATGATTGTCGTGCTGCGCATGCCTTTAGACACGTGTTCATTTGGGCTAAATAACTCCTGGCTCTGAACACTTCAACTCTTGTTGAGAAATTATCAGTTTGAAACCGCATGGCCATGCAATAAATGCATAGTTCCTGTGGGCAGAAAAGGAATTAGGGTGAAAAGTTTAATTTTACGGGTTTACCAACGTAAGTGCAAAGTGACACACAGCGCGTACACTCAAGAGTACAACAAAACAAAAAGACGTAAATAAAAACTCAGGAATAGTTATATAAAATAAAGTATTTTTTTATTGCAGCGTTTATAAGGATCGGACCGGGGTTACACAGGTATGCGAGAAGATCACCAGACACGGACCAAGCGCCCAGAGAACACTTTAAACGTCTCCACACAATTGACTCCTGGGAAGAGACCTCGTATACCTATGAGGCCTCTTTACATACAAGCATGGTTACATTCGTCCAATCAGAAGAGTTCATTGATCAAATACAAATAAACAATTGAGTCAGAACCTTTTTGTGTGATGATGTTGTTTAGTTTATTTGGATTGGTCTTATTACCTTGTGTTTGCATATATACTACAGATATATTTTTTACGAAATTTAAAACCATGATATTAATCTCATTTATAAAGGAAAATATTCGTTATAAAATGACATAAATGGAGTTAGAGAAAAGCTTGTAAGCGACATATAGAGAGAGGTTTGTTATATAAAGTCTCTGTTTACACTCTCCTCAGTCTATCATCCCCTCAGATTAAACGTTAGAGAACCACAAGTCGTAAAAATGGACTATAAAATGTTAGATTCCTTGGTGCGGCTTATTCTTCACCTTAGAAAGTGTAATAGGTGGGGTTTTACGATAGATTCTTAAAATTATTCCTTTATATAGAGAGGTGATTTCATTCAAAACTTATATTTTACATAAAAATGGAATAAATGTGCAGTTAATGGCATTCCAGCCATGAAACTAGCTGTTATTTCTAGAGCAGTTTAATGACCCTCGGTGGATAACGGCCAGGATTGATGAAGCGACAAACGGCCAACCACTGGGAGCATTCTGTGGCGATCAATAATCTGCCACATTGAACTGTACTTGTTGAGTCGGTCGAGCCGTCCACGAGGATTTCGTGGAACGGCGGACCGATTTAAACGGGACAGATTTTGTCGAATTGTTGTTTGTATTTTTTGGGAAAAAATTATAGATTCGTAGAAGAAGAGAAAGATCCTTTATTACCACCGGCCTGCCCTATCAATTATCCGTTAGCCTACACACAAACAAACAAGGCCGCGCTAAAAAGGCAGATATGCAATTTGCATAGACAATACTGAAACTATTCAAATTTATTCATATAAAATATCGTAAAAAATATCTGCAATTGTCAATTTCAACAGTAAGCAGAGTTAGGAAGGAAACTATGTGTGTGTGAGATATCTTCGGGTTATACTTAATATTATATATAAATAATCAATCGACTACAGTACTTTTCTCAAAATTTGAAATTTTATATACAGATATAATTTTGAAAAAATAGAGAAACAAAACTACTTCTTTTCATGGCTTGATTTCTACAAGTCTGAAGACGGGCTTTTTTTCACCAAATTGCTGTTTAACATGTATATCGAGATTTGACACCAAACCACGCACAGCAGCAACTCACTTTATTACATTGTTTACATTGAGGATAAGCTACAGAGCATAGGGTTCGATAGCTTATATATATATATTTATATATGTGTGTGTGTGTGTGTGTGTGTGCGTGTTTGTGTGAAAACAAGTAAAATACATAAAGAAGTTCAAGTGTTGATATGTCAACTGAAATGCTCATGTGAGCGGTTAGGAAATGCTCTTTATATTAAATAAAATTATATAAAAAATGATTTTCTGCTGTTGATTTTGTAATAGTTGAGATCAGGTTTTTTTTAAAGTGGTTTGTTTGATCATATGATACTTTTTTGCAGTCCTGAAATAACAACTAATATTTGGACAACTGATAAAAATAAATTCGAATTTATAGATTGATATTAATGATATTGGAATCAGATTATTGAAATATGACAGATAAATTTAAATATTTATTGACTTTTGGCAACTTTTGGCTTGTAAAAAAAAATTAAAAAGCAAATTGGCGATAATAAATAAAAATATTGAAATTTGAAGGAAAGAAATCTACGATTAGAAAATTGAAAAATTAAAAATAAATATAACTACTAATATTTGGAAAATAAAAATGAATGTGACACATGGAGCAGAAAAATAACGAAAAATATTGGTATGTGAATCCCTATGTATAGGTCAGATTATTTGGAGGAGAGAGAGATTGCTTGAAACTTTAGAACTTAAAACTCTGTTAGTGTATTATCTATATATATACAGTCGTCTCTCGATAATTTGAAACTCAAGAAAAATCAAGTAAAAAAGAGTTTGATCAAAATTCGTGATTTATTATTTTAAACATTTGTACAGTTATTCACAAATGTTCATTTGTGGTAAGATACTATTCCTTCAAACTCAAATTACCGAGAGGACCAATTAATATTGCTTTTATTCAACTTATCGAGTGTTTTTGAGGGACCGGGAAAACATTTCAAATTATTGAGATATTCAAATTACCGAGAGTCGATTGTATATATATATTTAGATAAATAATTAGAAAGATATATTGATGGGTATAATAGAAATTAAAAATTACTTCATCAGTTTAGAAGTTAATTTAGTACCCACATATATCCATAAATAGCAAACGAACAAATGCTAACTGCTTTTATAATAAAAGATATTAATTAATATATAATAATCACAAATTTGGCTAAATCATTTTATACAGTTGACATAAATTAAGAATTTAATAACTTTATTATTCAAATTCCACAAAACAGTTAGAATATAAATATTTTTATACCCAAGAGGCAATAGTATATGATGGCAAAAAAAGTTCTTAAACAAAAGAGAGCTATTACTTTAATAGATTTCAAGACATCAGAACTTCATTTTGTTAACAGGTTTCTAGAAGCGAGTGATAAACCTTTGTTCTAAATGAAACAAATCCTAGAAATTTCACAACCTGAATAAAACAGTTTAATGACCCCTCACTTCTATGTGGTGTATTTTCATCTGTTTTCTACAGAGGGGTGATTTAAAATGTACCGATAGGAATAGGTTCTACACATAAAAGCGAAAGGAAAAAAAATCTTTTATGATTTTTCTCAAATTGAGTCATTTTCGAGTTATGGAGATGGCATTCCTTTATTGTTATTTGCCACTCTAATTAATCCATATAATATTTTTCAAAATATAATGTATTTTTTACTTTTACACTTTCTTTAAAATATTATTGTTATTACTGTTATATATTTTTGTCACCCTCCCCCGTCTCCCTCGCGCGTGTCATACTATTATTTCTCTAAGAGAATAGGGCGTCTCTCCAGTCAAATTTAACGTCAAAACTAAACGCCATCTCTTGACAGTCGCCGTAAACAAGCGGCCTCTGATCGGTGACTTATAGATCTTTTAGATCAATTTCCTTCTTAGAAAAATTTCCAACTATTAATTCTCTTATAAACAATTACAACTATCAATGAATTAAGTTTACAAATTTCAACACTAAATTTGCCAAGTCCTCTTAAAATGCAGGGGGCAAAGATTTGTGTATATTTTATCTAAGCTCTCAGACTACGCAATAATTTATGAAAATTTACGTAATGTGATTATGCATTGCTATTCATTATGGTAACAAGCAGATATGCAAATGATATGCAAAGTTAAATGGTCGGGAAGACCCACGGTATTACTAGATGCGATATCAGGAAATAAAACATCATACAACATCACTGCGTGTTGTGTGAAATGTATGTAGAGCCATCACGGAGAGATAGGTTCCGAAATGACGAACATCCGAATTTTGTACTTAGAGGTTTACACATTGACTAGTGAAACCTTATTTTTCAAACAGTATTCTCCCAAAATCACAGTTCCTTTTTGCATTCAACATAAATAATCATATATCATTTTAAAACATCAATGACTTTTCAATAAATCTAATTCTTTTGGTTTTCAATCTCTATTCAATTTCTGCCTTTTATAACACGTAATGTAATTTAATTAGTTCCTTCTATATATATATATATATATATATACGAAGGGCTTCATCTAATTAAATATTTATATATATATGTATACAATGTATGTGTATATATATTTATATATTACATATAATAATATATTTTCATAGAGCATATATTTTTTTGTGTAGAACTCAATCCTGAAGTTTAGATGCATTTGTTGTAACCCTATATACACACCCATATACGAGTATATGTAGTAATATATGTCAGTTCACATAATATTTTCATATGCACAATAAATATAAATAGTGTAAAAAACCTTAAAATGTAAATACGGCGTTTCCCCCCTTTTTTTAAGAAGGTAGAAGAGATTTTTTATGCAAAGAAATATTTATGACAATAAAATTACAATATATGCATCTATGTCGATATAGGAATCTAAATATTTTTCCGGCTGTTTGGCGATCGAACTCTAAATTACTAAATGGATTCATGAAAGGTTTTTATTTGACTCTTGTTTCGGCCCTTGTTTTCCATATTTCTTTGCTACTCTTTTGTTCTAAAAAGTTCAAATAAAAATATAAAACCCCATTATCGATATTCAAAATCAGTTTTTGCTTATATATTCTTCAATATTCAGGATGATATTTTATTGGAAATTTATAAAAAAAAATGGGTCATATTTCGTCACAAACAATATAGAATGAAACAAATTGCCTTCATGAAGATGTCCTAAAAGGCTAAACAGAAGAAGAAACTAGATAGAGAATAATCCGGATAATTCAAATTAATAGGAAGGGGTTTTGTCGATAAAGGTTAAGTCGATAATTTATCTTTTATATTGTGTTCTGTTTCTAGGTAGTTTAAATGGTTAAAGTAAAATGAAATAAACTTTCTACTGTCCTTTCTGCGATTAAAAATATTAGTAAGGCTGTGGCTCATCTGTGGATAAACCTTCCAGCCGCTTACGCCAATTTAATACACTGAACCGCTTTTAGAGTCCTAATACTGTATTGAACGATTCTGTTTATATATGCTACACTGAGGGGTGGAATCTTGGTTATGATATTTAAACAAACTATGGACATTATAACAGTAGAATTACATATAAATATTTGCATCGATCAATGTTATTCTGAGAAAAAAGGACAAGGCTAATTAGACATATACTAATGATAATACAATAAGGCGCAAAATATCTATATATACGATATAATGTCATCATAGCAATAATTTTTATTTTATATTCTACTGTCCTAAACATTTATGACCATAGTTTGATTGAATACTATATCTAAGTTTCCTCCCCTTATAGCGTAGCATATATAAAAAGCATTGCCAATTACAGTATTAGAACTCTAAAAGCAGTTTGGTGTATCAAATTGTTAAATATACTGGAAGGGTTCCCCACTAATAAACCAAGAGCTCTTCCAATATTTTCATCGCAGTAAGGGCATTATATAAAGTTTACTTCATTCGATTTTGAAAAAAAAACATTCGTTTTTAAATTAATATTATATTTTATCTCTCTCTTCTGCAAACATAAATTACTTCAAATAATTTCAGGCGTTCTCAAATGGTGGAGACGACGTTTTAAAATACTCGGTCAAGAGAGGATACTAATACCTAAAATAATCTAAAAGATAAAAGCTATCTTATCATGACACCTTCTATTGAGGGGATTGAAATTAAATGTTTAAAAAAATCTATTTATAAATATTTACCTATTTAAAATTTTCAGATAAAATTAATCTCGGTTCTAGATTTATAAGATTCCTTTCGCCTTTTATATAAAATTAGAAAATTGAATTTATATCAAAATTGTTTAATGGGATAAATTTAAGGCTGTTTCATTAGACAATAACTTGGCCATTCCGGATAAAAAGCACAACGATATATTGTCTAAGCAGGCAAACTGATGATATTGCAATAATGGGTTCGGTTCTTGAGAATCCTTCTACCTCCCGAATTCCCAGTAGGAGCACAAAAAGACAAACAAACAGATGACTAGGGAAACCTCTCAATACGGAGCAAGGTGGTATTAGACGCCGAGGAATTGTTGTGCTTCTATTAATTGTTTCGCTATTGATGTTGATACCCTAATATCTTTTACGACAAATAACCTTTTCCGTGTATTATGTCTTGTAATATTTATACATCGACAATTACTATACGAGTATATTATATAATAGGGCTTCCCAATACGCTGAACGTTACCTACCCGAACCGTACAAATTAGTGTCTAGCAGTTGTAAACCAGAATTCTCCGCACTAAGCTTAGGGATAGAGACTGGGTTATGAAACATATGAATATGACTTCCAAAGACCAATACAGCTCTATTTTACCAATCTAAATAATAAGCTAAAAGATGTGATGAATTGTTCCATAAAATAATTGAAGCCAATTTAATAGTTTATTCACTATTTTCTTATGAATAGATCAATATACGCGCACTTTATATCTCCAACAATAACAATTAAAAGTTTTTTTTATCAAGACATGAAAGAAGCATTATCTGTGCAGACACAAATAGGGAGTTCAGAGCAAGGTTATCTACTTGGTCAAACGTTACTACAAACTGAGCTTATCCAAGACAATACAGCAGTTTTTGTATGCGTTGCAGTTACTACAAAACCCGAATTCAGTACTGAGTGATAGTAGCTCATGCTATATGGGCTTGCTCCTACTGTAAAACCTGAGTCATACTCACATTTACATCATTCCTTGGTTATAATTATAGTAGAATTTAAAGGGCCTTTCAAACCTGAGAGCTACTTCTCTAAAAAGAACGTTCAGGCCATCAGACATTCAAGCTCATCTCTAGAATATACTCGCAAGGTAAACTGAGTATACTTGCTATATACAAGCTGATTGGTTCTACACTGCTTCTCAACGCTACTTAGCTAACCAATATGCAGTTAATCTGGAACCGTTGCGGTCGGTGTGTTCACAAATTCGCCGACCAATCTCCGCTAATGACAAGATGCACCGTTTGCCTTTATTGGTCGGCGGGACGCCTGCGCTGGCCAGATATTTTAGTATGCTGTTGTTGGGTGTTATTGATTAACCTCGCCCAAAGTATTTTGTGTATGTCTTTAATTCGAATATTTATCTTGGTCCCTAGAATTTCAATAAATAGAATTTACGTTTTTAATTCGAAATTTCGAATAATTCTAATTTCATTTGGTATCTCGGGCTTCGAATTATTCAAATTCCACTGTATATATTAGATAGAATAGAGAAAGTGATACTGACTGTGTTAATGCTAATAAACACGCTCAAGATTTCTTTAATAATTTGTTAATATTTTCATTTAATGTGATATATATAGGCTATATTGATGAATAATTAACAAATAAACAATTAATCAGATCAAATTATTCTAGATACCAAATAATATTTATCACAGCTAGTAACAAAAGAGAATATATATATATGTTTATTGTTGATTTTTTACCATGAAAAATATAAGCTACTTGAAAGTCAAAAATCTATATAGGAATTTCTTTATAAAAGAGGATAGAAGAATACCGCCCTAACAAAAGCTGGAAACTTTGAATGGACTGCCAGGTATTGTTTGGGAATTTAAAGGAAGGTATAACAATTCTACTGAAGGCCACAGACTCCATACTGGACAACACCCAATTTATGGCGGATTTGGGGATTTGTTGTGTATTTTAGAAAAGGACTTTGATCAAATTTAATCAATTATCTTAGTGAAGTTCTATTGACCTCAGAATAAAGGTGATCGCGCAAGCTATCATGTTAATAATATATTGTAACAAACCATGCACACTGACATAAAGCCGAAAATATCTTAATTTCGTTGAATAAATATTTGATCCTAATTCCTTTTCAAATATATAGGATTTTTTTTTGCTTATCCCTATTACTCGTAGTAAAGCCCATGATAATCATGGTGGGTAGAAGAAGGCGACTGCTTTTACTTGTAATGTCTACACATGTGAAAGGCAGTTCGACTTTGCACTTACAAATGTGCCAGAGCCTCGTTTTGTTACTTGCCCTCGCTGGTAGGGTTGGACTTTTGCAAGAATCGGGGGCCAATGGAGCTTTTTTTTTAATCATAAAAAAGTGCCCAATGCGAGAATCGAACCCGGGTCGTAGTGGTCGAAAACCAACGGTTTAGACCGTCCTTCTACCGACCCCCTTAGGAATATTTATAGTAATACTAATCGAAAGATAATAAATATTAGAATGACTTAGTTTATCAGTAGTCAAACTTAAGAGAGATTATTTTGGCAAAACTTATAGAAATATGAGAAACTGATATGCCAAGTCTTCTAAAAATTACCATTTTGACGTTTAGTGTAATTGTAGGACTTAGTTCCATATACATAATTGAATGATGTGCTGTGCATAATAATTGTGTATCTTCAATTTACCAACTATCCTATCACATACATCTGTAGTTACTCGCTACGATAGGATTCTAACATTTAATATTCGCTAGTAGTCAATTCTATAAAATTAGATTAATCTTTTCAATAGGACAATTTACTTATTTTAAAACATAGTTAATTTTATTTTGAAAATAGAGCAATCCATAAATAAATATTTAATTAAAAAGGCATATATTGGATAAAAAATATGATTTATTTTACCTTCAAAATTACATTTTGATTCAATATATGCCTTTTTAATTAAAGTCAATTTTATGTAAGCAATAATTATCCAGAAATTATTTTAAAAGGCAAAAATAGAATTCAGGTAAAAAGTTGCTCGTAAGCTTGCAAAACCAGAAGTAAAAAAAACTTTTTACCCGAATTCTATTATTCCCTTTTCAAATAGTTAATTTAAAAAAATGATATTTCCTCAGGCAAAATAATTTTATTTACATGGCTATATTTTACTCAAAATCAAAGTTTTGTGTTTGGTATAACACAGGTTACTAATGTCTTGCAAGATATTTTTAAAAGGGGGGTTTCTATAGAAATAGATATTTCGCTTGAAAAACCACTTTGAAAAAATAACTTTTTATTATTATTTTTGGTCTTAGAACAATTTCTCAAAAGTTTTCTTCTAATTATTTCAATTCCCTTTGGAGTTCTTCAGAACGATTCGTAGCTTCAGCTTCACAACAAGCTTCTTTACTCCTATTTTGTTTGTTTCATAGCTGGTAATTTTCCATCATGTTGTACTTGACCATCTCATTAATTTCAATTCTTTCTAAATGACGCAATGTTTTGATAATTCACCTTAATTTGTATTTTATTCAGACTTGGTATCATATTCATATGTTACAATGCACTTTTCTTATACTAAAATATTCAGTTTTTCATGAAAATTATTTTTCTCTTCCGATAAATCGAAAGATTGATGATTTGAAACCTAAAGTTATAATATATAATATGAAAAAATAATTTGAAAAATAATATGTTAAAAAAAACTTATGAGCTCGTGGTCAGGATATGCCTTTTTTGAATTTTAATAATATAGAATTTGTGTGAAATTTAATTCAAGAAAAATAACTCTCTCAATATTTTACAATTCTGGCGACATATTTTGTCATTTATATCTGGATATCCAGAATTTTCCTTTAGCAGCAGTTTATTTATCGACTAAGCCAGGATCGATCGTTTCCCATACTCCATTTTGTATGAGAGAAGCCTTGGCTTTTAAAGATAAAGAATGGTAATTTTAATCGTTTAATTTCGTAATTTTATATTCCTTCATATTAATCGTTTTTTAAAATCGTATTACTTTTTAAATGCCTTTCTACACTTTTAAAAAGATTTTTCGAAATTAATTTACAGGAAAACATATGGAATATATTTTTCTAGAGAAAGGAACTTTATTTTCTCTAAATAAAGTAGTCAAAAATTTCGTTTAAAACTCTCCACGACTTTAAGAAGGGCGACTCTGAGTCGCTGAAACGTCAGATATAATAAACTTTGTTTCTGAATATTGAAATAAAGATAAACATAGCTTTTGTAATAAAAAAATATTCGTTAAACTTCAAATTTAAGTGTCGCCTGCTTTTTAAATTAGTTAATCACAAAAACTTCATTATCCTCATGAAGGAAAAAGAAATAAATGCTTACACATAATCTTTGTTAGAGAATATCAGTTTTCCTCTTAAAAATATTTTTTATTAAAACAATTATCTTACTTTATACAAAGACATTTTATGCTAATCAGAAGGAAATAGAATTTTAAAGGTATGTAACACAGTCAGTGTTCAAAAATAATAAAATAAAGGTTTATTATAACAGACCTTTTATATTCGAAGCTATTATAGACACGTATGATTCTTTTGAAAATTAAAGAAATTCTACTCCCTAACTGCAATGCCTTATATATGTTTTCGATTTTTTTTTGTGTGTGCGTGAATAAATTCAGATTTATAAATTTATATTTTTAGTGTTATATAACTCACTTCTCTTGATAGATAAATAATATTTGTTACTAGAAGCTGGTGTTTCGATATGTTATCATTTAGACCTCCCTGAGCGTCCATAAGGGTCCATCCTCTCTCGAACGTCTACTCTATGTTCTGTGAAATTAGCCTTCCCTCAGTATCTATCTCATCCCTACCCCTTCAAACAACTCTATTGGGATAAAGATATAAATAATTTTCCCTCCAATCGTTTCTTACATATTTATATTCTGAAATTGCTTTTTTGGAATACAAGTTTTAAACTTGTTTTGTGTTTTACTGAGTAAATTCATGTAATTTTTAAAACATATATATATATATATATATATATATGAAAAAATAAAAGATAAGTGGGTCAGGTGTTGATATTAAAAATAAATAAGGCATCTCCTGACCACGAGCACATGTGCTTTTTAGATGGCAGAGCGCCATCTAGTGGAGCAAAAATAAACTAAACGTTTATTTAGCTTGCTCCGTGATATTTGGCCAACCCAATTTCGTGGATGGCTTTTCTTGATTTATCAAGAAATTGGGTTGGCCAAATATCACGGAGCAAGCTAAATAAACGTTTAGTTTATTTTTGCTCCACTAGATGGCGCTCTGCCATCTAAAAAGCACATGTGCTCGTGGTCAGGAGATGCCTTATTTATTTTTAATATATATATATATATATAAGTAGGTATATCCTGACCAGGAGCGCATGTGATTTACAGAAGGCAGAGCGCCATCTGGTGGAACAGAAATCAGCTAAACATTGATTTAGCATGTTCCCTGATATTTAGCTAACCCAATTTCTTGATAAATATCAGGGAATAGGCTAAATCAATGTTTAGTTGATTTCTTTTCCACCAGATGGCGCTCTGCTTTCTGCAAAGCACATGTGTTCCTGGTCAGGATATGCCTTTTATATTTTTAATATATATATATATATATATGTGAAAAAATGTTACAAATGTGGAATATTCTTAATATATGTCACATATTATGAAAGAGCTCTGTGACCCTTCTCATTCAATTGAACAAATCCTTTATTTGAAGAAACCTTCAAATGAATTCAAAAGGAGAGAGAGAGAAGATTAAAAATTGTTTTACTGACATCAGCCAATGGTTAATAAAAAGAGAAACAAAAGCCGTACTCCAATTTTGGAGGAGAGTCGTTCAAAGGAAACAAGATGAATTACCAGAAAGCGGGTAAAAATAATCAATTTTTTGACCTAGATATCTAGATAAAAAATATTCCTCACTTTGTGGTAGAAAAGGTCACGTGATATACTTTTCTCTTTTTTTATTAGAACAAGGTAAATATAAGAGAAAACTAATTGAAATTCTTCCATCGTCTGATTCATTCACTGATCTCCATTTTTAAATCCAAACACGAAACTTTATAATCTTTTTTTCAAACATTTCTACAGAAATAATTGATATTATCTTAGGTCGCTGTGCTTCTCTCTATTTGAAATGTTATCTTTTAGTTGAGGTATGACATAGGAGAGGAAATTATTCATTAATATCTATATTTTCTGTTGTTGGTTTAACTCCCTTTTATTCATTATTACTAGGTTCTGAATTAAGGATCGTTGCCTTATCTTTCATTAAATAAATACGATCATCAAAATTAGATTTTCAAATGGAGATTAGGACAATATTACGCATAAGCGTATATTTGGTATCAAACTGAAATTATATTTAATCGTAATAATAAAATGTTACTGAATCAATAAGAGAAAATGCATTTAATAATCTTCCTTTTTAGTTTGAATCAAGGTTTACAGATGACCGCCTTTAAGGAAAAGATGAGGAAGGAACTACTAGTATGACAAATATTAGAAAAATAAATAAAAATAAAACGATTGTGAGAGATAAAATTGTATAATAATATTGAGATAATAAATCTTCAAACTTAATTCACATAAGAAAATGATACCAAATTTGAAAAATTAATATAAATCTATTAAATAAATGCGGCTAAATTTATTCACGTTTTCCTCACTTTTTAGTTAGGTGATCGGGGATGAAAACGTGTAAAATCCTTCTGGAAATGGCGAATTCTGTATCGAAATGGAAATAATAACCAAAAATGGGACGTTATTATATGAAATTCACTGATAGGAAAAGGGTTGAAAAATAGAAACAAAATCCAAAATTAAAAGAAAACGCAATCCAAGTTGAAAATGAGATTTTATTAGTCATCTTTTACCTTTGGCGACTAGCTTTGTGAACCATGAAATATTCGATTACGAAAGATATCTACCTGGATATTGTAAAATAGCCTCGAAAACAAAAGGTTCAGAGATACTGAGTATGGTTTTCAGAGTTCACCGTGTTTGGTTAAGGACCTTTGATTGCTGTTTTTCTCTATTTTATATACGTGTAAAAACCCTATTTTTGAAGATCATTTGTTGTTGGAAGTTGGTTTGGGAATAATATAGCTACGTCAACCTATAATTCATTTAATTATCGAAGTTTCAGTGTCTCTCTGTCATTCTCCTCAAGAGAATGTGACTTTCTACCTTTGGAAATATCGAAAAAATCATTGAAGTGATCAGCAGAGATATTTCTAGAGATGCCATAGAGGAATAATCCAAAAGCATACTTACGTATTTCATTTTTTGTGAATATTGAAATTAATATTATTATATAACTATAAGAAAAAATAAATATAGATGTACATGAAAAATATGTTTTTATTTTTAAATAAAGATGTTTTAGAAATATCCGAGATTATTATCAACAAGTACCCATTTTGAGAGACAGATGGCATCAATAAGACAAGTTGTAGGTACCACCATGCGCTCCAAAGTTTGATTTGGCAGCAAATTGATTGAGTAATCTCACCTGTTATGGGAAAATATGAAAAAAGTGGAGTATTTTTTATAGAGAATTGCACTATGTTCTTGTGAATGGATTAATATAAATAAATAAAATAAAAGCTTAATGCCGTTTATTAAATTTCTTCTCTCTTCTTCACTACAGTTATATATGGAATATCAGTATTTTATTAGGATAATCTATGACGCAGATGGGGTTACCGAAGATAAAAAAAAACCATGACATAAATATCTTAAATTAAATTTTATTGCCCTCTATAGTTAAAATTTTACACAAATAAATTTACTGGCAATGCGTTTCTTTTTTAAAGATCAAAGATTAGATTAAAGATAACAGAGGTCTTTCAACAGGAACGGTATTTTATATGGAAGGTTGGAGATGGAAAGTTATCAGTAGGTGGGCGCCGCGACACGGTGTACAACAAGCGACTATAAAGCAGTGTTTGTAACAAGTTAAGCGAAATATCAATGATTATATGGCTTCGAGATGTGACTGTTGCCATTATTATACTCTAGAAACCTAGCAACAATCAGATGAATGAGTTTTCTCCATAGAATTTGTTTCAAAGTAGGTG
>CP092875.1:45477136-45537207 GCA_030710605.1 Cordylochernes scorpioides | reverse complement strand
GGGTTGTGTCATCATTTGGGTCTCATATGTTATCAACGATACCAAAAAGATTGAAAACTATATAGATCAAATATATTTAAAAACCTATAACACTTTTTAAACTCTCACGATTTGATATTCTGGATATTTACGTTATGTTATCAACGCTACAGAAAAGGGTCGATACATATAAAGATGATGCATTAACGCGTCAACTGTTATGAAATTTCGAAACACTATTATAGAAGGGCATGATTCTTTTGAAAATTAAACAATTTCTACTGCCCTTACTGCAATGGAAAAATTAATTGAATGGCCTGGCTCATCAGTGATGACCCCTCCCGTTAAAATTTTTATTGGAGTAAGGGTAGTAGAAATTGTTTATTAAAAATAATCATACGTGCCTATAATAGTTCGATTTTTTTTTTCATAAACAATTTAGATCAAAACCATTTATCATAGCTTACACACTTCCCCCATCGTGAAACAGAAATTTGAATTTAAGCTCGAATAAAATTTAAAGAGGAAAGAATTAGAGGTGTATGCTAGGTGTTGATAAGCACTCAAAGCGACGGAGAAAAAAGAAATCAAAAGTATCTTTCTTCTCTCTGTTATATAAAGCGATCGGCACTCGATATCATCACAAAAACAGCCGCAACTCTTGAATCCCGTGTGTGATGGCAACTTTTTTTTCAATACTGTTGAAACAGAGTCCGTTTTTTTTTCTTAAAGGATGACAGTCCCTCACGATTCTTCTCAAAGCAGTTAATTTTATACTTTCTCAACCTTGGTTTGACCAATCAGTAGCAAAAATATCTATAAATAACAAATTCACTCATTTATATCTCTCTCTGGAACCACAATTTTATTTAGATAATTTAATCTGAATTTTTATATATTTTTTCTAAAATAAATTTCATTGACCTATATATATACACTGTGTCCAAATAAATAAGAAACTTTTGTTCTTTAATGATATGTTTTAAAATTTACAACTCTAAAAGCTAAAAAGTAATTTATTAGGTATTTTAAGTCGTATAATTTATTTATCGCAACCATTCGATTCGGTAAAATTGAAAATATGCACATTTTTTCTTGTCTTTATAAGTGTGCTATTTGGCGTGTCGTTTACCCCATCTAAGAATTGTCCAATTATAATTTTATTTAATCCTTAGTTAATTATGAGTTTACGAAATTTTTTTCAGATGATTTAAAATTGAGAGCTGTTGGAAGAATGGAGGCAGGGCAATCACAAGTTGAAGTAGCAAAATGGCTAAATGTGAATAAATCTGTGGGTCAGCAAAATATGGAAACAGTTCATTGAGACACGAACCATCAAAAGAAAAGAAAATTCTGGTAGAAAAAGAAAAAACAGCTATCTCTGAAGACCGTTATCTGGTCGTAACTGCCAAGCGCCATAGGGAGATGACAGCTATTCAACTCTCTAATGAACTCTCAAGTGCTACTGGAACGAGAATTTCAAGACAAGCTGTTTACCGAAGGCTTCACGAAGGTTCTCTTTATGCAAGACGACCAATGGTCTGTATCCCTTCAACCTCTGCTCACAGGGAGAGCCCGCTTGAATTGGTGGCTTGGAACATCACGCCTGGACTCATTATCAGTGGGCCAATGTTCTCTTCAGTGACGAGTCAAGATTTGGTTTAAACACAGGTTCTCGACGAGTTTTCATCTGGAGGAAGCCTGGAACCCGCTATCATCCCAGTAACATCAGGGAAATAGACAGTTTAGAGGGGGCAGTCTCTTAGTCTGGGCTGACATCAGTTCTAGCAGACGCACACCCATCCACATTTTTTTCTGGGGGCACTTTGACTGCCCAAAGGTACAGGGACGAGATCCTTGAGCCCCATCTAAGACCTTATAGAGAATAAATTGGTCACAATTTAATTTTAATGGACGATAATGCTCGTCCGCATAGGGCTAGGCTAGTCAATGAATATCTCCAGAGTGAGAATATTCGAAGGATGGATTGGCCAGCCAGATCTCCGGACCTGAATCCAATAGAGCATGTGTGGGATGCTCTAGGGAGGCGTATTGGAGCTCGTTACCCCTCTCCCAGAACCCTCGTTGAGCTAAGAACTGCTCTATTGGAGGAGTGGGGTTTACTACCCCTGGACCTCCTCCAAAGCCTGGTAAACAGTATGAGGGCTCGCTGTGAGACCTTGATAGCTGTTAGAGGTGATCATACTCCCTATTGATATCTTATTTCTTTAAGATCTGGAACCTTAGCTTTGGGTATGTTGGTAATAATTTGCATATTTCATAATTTCAAATATTTTTTAAATTTTCATATAGCTAGTCAAATTCTCCATAGTTTAAACTATTTGTATACTAAATTTTATATTTGTTAATAAATTAGCTTTTGAGGAAATTTCAATATTGGTTAAGTTTCTCATTTTTTGGACACCAGTTAGTAGAAAAACGTGACTTGAGCTAAGCAAGTTTATTTATTCTTGCATGTATTATGGTATATTAAGATTAAATAAAATACTTCGCTAATTTGGGCCCCAAATTTATTTTGTATTATTTTCATAATAACTGGTCGCAAAGATACAATAATTTAGCGCTTCCCACGCTGATCTTTATAAATTATAGATAATAAAATCAGGTTTATATATTGGGTGAAAATTTGAAATCCAATTTTGGAAGTGAGTTTAAGAAGATTAGAACAAAAAACTGATCTGGGAGCTGAGAGAACACTTAATCACAATACAGATAAGTATTGGACAGAAAATCGGTGTAGACCGTTTATCAGACACTACTATTATTTTTACCAGACATAATATCTTAGTTATATTTTTATATTTATAGTATCTCTACTACCAAACCTATGGCTTGGTTTGACATCATTCAATTTTAAAATAGTAAATTAAATGGAAAATTAACGCATTAAAAATATGTTATAAAATATAATGTTTTCTCGATTCGATCATAACCTCGATTTAACGAAGGTTTAAAGTTGGTTCCCTTGAAAAATTGCTCATAATATAGCCAGCCTTATATGAATTAGTGTCCAGTTTATTCGTCCACTTATTGGACTTGACTGCCGAGCATGACCTGCGTTGAGTCAATCAGCCAACAAGAGTAAGTCTTTCAGTTCTTGACTCATTGGCCCCACAGTGTAGTTATATATAAATACATTCGAATGTGGTTAGAAGAACCATTTCTTGTCTCAATTAATTTACTATGTATTAACATTTTTTTGTGATTTATATTTCTGTCTTATAAAGACAAATTGAATTTTAATCTCTCTTATATTTTTCACTATATTCGAGATTTCAGTTTTTACATTATGTTTTGAAGGTATACGACCCTTGGTTTTCTTATTCTATAAAGGTAAGTTTCAGCGGCACAAAAATTGAAGGTATTTATGCCCACGCGATTGATTTGCAAAATAAAATAAAAGTGAAAAAAACAGTTTTTTTTTTAGTTTATAGATCTGGAACCTCGCATTTCTTTGCGTATACATATGTATGAACAGCCGTAGGATGCACGCCAGTGAGGGTAGAAATCTAAAAGATTGCTACCCAGCAGCAAGACGCCAGAAGTTGTATTAAGTCGGCTGCTCTCAAGGATAAGAAATGAGGTATGGAGCAGGAATGTCTGAGACCAAATTATCTGAATGCCAGAGCTAAGAGCATTGGTTTGGGAGACCTTAAACTTTCCTGGCGTCCGTCATTGGGGAAGGGTTTGGGAATATCGAAAGGAAACTTTTTTTAAATACGATTTAAACGCATCAAACATAGATTATAAAACACAAAGTCATCATCAATATCTAAATCTAATTTTAATCTAGCTAGGGACGTAGGCAAGTGAGCAGACATATGCTAGAGTGGGAGAAATAACAATATAACTTGCCCTTTAATCGGTATATCGAGGTTTCTCGCTCTCTGATTGTCTCCATAGGTCATATGATCTCGATCACCTCAATGAACGTACAATGCTTTCTTAACTCAGTCGATACATATAACATCAAGGTGCCATATTATGTATTCAAACAAATGTTCAAATCACATTTTTTTTGTAGTTTCGAAAAACACAAATACTATATTTATTATTTTTCTGTAATTTTGTTTATATATATATTTAAGCAATTGTCTTCATGGTTGTCTAAATATATCTTATTAACATATTATTTCTTTAAGCTTAGTTATATATATAAAGATTAATAAATTAAATTTTATTGCCCTCTATCGTTAAAATTATACACAAATAAATTTACTGGCAATGCGTTTCTTTTTTAAATCTCTACAGACCTTACTGCAATGATATGATTTAATGAATGAGCTGATACTGATGAGCCAAGCCCTCTCATTCATTAAATCATATCATTGCAGTAAGGTCTGTAGAGATTTAAAAAAGAAACGCATTGCCAGTAAATTTATTTGTGTATAATAATAAAGATTAATATTAATATATATTGAGGCGCTTGATTTTCCTATTGTGCAATTATTTACCGGTCTATTAATTCCACCGAAACTATTTGTGCGGGTTTACATTCAAATAAAGAGTAAATCTCATGTTACATTAACATTTTCGTTGCACGGACCAATGTATACGGTATCTTACCAACTTTTATGACTAATAATTAATATTAATCATTCTTTTATTTTACTTAACTCTAGCAAGAGTGGTACAAACTATATAGAAAACAGTTTAATTTATACGTATTTCGGAGCGAGAGCCCAGTTTGGTTACCTGCACTCAGTAGTAGGATTGAACTTGTGCAAAGAACAGGGACCATTGGATCATGAAACTATCTCAATTAGGGGTTGTATACCGGTGTCCTGCTTATCGGCAATCGACAGTAGGTGCCACTCGTCTCCCTTTCAATCTTCTTAGAACTTCTTTTACATTTCTCTCATGAGATAAAACTGCGTGAAACTCAGCAGTTCGCGGACAATAATGTGGAATATAGACACAACGAGAGAATAGTCTTGGTGACATACAAGAATATTTGGTATTACCTTGTGCATCACAGAATTCAGAACAAATCCGCCAAAATATAAGATCATCTGCTTATTAAGCTGATATTTCCTACCCATCCAATTAGTGCAGTTGGGACGTAGAAGGATAGGCAATTAGGTGTAACGGTAAACCGCCATATCACATTGCTTAATGAAAACAAGAGAACTAATGATGTTTCATTTATTTTAATGATATGTTTTTCTAATAAGTGAAATTAGGTCACGGTTCTTACTCATGCTAGTAAGGGAAAATATAATCTATTTTATATTAGCTGAATTTTATTCAAATACTATACGTTATAATTATAAATTATGACCCGGCTTCCTCCAAGTAAATGTTTTCTCTACAAATAATGCTTGAAATAAAACACACTTTATGGTATATAATTAAATTATGACCCGGCTTCCCTCCAAGTAAATGTTTTCTCTACAAATAATGCTTGAAATAAAACACACTTTATGGTATATAATAAAACAAAATTAGAAAATAGCATAAAAAATATAAAAAAAATTCTGAATATAGTAAATAATCAAACAACATGTACCATAAAATATTTTATTAAACTTTAAGATGCTGCCTTAAAATATAAAATTAAAAATGTTAAGTTCTATAACGATATTTGAAAATTATATTATTAAATCATCTTGTATTTAAAGAGCAGCAGGCTTCCTGCCAAAACCGAAACCTTTCTCTAACTTCGGTCACTATACACGTACTTTACGTAATTGTCTCAGTTACCGCAGTAGGGCGCTGGTTGCGAATGAAATAGGAAATTTTGTGAATAACTTTAAGGATATTTGAGATAGAGACTTAAAATTTGACAATAAGTATTTTAGATTCAACTCTATATATTGTTAACATTTCAACAAGATTAGTTACATATTGTGGACTGCATAGCCGAAAACTTATATAAATACATATATAGACTTATATTTATATAGAAAATATTAAGAAAATATAAATATTTAGATGACACATTTTAAAAATAATATTCCAAATAATTGAATTGTCATCGCGAGTAAGCAAAATGAAAATATTCCGAAATGGCAAATTTAAACAAATTGCTTTTATATGTCTTGAATAAACATATGAGCATAAGTGTCATATGAAAAATTAATAATAAATATCAAACAAATAATTTTTGGGTAACTATTGCTCACATAGGTCTCATATATCGTCATATATTGGAGAAATAGATAAAATAATTATGCGAAACATAATTTTTTAAATCAGTTTACTCTTCAATTTACATTTGGTATTAAGGAAAGTTGAAATACATTAATGAAAAATATAATCCATACTCTATTTTAGCTTTATTATGATATAACTTTAATAAGGCTTTGTAGTGTCTGTGTAGACATGTTCTCACACAGGTTCTAGTGTTATTATACATCAAAATCATTTATTGACAAACATATAAAGACCATACAAAAGCCAAACATATACAGTAATTTATTATGCAATATAATGCGGCTTATTAATGTAGAACGACATTTGAAAATTATCCCGCATTTATTTTAAGAAGAAATAACGGAGAAATATGTCCAGGGTAGCCTAGTGTACATGACATCTTCCCGGTAAGCGGAACACTGTGAGTTCGATTCACATCCCTGGACACTTTTATTTTTCCGTTTATCATTACTCTTCACAATTCATTTTTTCATACTTCATCCCTGAGGTTTTAAATAATCGTTATTTCTCCTTAAAATAAATTTCGATATTTCGTTCAAAAGAAACACATGCGGGGTAATTTTCAAATGTCATTCTACATATACAGTAATAATAACATTAGACTTTTGACCTCAAATAAAAAAAACTAGCCTGATATTTCAATATTTTCAAATTATGGCGTCGAATTTTTTATCAGATCTCTCATGTTTCTTCCGCAAGTAAATGCAAATGAGGTATTAATTTGAGTAGGCTTTTAATAGCCAATATTTAAAGCTGCAACTTTATATATAGACCTACTTGTTAAATTCATTAATTTTTTATTAGAAGTTTAAATGGAGAAGAGTGAAGGTTCCCTTTTTGTCTTCCTTATTTTTTATGCTGATCGGGTGAATTTTCCGCAAAAAGAACCTTGTTGATACCTATTAAAATTAATGCATCAATTATATTTTTATCTTTGAGACTAAAAATATGTATATTTTTAGCACTTGGATTAATTTTAATTTTTCTTTGTTGAAAATGAGACAAAAACCTCTTCCAGACTTTATAGGTGTTAAATTAAAACCAGATTTGTTATGTATTGAGGACATGCATATAGCCGACAAACATATAACATACATAAGTTGACTCATATATATGTGTGTATATATATTGATATCAAAAAGGCATATCCTGTGACCACGTTCCCATGAATCTTTAGATGGCAGAGCGCCATCTAAAGGTTCATGTGAGCGTGGTCAGGATATGACCTTTTATTTAATAACACACACATGACCTTTTTTATTATTTAATTTTTTATTATTTTTGACACACACACACAACACACACACACATATATATATATATAACATTTGTTATCTTTTTCTAACCTAACGCTAGAAGCACTTTTTATTATCTTATTTATAATCTTATTAATTTTGTCTTAATATATAGCTTATAGTGACCTCACTACCTGAATATGAAAATATTTCAACAGGCGCACTAATTATAATATTATAAGATTATTTTTAAATCAATATATAAAACAGAATATAAATATTATTTATCATTTTATTTTAACTTTTGAAAATATTATTTACAACGTTATAAAAATTTAGTTGAGTGTGCAAAGAAAGGTAAGACTTGTACGGCACTCCAAGAGTCCGGGTTACATCAAGAGAGGAAATGTAGGACACTTAGTTAAATACGGTACAAATTATAACGACAAAGTTGAAATGTACTCTCTTCTTATTGTGCAGATTGGAAATATCTGTTTCGGATGGTCATCGAATGGCTGAAACTGGATTCTTGAAGTTTTTCCAATCGGAAGCTTAGCAAGCTGCAATGAAGAACTGCAATTTTGCTTCGTATTTTGCTTAATGTAATTTCTATCAAATATTTACTACACATTTCATATGTTTATTAAAAATCATAACTAGTCGGCACATAGACTCTAATGTATTTAGGAAGGTTTTGAATTAATGTACGTTACTATAAAAAAATCATTTAATATTCTTTAAACATTGAAAATTATTCATATGATGCACCGAAACCTTTGAAATTTACCATCATCGCCTTAAGGGAGAAATATTTAAATGATAAATATGTAAGCTTATGAATCGAAAATGAAGACAAACTAAATATAATCTCTAATATAATATAATTATATAATGGATAATTTATATATATATATAATGAATAATTCCGCCAAAATTAATTTAAAAGAAAATATAATCTTTATGTTGTGCAAATTTGAAACGCTAATTATATTTGTGTGTGTGCATAGACCCAAAACAATTAATCTTTTGTCGCCTCCGTAATTATGTTTCAAATTAAGCTCTCAATTCTAATTATTGACCTTTTTAGTTTACTAATGAGAAAAAATTTAATCGCTCATTACTATTTTTATAGAGTTAATCCCCATTTAATTGAGGGATTTGTGTACAATAGGCAAGATAAATATTTCTCTGCTCCAACCTCCTATATATTCGTCAGTCCAGCTCGTGATATATGTCGCCTCCTCTCTAATTGGCTCGTAAACTGCCCAGCCATTATTAACAGCCTTCCTTGTTTCGTGGTCCACCTCTTCTTTCTAACTCGTTGAACTTAATTCTATTTTACCAATATCTGTTTTTTTTTAATCAACGTTGTCTAATACATTTGTTGTTGTCTTTGTTCAATTCCTACATTGACCACCATTTTAATCCCAGTCTTGTCCACTTTGAAAAACTCCCTGCCTTGTCCACCGCGACTATATTCTGGCCTGTTTACTTTACTAAGCTTGTGTTGTCCAATTTTAATATTCCTGTCTTGTTCATTTTGACTATTATCATATCTATTTCGTCCAATCACATTCTTTGCCCACTTTGTCCAATTCGATTTTGCCCACTCTATCCTAGTCCATTCTTCCCCATTATTTTCAATCCCATTATTGTTCACTATGTCCAATCCCATGAAAGCTACCCAAATCAGTTCAGAGATAGTTTCTGCCTCAGAAATCCATATTTCATAGAATACGGTGTCTCTTCATTGGTGAGTATCTCGTTTTAGCTTAATCTTTCTTTTTCAAGAGAGAGAGAGAGAGAATAATAAAACGCTTTTTCTGTAAGAAGACAAAATGTTACTTCAGACAACGTGGATCGACGAGGCTTATTCATTCTTTCTATTTTAACTTTTCTTTATTTTATACATCATTCTATGTCATTTTACTTAAACCTTCCATAAAAGGGGCATATATCGTATTCGGTAAAAGAATCTACAAATAATGCTGGTTGGCCAAAACCTTTCTACAAATCTTATTTCAAATTGAAGTCTTGATGTAAGTCATGAAAGTCCTGTCATCAATCAGTTTCTATATTCTAAAATACCCAAATATTCAGCACCTAGTTTATTGCGTCCATTTTACAACTACAATTCTAAAATTCTTAACAAAAGAAGGACGTGTAGTATCACCGAAACGTAGTTTTAACATGAATAAAAAGAACAAATTATTTGATTTTGTTGTAATATTTGATCTCCATGGAATTCTCGGGTGCCTGTCTGCATTCTCTCACTGCCTGTCAATCCCGACATCTCGGGTGAACTACCCGCCGTTACTAAGTGTCAAGCAGAAAATATTTGCAGTAGTCTCTCCACAATTAGAAAAGGGTTTAGCAATCTTAGTTTAAAATTTGATAACTTGGGAAAATAAAAACCATATAAAAATCATATTTAACTGAAATATATCAGTTAGAAATATGGAAATATATTAATGTATATTCATACGGTGTAACCTTTTTTACCTTTTTATATCGAACCTTAGTTTCTCTTTGGATTCAGAGCATGCAATCATAATCCTCGGAATAAATGTTCAATTCATTTGGGTGAGTTTATATTCGAATATATTTCAAAATTATCATTGTTTTCGACAATGAAGAATTTCCCCATAGTTACTGTAATGCGAAAATAAACAGACTGAATGGATATGGGTTTATAAATGTTGACCTCCCCTACGGTGTGGCCAGTGGGGATTAAACTGGTGGAGCCATTGGTGAGAGAGGATTCACCATTTATAAGCTAAACCCTTTTCAGATTGAAGTAAAATACGTATAAAATGTTTCAATATTAAAAAATTGATATTTCAAATATTTGCTCTCTATTTATCGTTTTGTTAGCATTATTGATGTCTGGGTTCCCCCGAGTAAATGTTTGTTCAACCACAATTGTTTTAAAGGAGGATTATAGAAATAAACATATTAAGCACGGATGTTTTTTTCTCTCTCTCTTACAAATAAAACAAACTTTACTGTTCTCACTGTGATATTAAATAGTTTAAGATCTTCGCTTATCAGTAATGAATCATCCTGGAATTTCGCCAATGTAATTAATCGCCTATTTAACTCGCGAAATCACTAGGAGTGTTAACCAGTGATGATCCAACCCTTACACTATTTTCATCACAGAAAAAATAGAAGAAGGTTTTATATTCGTAAGTGAAACATTCGTGCTTAATGTGTATATTTCTTATTTATGGATGACGTGTTAATAATTAAAAAAGGTTTAAGAAAGAAAAAAAAAACAACTGCTTATGGTGCAACTGAAGGTTGCTGATGGCTGGCACCGAATTTGCACGATGGGGAGATACCTTTTTTTCTTTCCTAATTTATGCACCTTATCCCAGTTGAATATCACATTTGTAATTTTTTTTTAAATAAATATTTGTTATTATAAATAGTAGAATTGAGTCGCTTATATGTTATAATGCCCTACATTGGTGAGACAGACAGTCACAGACCTCACAATATGGGGAATAACGTGGAAACATACGCGAAACAAACACACAATATTAAACTTCCCCCTTATATATCCATTGTAGCCTCTCCTAAACTCTATGTTCTTCTTTTAACTCTCTATTATGGAGATAACTAATTAGCTTATTAAAATAGGAAGTGAGGGGGAGTCTCTGAATTCTTGCTAGTTTTCTTTACTTGGGACCTCCCAGCTGTCACTGCCAGGAAACCTTCTCTCTAATTACTGAAATCACAATAGTTAATGGAGGAAATACAGCTTACTTGACCTCACGTCTAAAATGGTTAATAGCCATAGATATTTTTCAAACAAACGTTGATATTTACTTTTCTGAAAACCAAAAAAAAAAAAAAAAGTGGGCCAAAGTGGAATTTTGTTAACGACACACATTTTTAGTTGATTCCAGTAATTTTGAATTATTTAATTGATCAATTCTAAATTCTATGTATTTGAAATTATTGTTTGCGGAAGAGCATTGCTCGATGCAAGTGTTTGAATGTAATTCTACTAGCCTATAAGCTTATGTCCATAGTTTTCTTGAAAACCATTTCTGAGATTCCATCCTTCAGTGCTGCGTATATAGTCAGAATCGTCCAATACAGTATTAGAGCTCTGAGAAGCGGTCTGGTGGATTAAATTGGCGAAACCGCTGGTAGGGTTCACCACTGATGAGCCAAGCAGTCACAATATATTTTTTTAATCGCAAAAGGGCAGTAGAAGTTTGTATTATGTATAAAAGAAACATTCGTGCTTTAATCCTTTCATTTTATATGTATAGATGGCATGTTATTGCTATGTGTTAATTTATGTCTAACTGGCCTTGTCTTTATTGTTTGCGGAAGAGCATTGCTCGGTGCAAGTGTTTGAATGTAATTCTACTGTCCTATAAGCTTATGTCCATAGTTTTCTTGAAAACCATTTCTGAGATTCCATCCTTCAGTGCTGCGTATATAAGCAGAATCGTCCAATACAGTATTAGAGCTCTGAGAAGCGGTCTGGTGGATTAAATTGGCGAAACCGCTGGGAGGGTTCACCACTGATGAGCCAAGCCCTCCCAATATATTTTTTAATCGCAGTAAGGGCAGTAGAAGTTTGTATTAAGTATAAAAGAAACACTCGTGCTTTTAATCCTTTCATTTTATTAGTGAATATTGTCATGATGTTGTAGCCATAAACCCTTAATAATTCAAGGTCTCCAGACTTGAACCTGGGAATTGTTGACTGATTTTCCTTCTTCAGAATGTTGTTATCGTGGCTGTTATTTTATTTGAAGATACCCACACGTACATTACGAGTGAGTGGGGGAATCCTTCCAATTTCAAATGTATTAATGTTCAAAATAAAATGATTTCAATATCGGTTCGTGAATAATAAGATAGCGGGTTCTTGCTACCAGCTCCTTCGGCTACTTTATATTATTCCCCAATGCCACATACTTAGGTGATAGAAACGACTACTGAGAGGTAGCCTGTAATACATGTACACTTAAGAAACTTATTGATAAAATCAAATAAATAGAAGAATAACTCGACAATCTATATAAGTGGAACGTGGCGTTCTATATGTGGCTGCCACGTGCTGTTGGCTGCAATTACCTTCCAACATAGGTCGGGATGGCCAACTCCCCGTGTCGGAGAAAAACAAACCCTGCTGTGCCGCCACGCATTTGATTTCCTAACTATTTTTTACTCTTTAAGATTAAATAGGATTCAACATCTTCATTACATTAAATATTCTCTTTCTAGCTGAGATCGGTGATACTCGGCTGATATGGTTTATTCAAGTTTCATTAATGCATTGGTTCTCTATATCACAGCAAACTTTCAAATTGTTGAATTGTTGTAGCTAGCATGTTCCAATAGGTTGAATCCATATGGATTATAAAGAAAGAAGAAAGCTCACTGCAATATTTTGTATTCTACTGGTTGCCAACTCAAAGTATACACTTCAGGTTGATATATTGTTGTTGAATATCATTTACATTTCAAATATATCAACGTAGAAAAGATTACCAGAATGATAACCGGAATCGCTGAAATTTCATCAAATTATTGGGCAAAATGAAACACTGCCTGGTACTGCTCCGTGAATTGGAGGATATCCTTCGATAGGATTTGTTGCTACAACACTTCGTCTTAGATCATTAAGAAAAAGGCATCTCCTGATCGTGCAACTGAAAGTTTCTGATAGCTTGCGTCATCATTCGGAATAAATATCAACTGAATGTTGATTTTTAATTATTCTAGAATTGGCTAAATACCCATTATTGATTAATCATGGCTTGAGCTATCAGCAACTTTCAGTAGGTGCTTCTTACAAAATTACCCAACTGATCCCAGTACAATTTCACTTTTATACTATTTTTTTATGTTTGCCAAATGCAAATTGTCATTTTCGTATAGAAATGCACGTTCGTCATGTCTTTATACGAAAGTAGTATACACGTATACTTGTAGATGATTGTGTCAACGAATTATTGTTTAGTTGTCACAGATGAGAACCAAAAAGGTGTTATTATCGAGTGAAATAACAATCCAGAACTTCTCTACCGGGTTTTGTGTTAAGTTTCAGCAATCCAGCATGGATATGATTATCGTGCTGCGCATGCCTTTAGACACGTGTTCATTTGGGCTAAATAACTCCTCGCTCTGAACACTTCAACTCTTGTTGGGAAATTATCAGTTTGAAACCGCCATGCAATAAACGCATTGTTCCTGTGGGCAGAAAATGAATGGAATAAATACCCAAATATGGCCATTTCTTATAAGCATCATGGTTCAGTGGTAGAATGCTCGCCTGCCACGCGGGCGGTCCGGGTTCGATTCCCGGCCGATGCATTTTTTTTTTTTACAATTTTTAAAACTCATTTATATTATTATCGTTTTTTGTATCATTTTGTTCGAAGAACAAACAGGTTCTTCTTGTAGTTATATATAAGAAAGTACTTTTTATTGCAGCGTTTATAAGGATCGGACCGGGGTTACACAGGTATGCGAGAAGATCACCAGACACGGACCAAGCGTCTCCACACAATTAACTCCTGGGAAGAGACCTCGTATACCTATGAGCCCTCTTTATATACAAGCATGGTTACATTCGTCCAATCAGTAGACGGAGAATAGTTCAGAATAGTTCATTGATCAAATACAAATAAACAATTGAGTCAGAACTTTTTGTGTGATGATGTTGTTTAGTTTATTTGGATTGGTCTATATTACCTTGTGTTTGCATATATACTACAGATATATTTTTTATGAAATTTGAAACCATGATATTATTCTCATTTATTAAGGAAAATATTCGTTATAAATGACATAAATGGAGTTAGAAAAAAGCTTGTAAGCGACACATAGAGAGAGGTTTGTTATATAAAGTCTCTGTTTACACTCTCCGCAGTCTATCATCCCCTCAGATTAAACGTTAGAGAACCACAAGTCGTAAAAATGGACTATAAAATGTTAGAATCCTTGGTGCGGCTTATTCTTCACCTTAGAAAGTGCAATATGTGGTGGTTTTACGATAGATTCTTAAAATTATCCATTATATAGAGCGGTGATTTCATTCAAAGTTATATTTTACATAAAAATGGAATAAATGTGCAGTTAATGGCATTCCAGCCATGAAACTAGCTGTTATTTCTAGGGCAGTTTAATGACCCTCGGTGGATAACGGCCAGGATTGATGAAGCGACAAACGGCCAACCACTGGGAGCATTCTGTGGCGATCAATAATCTGCCACATTGAACTGTACTTGTTGAGTCGGTCGAGCCGTCCACGAGGATTTTTTGGATCGGCGGACTGATTTAAACAGGAAAGATTGTGTCGAATTGTTGTTTGTATTTGTTGGGAAAAATTTATAGATTCGTAGAGAAAAGAAGAGAAAGATCCTTTATTACTTAAAGATATAAAACAATAAAAGAAGGACAAAAGATCAAATTATATGTACATCAGCAGCTCACGCCGGCCTGTCCTATCAATTAACCGCTAGCCTACTAACAAACAAACACGGCCGCGCTATAAAGGCAGATATGTCAATTTGCATAGACAATACTAAAACTATGCAAATATATGCATTTAAAATATCGTAAAAGATATCTGCAATTGTCAATTTCAACAGTAAACAGAGTTAGGAAGGAAATTGTGTGCGTGAAATGTCTTCGGGTTACACTCAATATTTTATCTAAATAATCAATCGACTACAGTACTTTTCTTAAAATTTGAAATATTATATACAGGTATAATTTTGAAAAAAGAGAGAAATAAACCGACTTCCTTTCAAGGCTTGATTTCTACAATTCTGAAGATGGGCTTTTTTTTCACCAAATTGCTGTTTAACATGTATATGTTATATATGTATAACCACGCAGAGCAGCAACTCACTTTATTGCATTGTTTATATTGAGTATAAGCTACAGAGCATAGGATTCGTTAGCTTATATATATATGTGTGTGTGAAAACAAGAAAATACATAGAGAAGCTCAAGTTTTGATGTGTCAACTGAAATACTCATGTGAGCGGTTAGGAGAAATGCTCTTTATATTTATATATATTATATAAAAAATGATTTTCTGCTATTGATTTTGTAATAGTTGAGAAATATTCTGCTTTTGTATAAGTGGTTTGTTTGATCATTATGATACTTTTTTGCAATCGTGGGAATAATGAAAATAGTTTTGATCATAAATAGCTTTAATTAAGCTTATGGAATATAAAATACATAATTTGATAAAGTACTACCTATTTTAAGGCGAGTAGAATGAATAAAACAAAAGACTTATTCACATAATTACAGAATATTCGAGCCGGAAAACGGGAAACAACAACAATGGGTTATGTATAAAGGAAAAGCGCAACCCCCTGGCGGTCAATTTAACAAAGTGTTTTATTTTTCTATAAATTATAATCTTAAAATGAAATATTTTATATAAAAAAATATATATATGTTATATTAAACTATTTTATTTAATATGTTATATAAAAATATTATTTTATTTTAAATTATATATTTCATAGAATCAAATACTCTGCTAAATCCACCGCCAGAGGTCATGCTTCCCCTATAAAAACTCGATTGTTGTTGTTCCCCGTTGGTCGGCCCAAAACATTTGTACATTATGTAAATACGCTTTTCATTTTTTTTTATTCTTACGCCTTAAGCCAGGCAGTACTTTTATCAAATTATGTTATTCATATATAATACTCAGCTCAATTAAAGAAATCTATGATCTTCAATATTATTATTCTTTCATTTGTTCGACTGTTCTTCAATATTATTATTCTTTCATTTGTTCGATTGTTCGACCATGACTGCACCACCATAGCATACAAATCAATATGATCCAAAACAACAGAAATCTTATCTATCTTATTTTTTAAAATTTATAAAATATATATGTCATAATTTGTAAATAGCTGTATGCAACCCCTACCCAATATGTATGCAATGTATGTTACAAAGATTTAATAAAGAATAAGGTACCTGGAGGATAGAACGCCTTAGAGAAAGGCCTAGAAAAGAGGCTTAGAAGTGAGCAGAATCATTAGCAAAATTACAGCCAATTTTATTATCGCGAAACTAATAAAAGTTGAGTTCAACGACACAGTATTTCCTGGTCAGGTCAGGACATGTCTTAAGACAAAAGAAGTAGCGTAAACCAACCAGAAAGTAGCACCTCGAAGGTCAGCCAATAGAAAACTGCCACGTCACACCTTTCCACCAATGGGAAAGGAGAAAGGTCCTCGTGTTAAATCGAGAACCGAGGATTGGCAGTTAGGAACACGATCCCACCAAGGTAACACCTGCTCTAGAGATCTCTCTCTCCGCTCATCCCATAGCTAAGTCCAATCACCGCCATGTGAATCGATAGGTCAATAATCAAAAACCGCTCCGCCTTCTCAAGCCTTTCTTTCCTCCAACCAGTTGCCTTTTATTTCAACAATCAATCGTGTCTCCTGGCTTATTTCCCCTGTGTGTAAACCTTCTCACTCAGCCATCACGACTGCGTCATCCATCAACAACAAACATCAATCACCCCGCATATAATATTACGATAGCTATTGAAAGTCGACAGGATCAAGATGGAGAGCAGCCAGGACGCAAGCAAAACAAACGGCAATGACAAACCGAGAAAGAAGAAGCTGGCAAGAAGTGAGGCGACCAGGGCGCCTTCTGGCGGCCATTATATGGCAGATGACAGTGGCCCTCTGACGAGTCAACGCCACGCAAGGTGAGACGGAGTTCCGGAGTCCCACCCCCGGGAGAAATGACGGTCGTGCCACCACCCCAGGCGAGTGTCATCGCGGCCTGACACCGACCACCGAGGAGTCATCCACCGCCATGCCGTATCCATACACCGCACCCGAAAGTAATCCACGCGACCCGGGACAGTGCAAACATTCCCAAACCGATATCCCAGTGCCAGATTTCCCCCCTCAAATCCGCGGACAGTGCAAGCAGTCCCCGAGCCCCAAGCAGCCATCCCAAGACGCCCCAGAGGAAACTGAGGTAGGCACCCCACCCAATGACGTCAAGAAATTGACTTTGGACTTATATCTGATCCAGGACCTACCCCTTTAACCATGTATCCAACCTTGTATCCAATGAATGCACGCACGGGCTAGGCCAAACCTGTCCGAAAGGACTCGCACAGCAACCAAAGCTTTCATACATGGCAACCCTTGCCTGCATTCATTAACCCAACCCCAACTCTTTACATGCATCATTCTAACCCCGCACCCCAACTTCTTTCCTAAAACCCAATTACCATTACTATATGCCCTCAACTCACAAAGCCACAACGGCTTCAACCTACAATCCCAATAATGCCCAAAAACGTGTCCGTACAACAGCACAGCTCACACACTTACCACAAAGTTCATACGTAACTATACGTCGTCACGCAACAATCACACAAATGTACCTCACAACAAAACACAGACAACATCCATCCAACAGGACGGTTTTCACGCTAACAACACGCGCACCCATACGTCACCACACAACGGTAACCCACACCACCAGCGCAACAAATACGCACAACCCGCACAACAAGCGCGACACTCGCGCCAAAAGACGACAACAACCAGTAAGCGCATGCCCAACCGTTAATAATGAAACAATCATCTCGTCTACCCAAAACACTAAAAATTTTCACATTAAAAAGTGCCATATTCCCTAACAATAAAAATTTCGATATATGTTCGTACAACCAGCACCCATGACTTTAATAAATTTGTTACCATAGTGAGAACAGGTTAAATTTTGTACAAACAAAGGCTTCACGTGACACCTTCTCATTTACAATCTTTTTTTATTCGTGTCACAGGTCACACCACAAAACTTTTTCACTTCAGGCCAAAGACGCCTTCACCACGCCTGTGACACTTCTCAACTCAAAACGTGTCCACGTCGAAAGCCTCACTTTCACTCAATTCCACTCTAATATCACTGAATAGCATTTTTACTAAAGTCACAACAACCACTCGATTTAATCAATAGATACAATATCCGGATTTTCAAAATACAAATAATGCCGAAACTACACCAACTCATCTCTTCACAATGTTATGGGCAGAACATAATACACGACAATACAAAAACAGGTAAAAACCTGTCCCACCTGCCGATTCTCTAGAAGTATCGACGAATCCAACCAACACTACGTAAAACACCGACCCAACCTACAAAACAAAACAGAATTCGTGCACAAAGCATGTCGCACACCCAGTGCAGCCAATGCGAAATTACACCACCTACAACAGATATAAAACGATTGCACATTTCCACTTAAAACAATGACTACCATTTCTTCAACAAAAACGATTTACATCATTCTTCCCAGATAGAAGAAGCTAGAAAATTAACAAACCAGTGCCGAAAGTAAGAGATTCAATTAGCACAAAGTCAATTAGACGGAGACAGGAAACGTAGCTCCGCGAGGGCCATAAATTCGAGCAGCCAGCTAATGCAAATAGAGGGTGAGGTCCCCCGTTTCCGGATTTCCAATTACCCCGCCCGGTCTTGGCCAACACATAAAAATAGGTCACCGCTTTTTCCCATCCAGATTTCTCCATGTCAACAATCTTGGATTCCAGTTCGAGCCTGCGTATCGACTCTTACAAATACAATTCCACACACACAAGACGTCACACACATCTAAATGAGTTCACATCCCTATTAAAATTAATTTTCATTAAATTTTACAGACTTCCAAAAAACGTTACATATTCCACCTAAACGTAGATATCAAAGTCAAATATGAACACGGTTCACGCATATTACCACTTTAAATTTGTTAGGATTTTAAAATAACTAAGCTATTCAAGCTTACGTTTTCTCCCAAAAGGGATTAAACGACCTTTTAGAAGGATCGAGATTCTCCTCGAATCCTGTATTCAAGGTATTAATATAGGTACCGATACCCAATATATAAAGTGGATATTGGGCGAGCACATCTTAAGTGCCCTAGGGGATCAAATAAAAACCCCTAGAACGCATTAAGGCTTGAGACAAATTAAAAAACGACACTCGGCTTTTGAGATCTCGAAAAAACAATAACACAAGACAAAAATACACACAAAGGTTATATAGATTTCCATGTCTACTGTACACATAGCATAAAAGCGCACTTGAGGATTAGGATCACGTTTCCGCCTAAGTGTCGCTACAGAAGAGACAAAAAATTTATAGGGCATAATTAAGCAATTAAGACATCTAGATCAGGGCATGTAGATACAAAAAGGGTTCAAACCAATACACCTTATTGTTTATATATTAACCATTTTCCACTATTTTTTTTTCAAATTAAAATTAAAATATTTAACCAATATAGCAACTTATTCAATTTATTATCACTTTTAACCATTAATTACTATTTTATGTACCACTTAGTTATATTATCGTAGCTTCATATATCAACGAAAACTCATTGGTTTTCGGTTAAACTTAAGACATTAAGTCATCCTTTATTTTTGAAAAACCTTTTCATTTTTTCCTTTTTTTGCAACCAAGCATTCAACTTTGATTTCGCTCAACATTTCTTTTATTTTTATTTTTGATACCTCATGAAATTTCCTCGTTTTCTTTCCCAAACTCGAGTAAAAAGTAATTAGGCATTTTTTCCTTTGTCACTCATGCAACAAAACATTTTTTTTTCCTTTCTTTTTTTTTTACGCAACAAAGCATTTTTTTCTCTCTTTTCAACCAAGCATTCAACTTTGATTTCGCTCAACATCTCTTTTATTTTATTTTGATTTCAAAATACCTTATGAAATTTCCTCGATTTCTTTCCCAATCTCGAGCAAAAATTAGTTAGGCAATTTTTCCTTTTTTTTGTACCGTAGTACTCAACATATGATGCACCTTTATAAAAATTTTGATTTCTATTAACTATAGACCAAATATATTTCATTACACTACATTTTTTAAAAAATTCTCTTATATCCTTATCAATTTTGTATATAACCTCCCTATAATCAATTAATTTTCGCCCAAAATTATTTTCTTTGATGTAAAGAACTTATTCAGACTAAAACCCCTTCATAAATTCTTCACATGTAGGGGGCGCATCTGTCATAATTTGTAAATAGCTGTATGCAACCCCGACCCAATATGTATGCAATGTATGTTTCAAAGATTTAATAAAGAATAAGGTAACTGGAGGATATAACGCCTTAGAGAAAGGCCTAGAAAAGAGGCTTAGAAGTGAGCAGAATCATTAGCAAAATTACAGCCAATTTTATTATCGCGAAACTAATAAAAGTTGAGTTCAACGACACAGTATTTCCTGGTCAGGTCAGGACATGTCTTAAGACAAAAGAATTAGCGTAAACCAACCAGAAAGTAGCACCTCCGAAGGTCAGCCAATAGAAAACTGCCACGTCACACCTTTCCACCAATGGGAAAGGAGAAAGGTCCTCGTGTTAAATCGAGAACCGAGGATTGGCAATTAGGAACTCGATCCCACCAAGGTAACACCTGCTCTAGAGATCTCTCTCTCCGCTCATCCCATAGCTAAGTAGCTACTTGTATGTTTCAAAGATTTAATAAAGAATAAGGTAACTGGAGGATAGAACGCCTTAGAGAAAGGCCTAGAAAAGAGGCTTAGAAGTGAGCAGAATCATTAGCAAAATTACAGCCAATTTTATTATCGCGAAACTAATAAAAGTTGAGTTCAACGACACAGTATTTCCTGGTCAGGTCAGGACATGTCTTAAGACAAAAGAAGTAGCGTAAACCAACCAGAAAGTAGCACCTCCGAAGGTCAGCCAATAGAAAACTGCCACGTCACACCTTTCCACCAATGGGAAAGGAGAAAGGTCCTCGTGTTAAATCGAGAACCGAGGATTGGTAGTTAGGAACTCGATCCCACCAAGGTAACACCTGCTCTAGAGATCTCTCTCTCCGCTCATCCCATAGCTAAGTCCAATCACCGCCATGTGAATCGATAGGTCAATAATCAAAAACCGCTCCGCCTTCTCAAGCCTTTCTTTCCTCCAACCAGTTGCCTTTTATTTCAACAATCAATCGTGTCTCCTGGCCTATTTCCCCTGTGTGTAAACCTTCTCACTCAGCCATCACGACTGCGTCATCCATCAACAACAAACATCAATCACCCCGCATATAATATTACGATATATATAATATCGTTGATAGAATTTCAAAATTTATAAATCTGTTATTCAATTTAAGCGTATGAGGTTTGTTTTATATATATTTAATGAAAAATTAGCATATAAGAAAGAAGAAAAAAAGGAACACCAGCAAAGCTACGACTGTTAAACGTCATAGTCTGGGTAAAGTAAAAAAGGTATATAAGGTGGATTAAAAATTACAATTGGTATATTCTGATTTCTTAGAAACAGTATTTCAAGTAAGGTTAAATGAAATAACTTTCTAAACAAATCTATACATTCGGGCAGATACGTACACGGATAAATCCCGGGTATCCAGAGTAGATCCCCAAGGAAAATTTCCACAGAGAATAAATTCTGATTATAAGCAAAAGAGTATTTAACAATTGAATTATAAACACGAAATATCTTGTTGACTTTGCTTAGAAATTTTAAAGATACGAATCCCAAGGAGATTGATCAACAATTATTTGTATTTTTATAATAGAATGAGAAAAAAAAAGAACTTATTATAATAGTAAACAAAAAAAGAAAAACTTATCTCTTTTTACGGTTTGCGCCTATTTTCTTATGATCTTACACACACGATTGATGATGACCAATTGATTAATCAAACTCAATATAAATAAAACACATCTATCATCAGAAATGCTAGACCGTGACGGCGGGCGGCTGGCTTCGGCAACACTGGAGCTGACGTCACTTCCTGTTGATGTAACCTGCAAGCGGCGTCGCCACGCTGACTTATTCTCTTTCTCCATGTTTACTATTTAATCTATATATAATCCTTTTACCTTGTAGTTAATTAAATAATAATTAACGTTAAGCGCTGTGTGTAATCAAATTGGAATACAACAAGAAATTGATAAAATTCAAGAATACAAACGCACTTGTTTTAAAACAAAGCAATTTAGTGATGATGAATATATAAAGTAAAATTTGAAGAAAAAATCTACGATTTGATATTTGAATGAATTGAAAAAAAATTATATACATATAAAAACTAATATTTAGAGAATAAAAATATATTCGAGTATATAGATTGCTATTAATGATATTGGAATCAGATTACTGAAATATGACAGATAAATTTAAATATTTATTGACTTTTGGCAGCTTTTGGCTTGTAAAAATTATTAAAAAGCAAATTAGCGATAATAAATAAAAATATTGAAATTTGAAGGTAAGAAATCTACGATTAGAAAATTGAATAAATTAAAAATGAATATAACTACTAATATTTGGAAAATAAAAATAAGTGTAACACACATGAAGCAAACAAATAACGAAAAAAGATTGGTATATAAATACCTATGTATAGATTAGTATCTTTGTAGGAGAAAGGGATTGCTTAAAACTTTACAACTAAAAACTCTGTTAGTGTATTATCTATTAAGAAAAAGGCATCTCCTTATCGTGCAACTGAAAGTTGCTAATGGCTTGCGCCATCTATCGGAATAAATATCAACTATTCTAGTTGATTTTTAATTATTCCAATGTATTATCTATCTATATATGTTATAATTATTTTTTTTGTTTTGTTGTTGAAAAGAGGTGCAGTCGTGAAAAAGTAAAGATAATTATTTACCTTTCAAGTAGATTTTATTTTGAATTACTTGAAGTAAAATTACACATAAAATTATTTATCACAGCAATATAGAATTTGAAGTAAACGAAAAATTGCGTTACAAATTTCAAAAATAAAACTACAACCTTTCGCAATGAGTTTCTTTTATTATAAAAGAAACTCATTGCGAAAGGTTGTAGTTTTATTTTGAAATATAGAATTTATAGAATGTGAATTCTATAATCGTGATTTAAAAAAAAAAAATAGGTAGGGTTAAATATACATATTTACAACAATAATAATTAGAGTGTTATCTTCTAAATCTATGGTCAAAAATATAGAACAGTCAATGAATGAAAATAAAATATATGTTTTTTTTTTAAATAAAATATTTGCATTTTAGATTATATAATATACTAGCGGATGTACCCGGCTTCGCCCAGGTTTTTCTCGAGGGAATGTTTGTAGTCTAGTAATAAGAAAATATACTACACCTAAAAACTATCAGAGAAAAGAGAAACCACGGAAGGTGAACAGAAAAATGCTTACAATGGATGTTATGTTTACGATATCAAGTTAAATAAAAACAAAGATAAAATTTGCATATGTTGGTCACTATAAATTTGTATATTTGTTAGGCGAAATTAGAAACATGATAAAACAATTGGATATTTAAAAACAAATGTAGAAATAAAAGTTGAAGTATAATAAACAATGTTAAAGATTAGTTTTAATTATTAATCAAGATTGTGTGTGAATATGTGAGAAAGATGTAATATCGTTGTTGTTTTCTTGGCCGACTATTTTACATATGGTGTTATCTTAAAATTGCTTGTTTTGAATATTTTTTAGATTGAGATTATTAGCTAGTATGTAAAAAAATTAACTCTGTTGAAATTTAATTTTGTATTTATATATAAATAAAATTAACTCTGTTGATTTTTTTCGTATTTAATCGATAACAGCGTAGTTACGCATGTTAATGTTAGGAAATATATTTTGATGTTAAGCAAAACCTGCTCCATCTCGTTTTACATAAATGTTGAAAATTTGGTTGAAATTGATGCATTGTAACGAAAGTTTTTAGTGATGTCCACTTATGAAATTTCCATTTTATTAATATAGATATATATACAGTCGACTCTCGATAATTTGAAACTCAAGGGACCAGAGAAAAATCAAGTAAACAAGAGTTTGATCAAATTCCGTGATTTATTATTTTAAGCATTTGTACAGTTATTCACAAATGTTTATTTGTGGTAAGATACTATTCCTTCAACTTCAAATTACCAAGAGGACCAATTAATATTGCTTTTATTCAACTTATCGAGTGTTTTTAAGGAACCGGGAAACATTTCAAATTATCGAGATATTCAAATTACCGAGAGTCGATTGTATATATATATTTAAATAAATAATTAGAAAGATATATTGATGGATATAATAGAAATTAAAAATTACTTCATCAGTTTAGAAGTTAATTTAGTACCCACATATATCCATAAATAGCAAACGAACAAATGCTAACTTCTTTTATAATAAAATATATTAATTAATATATAATTATCAAAATTTTGGCTAAATCATTTTATACAGTTGACATGTGAATTAAGAATTTAATAACTTTATTATTCAAATTTCACAAAACAGTTAGAATATAAATATTTTTATACCCAAGAGGCAATAGTATATGATGGCAAAAAAAGTTCTTAAACAAAAGAGAGCTATTACTTTAATAGATTTCAAGACATCAGAACTTCATTTTGTTAACAGGTTTCTAGAAGCGAGTGATAAACCTTTGTTCTAAATGAAACAAATCCTAGAAATTTCACAACCTGAATAAAACAGTTTAATGACCCCTCACTTCTATGTACGTATTTTCATCTGTTTTCTACAGAGGGGTGATTTAAAATGTACCGATAGGAATAGGTTCTACACATAAAAGCGAAAGAAAAAAATATTTTATGATTTTTTTCTCAAATTGAGTCATTTTCGAGTTATGGAGATGGCATTCACTTTATTGTTATTTGCCACTCTAATTAATCCATATACTATATTTCAAAAATATAATGTATTTTTACTTTTACACTTTCTTTAAAATATTATTGTTATTACTGTTATATATTTTTAGCACCCTCCGTCTCCCTCGCGCGTGTCATACTATTATTTCTATAAGCACATAGGGCGCCTCTCCCGTCAAATTAAACATCAAAACTAAACGCCATCTATTGACAGTCGCCGTAAACAAGCGGCCTCTGATCGGTGACTTATAGATCTTTTAGATCTATTTCCTCCTTGGGAAAATTTCCAACTATTATTTCTGTTAGAAACATTTACAACTATCAACGAATTAAGTTTACAAAATTTAACACTAAATTTTCTAAGTCCTTAACAAATGCAGGGGCAAAGATTTGTTTATATTTTATCTAAGCTATCAGACCACGCAATAATTTCTGCCAATTTACATATTGTGATTATGCATTGCTATTCATTATGGTAACGAGCAGATATGCAAATGTATGCAAATCTAAATGGTGGGGAAGACCCACGGTATTACTAGAAGCGATATCAGGATATAAAACATCATGCAACATCGCTTTGTGTTGTGTGAAATGAGGGTACAGACATCACGGAGAGACAGGGACAGATCATGACATGACCAACATCCAAATTTTGTACATAGAGGTTTTGAACATTGATTACACAGGTCTACAAAAAAAAACTTTTTTTTTTGCACAAGAGAACCTGATGGTGTTTCTAGTGTAACTTTTCATGCTGAACTCAAATATCTAATCAGAAATTTCCCATCACGTATGGTTTTTGCGTGACGGTCTTTTTTTAGTATTGGGATAAATACATGCATCCAACATGAAAGAGACTTACGAAAACATGAAACTGCTTTTGAAAAAGATAGAATATGAAAGATACAGTTGGAAAATATGCAGCGATTTGAAAGTCGTTGCTCTCTTGCGTGGATTACAGCTTGGATATACAAAATTTTGTTGTTTTCTATGTGAGTGGGATAGCAGAGATAGGGAAAGGCATTACATTAAAAAAATCTGGCAAAACCGTAAAATCTTTACTCCAGGATATAAAAATATTGCAAATCTACCCCTGATCGATTCAGAAAATATTTACTTACCACCATTACATATTAAACTGGGATTAATGAAGAACTTTGTCAAGGCAATGGATCGAAATGCCAGTGGATTTGCCTACCTAAAACAAAAAATTTCTAGTATAAGTGAAGCGAAGATTAAAGAAGGCATTTTCGTTGGACCTCAGATTCGAGAATTGCAGCAGGATGGAAATTTTCAAAATAGTTTGAATGAAGTTGAAGCAGCAGCATGGAATTCCTTTAGAAACGTTTGCAAAAACTTCTTAGGAAGTGTCAAGGTTGAAAATTACCGAGACATAGTTAATGATCTGTTGCTTTCCTACAAGGCACTGGGATGTAACATGTCCCTCAAGATCCATTTCCTGCATTCACATCTAGATTTCTTTCCAGACAATCTTGGCGCATTTAGCGATGAGCATGGTGAGAGGTTTCATCAAGATATATCAAGCATGGAGAAGCGGTACCAAGGTAAATGGAGTCCTGTTATGCTTGCCGACTACTGCTGGACACTCAAGAGGGATCTACCACAAGCAAAGTATAGAAGAAAATCCACTGTCACTGCTTTTCAATAAATAAATGTTTCGTTCATATATGCCTATATATTAACAAGATTTCCAAATTTCAAGTAGGTGTATCTCAGAAATATTGCGTAATAGAAAAAAACTAATGGTATATTTGGATTCAGGACATGTAGATAAGATGCTATTTCTTTGTGGACAAAGAAAAATATTTTTTGATAAACCAGTTACGTGACATTGTTTGCATTTTTTACTGTATTTTTCCCAATACTAAAAAAAGACCGTCACGCAAAAACCATACGTGATGGGAAATTTCTGATCAGATTTTTGAGTTCAGCATGAAAAGTTACACTAGAAACATAATCAGGTTCTCTTGTGCAAAAATCTTGTTGACCAGTGTTATTGGAACCTTATTTTTCAAACAGTATTCCTCCAATAATGACAGTCCTTTTTTATTTTTGCATTCAAATAAAAATAAAAATTCAGATTCATTTTAAAACGTCAATGACTTAAAGGTAATTCTTTTGGCCTTCAATCTATATTAAATATTTGCCTTTATAACGCGTAATGTATTTGAAATAGTTCTCTATCTCTCCTTCTATATATACGAAAGTCATTATCTCATTGAATATTCAAATATAAAGATAAAATGTTCATAGAACATATATTTTCAAGTGTAGAACCTACCAAATTCTGAAGTTTGAATGTATTTGTTATAACCTTATATATACACATATATGTACTAAATATGTCAATATACACAACATTTTGATATGCACAATTAATATAAATAGTGTAATAGCCCTAAAATGCATATACGATGTTTTGTCTTATTTTTTAAGAAGGTAGAAGAGCTTTTTTTTTTGCAAAGGAATATCATACACTAATCAAGTTACAATATATGCATCTATGTTAATATAGGAATCTAAATCTGTAAGTCCAGCTGTTTAGCAATCGAATTCTAAATTACTAAATGAATTTATAATAGGTTTTTATTTGACTCTCTTTTTTCGGGCCTTGTTTTCTATATTTATTTGCTATAATTTTGTTATTAAAAAGTTCAAATAAAATTTAAAACTACATTATTGATATTCCAAACTAGTTTTTCTTTATATATCCCTTAATATTTAGGCTCATATTATATTGAAAGGTTATATAAAATGGATCATTTTGCGTCGGAAACAATATAGAGAGAAACTGGCTGCCTTCATAAATATGTCTTCAAAAGACTAAACAGAATAATTCGGTTAATTCAAATTGAGAGGAATGGGTTCTGTCGATAAAGGTTAAGTAGATATTATAGTTTTTATAATGCGTTCTCTCTCCGGGAAATTTAACAAAATGGTTAAAATAAAAAAAATAAAAACTTTCTTTCTACTGTACTTACTGCAATGAAAGATATTAGTAAGGCTGTGGCTCATCTGTAGGGAAATCCTTCCTGTGGTTTAGCAAATTTAATCAACACAAATTCTCTTAAAGTCCTACTACTATATTTTATGATTCTGTTTATATATGCTACGCTGAGGGGTGGAATCTTAGGTATGGTTATTCAAACAAACTATGGACATTAAAACAGTAGAATTACATATAAATATTTGCATCGAGCAATGTTATTCTTAAAACAATAAGGACAAGGCCAATTAGACCTAAACTAAACATAATACAATAAGGCGCAAACAATCTATATATAAGATATAATATCATCATACCACTAATTTCTATTTTTAATGCTACTTTCCTAGACACTTATGGACCATAGTTTGATTGAATATTATATCTAAGATTCCACCCCTTATAGCGTAGCATATATAAAAAAGCTTCGCCAAATACAGTATTAGAGCTCTAAAAGCGGTTTGGTGAATCAAATTGTTAAATATACTGGAAGGGTTCCCCACTAATAAACCAAGAGCTCTCCCAATATTTTCATCGCAGTAAGGGCATTATATAAAGTTTGCTTCATTCGATTTTGAAAAAAAAAACATTCGTGTTTAAAATTAATATTATATTTTATCTCTCTCTTCTGCAAACATAAATTACTTCAAATAATTTCAGGCATTCTCAAATGGTGGAGACGACGTTTTAAAATACTCGGTCAAAAGAGGATACTAATACCTAAAATAATCTAAAAGACAAAAGCTATCTTATCATGACACCTTCTATTGAGGGGATTGAAATTAAATGTTAAAAAAAATATATTTATAAATATATTTACCTATTTAAAAAATTTCAGATAAAATTAATCTCGGTTCTAGATTTATAAGATTCCTTTCGCATTTTATATAAAATTAGAAAATTAAATTTATATCAAAATTGTTTAATGGGATAAATTTAAGGCTGTTTCATTAGACAATAACTTGGCCATTCCGGATAAAAAGCACAACGGTATATTGTCTAAGCAGGTAAACTGATGATATTGCAATAATGGGTTCGGTTCTTGAGAATCCTTCTACCTCCCGAATTCCCAGTAGGAGCACAAAAAGACAAACAAACAGATGACTAGGGAAACCTCTCAATACGGAGCAAGGTGGAATTATACGCCGAGGAATTGTTGTGCTTCTATTAATTGTTTCGCTATTGATGTTGATACCCTAATATATTTTACGACAAATAACCTTTTCCGTGTATTATGTCTTGTAATATTTATGCATCGACAATTACTATACGAGTATATTATATAATAGGGGTTCCCGATACGCTGAACTTTACCTACACAGACCGTACAAATTAGTGTCTAGCAGTTGTAAACCAGAATTCTCCGTACTAGGCTTAGGTATAGAGACTGGTTTATGAAAAATTAGGATATGACTTCCAAAAACCAATAGAGCTCTATTTTACCAATCTAAATAATAAGCTAAGAGATGTGCTGAATTGTTCCATAAAATAATTAAAGCCAATTTAATAGTTCATTCACTATTTCCTTATGAATAGATCAATATACGCGCACCTTATATCCCCAACAATAACATTTAAAACAAAAATATTTTTATCAAGACATGAAAGAAGCAATATCTGTGCAGACAAAAATAGGAAGTTCAGAGCAAGGTTATCTACTTGGTCATACGTTACTACAAACTGAGCTCATCCAAGACAATACAGCAGTTTTTGGATGAGTTGCAGTTACTACAAAACCCGAATTCAGTACTGTGTGATAGTAGCTCATGCTATGAGGGCTTGCTCCTACTGTAAAATCTGAGTAAAACTCACACTTATACATTCTTTGGTTATAATTATAGAATAATTTAAAGGGCCTTTCAAACCTGGGAGCTACTTCTCTAAAAAGAACGTTCAGGCCATCAGACATTCAAGCTCATCTCTAGAATATACTCGCAGGGTAAACTGAGTATACTTGCTATATACAAGCTGATTTGTTCTACACTGCTTCTCAACGCCACTTAGCTAACCAATATGCAGTTAATCTGGAACCGTTGCGGTCGGTGGGTTCACAAATTTGCCGACCAATCTCCGCTAATGACAAGATGCACCGTTTGCCTTTATTGGTGGGCGGGACGCCTGCGCTGGCCAGATATTTTAGTATGCTGTTGTTGGGTGTTATTGATGAACCTCGCCCAAAGTATTTTGTGTATGTCTTTAATTCGAATATTTATCTCGGTCCCTAGAATTTCAATAAATAGAATTTACGTTTTTAATTCGAAATTTTGAATAATTCTAATTTTATTTGGTATTTCGGGCTTCGAATTATTCAAATTCTCTCCACTGTATATATTATATAGAATAGAGAGAGTGATACTGACTGTGGTAATGCTAATAAACACGCTCAAGATTTCTTTACTAATTTGTTCATATTTTCATTCAAAGTGATATATATATAGGCTATATTGAGGAATAATTAACAAATAAACATTTAATCAGATCAAATTATTCTAGATACCAAATAATATTTATCACAGCCAGTAACAAAATAGAATATATATATGTTTATTGTTGATTTTTTTACCATGAAAAATATAAGCTACTTGAAAGTCAAAAATCTATATAGGAATTTCTTTATAAAAGAGGATAGAAGAATACCGCCCTAACAAAAGCTGGAAACTTTGAATGGACTGCCAGGTATTGTTTGGGAATTTAAAGGAAGGTATAACAATTCTACTGAAGGCCACAAACTCCATACTGGACAACACCCAATTTATGGCGGATTTGGGGATTTGTTGTGTATTTTAGAAAAGGACTTTGATCAAATTTAATCAATTATCTTAGTGAAGTTCTATTGACCTCAGAATAAAGGTGATCGGGCTAGCTCTCATGTCAATAATATATTGTAGCCCACCATGCACACTGACTAAAAGCCGAAAATATCAAAATTTCGTTGAAGAAATATTTTGTCTAATTCTTTTTCAAATATATAGGAATATTTATTTATTTATTTTTTGCTTATCCCTAGTACACGTAGTACAGGCCATGATATTCATGGTGGGTAGAAGTTGGCGACTGCTTTTACTGCAAGTGCACAACATGTCTACACATGTGAAAAGCAGTTCGACTTTGCACTTTAAAATGTGCCAGAGCCCGTTTTGTTACTTGCACTCGCTGGTAGGGTTGGACTTTTGCAAGAATCGAGGGCCAATGGAGCTTTTTTTCAATCATAAAAAAGTGCCCAATGCGAGAATCGAACCCGGGTCGTAGTGGTCGAAAACCAACGGTTTAGACCATCCTTCCACCTACCCCCTTAGGAATATTTATACTAATACTAATCGAAATATAATAAATATTAGAATGACTTAGTTTATTAGTAGTCAAACTTTCAAAGAGATTTTTCTGGCAAAACTTATAGAAATATGAGAAACTGATATGCTAAGTCTTCTAAAAAATTACCCTTTTCACGTTTAGTGTAAGTGTAGGACTTAGTTCCATTACGTAATTGAATGATGTGCTGCGCATAATAATTGCGTATCTTCAATTTACCAACTATCCTATCACTATCCTATCACATACATCTGTAGTTACTCGCTACGATAGGATTCTAACATTTAATATACGCTAGTAGTCAATTTTATAAAATAAGATTAATCTTTTCAAAAGGACAATTTACTTATTTTAAAACATAGTTAATTTTATTTTGAAAATAGAGCAATCCATAAATAAATATTGAATTAAAAAGGCATATATTGGATAAAAATATGATTTATTTTACCTTCAAAATTATATTTTGATTCAATATATGCCTATGTGATGATTTAAGACCATGGAATTGTTGTAAATAGTCTAGATATCTCCTACCACATGTCCCACCCCATGACTGTATATAACTTCTTATGTACTGCACATAGAAAACCTCAACTAACATCAATCTGTACCGCGTAAGAATCTAATAAAGTATCGCAACTGTACAGATAGAAGGAATGGAGACTAACAGGGGAAGATTAAGGTTAAAACTAATCAGGCTTAGGTGAGAGTAGAAGTCAAACCTAAGAAGTAGGCCTAGAAGAGAGCCCGACTATTAATAAAGTCACAGTTAACCTTCTGACCCCGGAAACCCTGCGAGCTAAGTTTAAGCCAATATTTCCTGACAGTACCGGGCGTATCTGATATCGCAGAAGTTATAAAAGTCGAGTAACGCCCCGTACTTCCTGGCCAAGACCGGATATATCTTCCGTCAAAAGCAGCACCAAAGAAAGCCGCAGGGCCAATCAGAAGACATCACCTAAATAGGTCAACCAATAGAAAAAGGCCACGTGGCATGGTCCCGCCAATTGGGAAAGAATCACCTAAATAGGTCAGCCAATTAGAAAGAAGCAAGGTCGTGGTGTTAAATCGAGAAGCAAGAATAGTTAGTCTACGTTTGGATCCCAACGGTAACACTTGCTCTAAAGATCTCCCTCTCTCCTCATCCCATTCCTTCTTGACGTCAGACGCTTTTAGTGGAATCTCTGTTTGTTTATTTCACCTTTGGCCAAGCTGTGTCGCCTTCCACCACGACTGCACGGTAGAGTTGACATCGAGGGTCGTCTAGCATCAGGTAACACTGGTCCCAGAGGTCCCAAGATATCACACCTATTTAATTAAAGTCAATTTTATGTAAGCAATAATTATCCAGAAATTATTTTAAAAGGCAAAAATAGAATTCAGGTAAAAAGTTGCTCGTAAGCTTGCAAAACCAGAATTAAAAAAAAAAACTTTTTACCTGAATTCTATTATTCCCTTTTCAAATAGTTAATTTTAAAAAATGATATTTCCTCAGGCAAAATAATTTTATTTACATGGCTATATTTTACTCAAAATCAAAGTTTTATGTTTGATATAACACAGGTTACAAATGTCTTGCAAGATATTTTTAAAAGGGGGGGGGGTTCTATAGAAATAGATATTTCGCTTGAAAAACCACTTTGAAAAAATAACTTTTTATTATTATTTTTTTGGTCTAAGAAAAATTTCAAAAGTTTTCTTCTAATTATATCAATTCCCTTTGGAGTTCTTCAGAACGATTCGTAGCTTCAGCTTCACAACAAGCTTCTTTACTTCTATTTTGTTTGTTTCATCTATTTATTAGCTGTAATTTTCCATCATGTTGTACTTGACCATATCATTAATTTCAATTCTTTATAAAAGACGCAATGCTTTGATGATTCACCTTAATTTGTGTTTTCTTCTTGGTTCCTATTCATATTTTAAAAAGCAATTTTCTTATATCTAAATTTTCAGTTTTTAATGACAATTATTTTTATTTTTCGATAAATCGAAAGATTGATTATTTGAAACCTAAAGTTATAATATATAATATGAAAAATAATTTTAAAAAATGAAATAATAAAAAAAGCTCATGTGCTTGTGGTCAGGATATGCCTTTTTTGATTTTTAATAATATTGAATTTGTGTGAAATTTAATTCAAGGAAAATAACTCTCTCAATATTTTACAATTCTGGCGACATATTTTGTCTTTTATATCTAGATATCCAGAATTTTCCTTTAGCAGCAGTTTATTTATCGACTAAGCTAGGATCGATCGTTTCCCATACCCTATTTTGTACGAGAGAAGCCTTGGCTTTTAAAGATAAAGCATGGTAATTTTAATCGTTTAATTTCGTAATTTTAAAATCCTTCATGTATTTATTTTAAATATCGTGTTACCTTTTATATGCCTTTCTACACTTTCAAAGATTTTTTTTTGGAAATGGGTATACAGGAAAACGTATGGAATATATTTGTCTAGAGTAAGAAACTTTATTTTCTGGAGATAAAAGTAGTCAACAATTTCGTTTGAAATTCTCTACCACTTTAAGAAGGGCGACTCTGAGTTGCTGAAACGTCAGATATAATAAACTTTGTTGCTGAATCTTGAAATAAAGATAAACATAGCTTATGCAATTAGGAAATTATTCGTTAAACTTTAAATTTAAGTGTCGTCTGATTTTTATATTAGTCTATCCCAAAAATACATTCTCCTCATGAAGGAAAAAGAAAAGAAAATGCTTAGCCATTACTTTTATTAGAAAAAAAAAATGTTTTATTTGGAAAAATAATAAATAAAAAACAATTATATTACTTTATTCAAAGACATTTTATGGTAATCAGAAGGAAGATAGAATTTTAAAAGGTATGTAACACAGTCAGTGTTCAAAAATAATAAAATAAAGGTTTATTATAACAGACTTTATATATTCGAAACTATTATAGACACGTAAGATTCTTTTGAAAATTAAAGAAATTCTACTGCCCTTACTGCAATGCCTTACATATAGTCTAGATTTTTTGTGTATGTGTAAATAAATTCAGATTTATAAATTTATATTCTTACAGTGTTATATAACTCACTTCTCTTGATAGATAAATAATATTTGTTACTAGAAGCTTGAGTTTCGATATGTTATCATTTAGACCTCCCTGAGCGTCCATAAGGGTCCATCCTCTCTACAACGTCTACTCTATGTTCTGTAAAATCAGCTTCTCCTCAGTATTTATCTCATCTTCCTCCCCCTTTAAACAACTCTATTGGGATAAATATATAAATCATTTTCCCTTTAATCGTTTCTTACATATTCATCATCTGAAATTGTTTTTTATTTTGGAATACAAGTTTTAAACTTGTTATGTTTTTTACTGAGTAAATTATGTAATTTTTAAAACTTATCTATATATATATATACATACATACATATATATATATATATATATATATGTGTGTGTGTGTGAAAATATTACAAATGTGGAATATTCTTAATATATATCACATATTATGAAAGAGCTCTGTGACCCCTCTCATTCAATTGAACAAATCCTTTATTTGAAGAAACCTTCAAATGAATTCAAAAGGAGAGAGAGAGAAGATTAAAAATTGTTTTACTGACATCAGCCAATGGTTAATAAAAAGAGAAACAAAAGCCGTACTCCAATTTTGGAGGAGAGTCGTTCAAAGGAAACAAGATGAATTACCAGAAAGCGGGTAAAAATAATCAATTTTTTTACCTAGATATCTAGATAAAAAATATTCCTCACTTTGTGGTAGAAAGGGTCACGTGATATACTTTCCTCTTTTTTTATTAGAACAAGGTAAATATAAGAGAAAACTAATTGAAATTCTTCCATCGTCTGATTCATTCACTGATCTCCATTTTTAAATCCAAACACGAAACTTCATAATCTTTTTTTCAAACATTTCTACAGAAATAATTGATATTATCTTAGGTCACTGTGCCTCTCTTCTTCTGAAATGTTATCTTTTAGTTGCCGTGTGACATAGGAGAGGAAATTATTCATTAATATCTATATATTTCTGTTATTGGTTTAACGCCCTTTTATTCATTATTACTAGGCTCTGAATTAAGGATCGTTGCCTTATCTTTCATTAAATAAATACGATCATCAAAATTATATTTTCAAATGGATATTAGGACAAAATATAACGCATAAGCGTATATTTGGTTACAAACTAAAAATATATTTAATCGTAATAATAAATTATTACTGAATCAATAAGAGAAAATGCATTTAAAAAACTTCCTTTTTATTTCAACTCAAGGTTTACAGATGACCGCCTCAAGGACAAGATGAGGAAGGACCTACTAGTATGACAAATATTAGAAACATAAATTTAAAAAATAATAAAACGATAGTGAGAGATAAAATTGTGTAATCATATATTGGGGCAATAACTCTTCAAACTTAATTCACATCAGAAAATGTTTGACACCGATTTTGAAATAAATATATAAATCTATTAAATAAATGCTGCTTAAATTTATTCACGTTTTCCACACTTTTTAGTAAGGAGAGCGGGGTTAAAAACGTGTAAAATCCTTCTGGAAATGGCGAATTCTGTATGGTAATAGAAATAATAAACTACCAATTGGTTGTTATTAAACGAATATGACAATATTCAACCAATAATATATTTAAATATCGACCTTTCAGTAACTCGCTGTCTCTCTTCTCAAGAGAATGTGAATTCCTACTTTGGAAATATTGAAAATAGCATTGAATTGATCAGCAGAGATATTTATAGAGATGCCATAGAGGAATAATACAAAAGCATACTACGTATTTCATTTTTTGTGAATATTGAAATTAATATTATTATATAACTGAAAGAAAACATAAAATAGGTGTACATAGAAAATATGTTTTATTTTTTAAATGTTTTATGAATATCCGTGAGTATTATCAACAGGTACCCATTTTGAGAGACAGATAGCATTAATAAGACAAGTTGTAGATACCACCATGCGCTCCAAAGTTTGATTTGATAGAAAATAGATTGAGTCCTCTCACGTTGTTTGGGATATGATGAAAAAGTGCAGTATTTTATAGAGAATTGCACTATGATCTTGTGAATGGAATAATGTAAACAAATACAGAGGGTGTTCACACTTATAGGAAACAAGTTTTATTATAAAATATTAAAAATTAACACCATATTTGAAAATTTTCAAATGTTCTATTTGAAAGCGTTTTTGTTTATTTACAGAACGGCACCTGATTTTCCACGATATCAGACACTTTCTGATCATGGTCATACTCAAAAGATCCCATTCTTCCTTTACCACTTTCCAGAGACCTTCAATTGTCCTAGGGCGTCTCTTTCCAAGTGCTATTTTAAGGCATCCAAAAATGCAAAAATCCATTGGCGCTAAATCAGGAGATTTAACAGGGGTTCTGTTCTTTGGAATAGTGTTGATTCCTGTTTTTTGCCTTAGATCTTCCAAAAAGGCTTGGGTTGAAGATGTATGACTTGTGGCGTTATCATGGTGAAACCAGACTTTGTTGCTCTGTTTTCCATAGATAGAGGGAATATTATTTAAAAATATAGGTTCTAAAATGTTGTTTTGATAGTACTCCGAGTTTATTTTGGCATTCCTTTCAACTTTTCTTATTTTTAATTTTCCTTCATATGATATACCGCATGCCACCATAAATCCTTTGGGGTAACTTTCGGCACATTCCTTCAACCAAATTGGCCTAGATGTTTCCACCCTTTTTTGACAGTATATAGCTCTTTTTTTTTTGTCGCAATCGGGTAAATATACCCATGCTTCGTAATATGTAACAATAAATTTCCATCTATCAGCAGCCAAGAAATTTTCATAAAAATATCTGCTGATAATGTGTCGCTGACGAATATGGCTCTGAAACAATTTGTGAACCGCTTGTTTTTTTGTAGCTTTTAGGCCTAAATCTTCATTTATTATTTTATTTGTTGTTGACACTGATGTTCACATTAATTTGGGTATATATTTTTGTGGCATAGCACTTTCTTTTGTAATATATATATTTTTCACTTTTTCTACAGTTGCAGGTGTTCTCACAGATATAGGGTGATAATATTTTGTCAATTTCTCCGTAGGTACTTTGAATAAAAACTTGATATTTTTGTCGTGAATAATATTATAAATAATTTTTTTAGAAATGTTGATATCATCTTGTTTGCATATTTTAATTATGTCCAAATAGGTAAGATTAGCTCTTGAAAGTCCTAAAATATAACCTCTTATGAAATTATTGTATTTGAAGGGCATGGGCAATTAAAAAAAAATTATGTATTGCGTGTTAGAATTAGCTTAAGTCTTTTCGAATTCCAGGTTTTTGAATTTTTAAAATAAAGTAATAGTTCATTTTTTTACACCGGGCGCTCGTTTCCTATGAGTGTGAACACCCTCTGTAAAAGTAAAGCTGAATGTCTTTTATTACGTTTTTTTCTCCCTTCATTACTACAGGTATATATCGAATATCAGTATTTTATTAAGATAGTCTAGGACGCGGATGGGCTTACCGAAGAATAATAATATAAAAAAAACATGACATGAATCTCTTAGATTAACGATAGCAGAGGTTTTTCAAAAGAACGGGAATATTATGTGGAAGGTTGGAGATGGAAAATTATCAGTAGGTAGGCGTCGATTAACGACAAGCGTCTATAAAGCAGTGTTTGTAACAAATTAAGCGAAATATCAATGATTATATGGCTTCGAGATGTAACTGCTTTTATTATTATACTCTAAAAACCTAGCAAAAACCTTTCAATGAGTTTTTTTCCATATAATATGTTTCAAAGTAGGCTAAGATGGTCCAAACTACCTGTAAAATTATGTCGACGATTTTTTTTTTTGGGGGATACCGAGTACGTCATTCTCATAGATCTTTCAGAAAAATACAAAACTAATATTACGCGGTAACTTATTAGACCGCTCGGACAAGAAATTGAAGGGCCCCGTGCTGTGAAGTAAAACGTACTTTTTCACAAAGACAATAAGCCACCACATTCATCCGGAATTGTCAGATCCATACCACATGAATTGCAGTATGTCAATTGTCACACCTACTACCCCGTATTCACCTTACCTGGTCGCATGTGATTTCTACCTGTTCTCAAACACGAAGAATTGGCAAGCGGGAAAGAAATTTGACTAAAATGAAAAACTTTCCAGTGATATATAGGCGTATTTTGGAGACATAGATATTTTATTTTTAGTGGGATTGGCAGGGACGTTTGGAGAAGTGAGAATTTTCCTTAAAATATAATATATCGAATATTAAACGATTTATCTTTTTAAAATTAAGTTTTACTTCGAACACAGAAACTTGGTGTCTACAGTGTGGTTTTGCGATAGTTGTAATTTATTAGATCATTACGAATATGAGGAACTAGAAAGATCAATTTTAGAATAATACATTTTAGGTGCCTATATTGTATTTCAAAATGAAATCTTGACCTCCATATATTTATATACAGTAGAACCTCCCTTTAGCGGAAACCTCTCCACAAAGGACTGTTTACATTTGCAAAAATACCATTTTCACAATTTAGCAACTCTCCGGCAAGCGAAGCTTTCCCTAAAGTACGCTTGGCAATTAGGTGTCCTTTACAGGGAGGTTCTGCTGTATATATATTTATTTTGAAAATAGAGCAATCCATAAATATATCTTTAATTAAAAAGGCATATATTGGATCAATTGGTAAAATAAATTATATTTTGATCCAATATATGCTTTTCTAATTAAATATATATATATTAGTCAACTTATATGTGACCTATCAAAGAATAAAACAAAGTCCACATGGTGAGGTAGCAAGGTCATTGTGTTACTCTTCGTTGTTCTTCACTCGAGCGAAACAATGGATTGTGTCTTGCTCCCAGAGGGCATCATGCTCCAGCGATCCGTACCTCTCTGTGCCTTCCATTCTGCAGCACCACTCCACCAGATACCCAGAAGTATCTGCAGTAATCACTCAACATCTTATATATATGAATTATCGCTTGGAAGAGTGAGGCATATCGGCCTCTCGAAATATTGCCTTCATTTTGTTCAAAATATTGTTTTTCAATAAAATCTTAAATACGTCTTATTATTAATCATATTCAATCAATTGTATAATCCGCAACATGTATATGACCATATAACAGGCATGCCACCTTTCTTGAAAAAGGCTTGCTTTGTATGGAGCGGCAGTGTTGTAGACACAGGGCACCGTTAAGTAATATAGGTTGATTGAGACACTTGTGTTTATGAAAAGTCATTTTAAATCCAAAATATAACTCGAGTATAGTAGAGTGACATAAATTTCCATAATATCTATTTATCAAAGAAATTCTTCGCCAAATGGCTTTTGTGAATAGATTTTCAAGATTCGATAATATTTGTTTTGAAAGGCTTTAAAATCAATAATTTTATAAATTGATATTTTTCTCTTATAATCCTATTAAAGATGACGTTTCACGATGATATTATGATTTATTTATGGTATTGTGAAATCGCATTTTGCTAAACAAATTGCTCTAAAGGGGACAAATATATATATATATATATATAATAAATTCTAGACTTATTTAGCAACATCATAGTATCGATACATAAATATAATATATTATAACAAACATAACGCGCTATATAGTCAAGAGAACTATATCTTCTACGTCATTCTACGCCGCGTTAACATTCCGGAGCTGAGGCCCGAGTTGAAATTCCAAGTTTACGGCACGACCGACCAAGAATACTTCCCATAAGAAACAGAGGGGGAATACGGAATTAGGCTAGGACAGAGAAAAATGGCAAGTTTTTAATTCGCCACATCGCTGCATTATCTTTGATGCACCTATATACATGAATTGTTTAAAAATTTCAAGAAGGATATATTTTCCTTTCTCAATTATATATATATGATTCTAATATTAATTTTAATATATTCAAACATATTTTGGCTTACTATAGTTTGTATTTTTATTTATATTTGGCACAACAGTAACAATGTACTGCTTTGAAAGCTGGTGCGAATGGTCTATCACGCCAGGCCACCACCATCAAAGACAAGGCTTATCAGCTCCAGCCATCACGGCTCCAAAACAGAATCGAAAAAACTGCGTGGTGCAGCTTGTAGAGACCTCCGGCCAGGTCCTGGTTGGCTTAAAGCGACCTGAGTTGGCAGAAACTGATGGACCCTTGATTAATGGAGTCCTCCTAAAAGCCCTGCTAGACTAAAAAAAGGCTAGAAATTTACCATATGCGGTTTTCCATATGTGTTCGAGTATGCCCTGAGGGCGGGGCAAGCATTTATCAACCCTCAAAACAGAAGAACTGCAACTGCATCCCCACTTGCAACATTTATCCTCTTTTCCAGAGAATTTCCTGGCTCAGGTATCCTACACATCACAAGGCTAACAACGATTGGATCTCTAGTCATCCCAGGGGAAGAGATATGTCTAGGTCTCTAACACCAATTGCTAGAACAAAGGCCCAAATAAAACTGCCTACTAAGACCACTGAGTGAGAGGTGGAAAGGTTGTTTGAGAAATTAGACACTGACACTCTTTCTTGCATACCATTTATAATATGTCTGAGGGAACAATATAGTACATGCGGTTTAATACTACCTTGATAAGAGGCTACTCTCAATCAACTCTTCTTTGAACTGAAATCTATTCTTGGCGAATTCTTCAACATTGAATTGAGCATGTTAGGAACAATATCTTCGCTAAGGGCAAGGGCCTGTCCAAACCCAGATGTAACCCTTAATCCAGGCGTTCCTTCAGTGAAAGCTTCTGTTTCTGTTGTATTAATGTACAGATTTTAATTTTATTCGCATTTTATTTTTTGTTGAAAGAATTCAATATAAGCGCTGTTTTGTTGTTCCCTCAGACTTTGAGTACGCGGGCTATTGGTTGCTGTGAATGTTTTTGATAAGCCATCAGGATTTTCTGACTGGTGTACATTGATCTCAACTTCGCAAGACATGGGTGTGGCGGAAGGTACGACATTCTAATCATTCTCGAGTCGGCACACTCGAGATTCCTATGGAGTGAAGAACGCATCTATTTTCTGGTCCATCAGACTGAAGTTTCTGATCAATTTCTTTATTCTTCAATCTCGAGGTCGGTTATTTCGGCCATTTTGTTTCTAGAAATTAGCATGAAAATTTTAAAATCTTCAAGAATCAAAACTAAACTATATCCTCACTTCTGACACCAAATGTAAGACAATTCTCAGCGGTCGTTGTTTGCGTACAAGGTTCAATGAAGGTTCGTTGTGGATACAGCTTATTTCGATGTACTTTATTGCCAGGAGCTGATAATGAAATGATACCTAGGTACACTTAGATGGTTTACCTCAAATATCCGCCATAAAAAGGATTCTCTACGTCTACGGCCGGCTACAGGTGGGCAGGCATCTATGGCACCGTCTTTCATGATCATCCACACGATCGGAGTCAACTCGCTGCGTCTTCTCCTCGTCGCAGATGTAACCAGACACCTCTTGTCCCCCACACATGAATGCCGTTTTTGGAGCCTGCTACCCTCACACATGGCAGCTGGAATCCACCCACCTTTCCCCAACTTACTCTGGAATATTGGCCTCTTGTATAGCTTGTCATACATTTTACCATATAATACATACATTATATAACAATAGATACAATATATATATGTCATAATATTTGGAAATATGTAAAATAAAATGGCCTGTGTGGGAGTACAAGGAAAGAGGGAAGATAGCGAGGTTAACAAACAACCCCCTTGGTAAACAAGTATCACGACTTCATTATCTCCCCTAGGGGACTTATCTTACTTAAAGCGGCTTATAAGCGGCTAGACGGGATGATCAAAGTTCAGTTCTCACCTAGGTGGCCTCGACGCCAGTTGTTCTGGGACCTTCTATCTTTCCTCCCCGATCTATTTCCTCACGGGTTTTTGCCTCTGGATCCTGTCTCCTGTGTGTCCTTACCACCCATCGCTCAACAACCACGACTGCTTCTAGCCAACATGCCACACTGCATTCATCCAACAGCATAAACTACTACTACATTACCACATATATATATATATATATATGACGTATGTTCTCATTGAGAGAGAAACACATACAATTTTATATTTTAAATATAGGTAACAAAAGTAAATTCTATTTCACAAATTTAGTCTTTAAATATCACACTTATGTTTTCACCTCATGTTGCCATATTCTTCTTGCACGCCTAATTTGAGAATATTTTCGCAGATCTCTCTACGTGTCTCTTTCTGCTCCAGAGTAAATAGACGAAAGACAAACTTGCAAGATAGTCTTTTTTAGGGCTAGGGATAATCGGATAGCATATACCTAAAAAGACACTCCAGTTTCTTCGGACACTTCTCTGATTGTTATTATCAGATTTTGAAGCACACACACGAGGGATTTAGTTTTTTGAAAATTTTCAGGAGCACTCATCGTTTTTCGGCATCCGCACCTTGTGACGACTTCCACGGAAACTCGTACAGCTTCAAACCCATTGAACCACTATCTCTTTCTCGAAAAATATATTCTACTTTTAAAATATTATACTTCATATGCTTTAAAACTTTTACTGGATGTTTTACCGATTCGGAAACAGAATTTCAAACAAACACGTTGTTCGATTTTAACGTCCATTTTAATTTGCTGGGCTCTTACTACTCTTTTAAAAAATAATTATTTAAATGAATACAAAATCCACGCACTCAAGCATTTACATGCACCTAGTGTTAAATTATTTCCTCTTTTTAATAGGCTTATTATTAGTTTTGTACTTAACGTATTTCATTCTCGTTAATCGATTTGTTAATAATAGCCGATTTCTCATATATGGATAGAAAAGTGATCCTAGAAGAAAGGCGACCAGCCTCGTCGAAATATCGCAAAATATAAATGATAAATGATACACACACACTTAATTATTAAAAATATTATTCATATTATTGTATAGAACTTACAGATAGAAATTAAAGAAGATAGACGTCAGCTAATCAAAATAGAGGCTTTAAAATGTGAATAATCATTAATTCAAAATACACATTTACGGAACTGAAAAATAGGCCATGGTAGCCTAGTGGACATGGCATCTGCCCGGTAAGCGGAACACTGTGGAATCGATTCCCATCCTTAGACACTTAATTTTTCCGTTTATCATTACTCCTCATAATTCATCCTTTCATACTTCATTCTTATGGTTAGAAATAATCATTATTTCTCTTTAAAATAAATTTCGATTTTTTTTGTTCAAAAGAAACATGCGGGAAAATTTTCAATGTCGTTCTACAATCATAAGCCGCATTATATTGTATTAAATATATATAAGATAATTCTTTCATACATTATTTTGAACATATGTGTTCATAAAAATGACTTAAAGTTTAGAAACATCTTGCAGGGAATTAATAAAAAGCAAGTAAAACCAAGTTTTTTTTCAAATTTCATAAAGAAATATTTTTTGCGAGTTCCATTAGGAAACATAACCTAATGTCAAAATTTCATTTACTCGAATATATCCCGCATCACTCTCCAGGGTAAGTTTCTCTAGAATGACGTGTTCGCTAAAAGCTTTTTTGAAATAACTTTTGGAGGAAAATACAATTTATTTTGTTTATATATGTTGAGTATTACATAAAGAGAATTGAGAGTTCTGCATATTTCTAAAAACTAGCTAACAAAAGAATTTAAAAAAATTAAAAACTCTATATTAATAGAATTGAGATTACCCTATGACCGAAGAAATCCGAGATTTCTTAACATATTGGAACGCCCAAAAATAGTTGTATTTGACTTAAGCCGATTTTATATTCCGTTTTACTTTCGAAGTACGGATGATGATCCTAGGAAGGCATATAATAGGTGTTATGGCAATATCTCCCAGTTCAACCTGAGATATATCTATAAATACTTGGATAATCGGATCTCCCAGCTATGGTCTCCTATATAGAGTAGACGGCCCTACAGGTAACATCATGAAGCCCAAATTTAGAAATTAGTTTTTATTTTTTACTACGGGTCCTAATATTTCTGAGAGGCATGAAAAATAAGTGAATAAAATTGCAAAGAACTCTTCCTAGTAAACCTTTGAAATGAACCAGGCGATAAGGAAGATGGGTGTCTTTTATATAAAACGAGCACGAGCTTTCGGGTAAAAACCCTTCTACAGGCGGCTATCACATAGCAAGATGGATACCAATGGCAAGAGTTTTTAAAATATATATATAGTAGAGGTAATTTGTATAAACAGCGTAAAAAGAAAGAAGATGCAAAATAGACAAAAATGCTCGGGTAACACAGAAACTATTACATTAAATCTTTAAGAGATACCAGCAAGGAAAACACCATAGATGTCAGGAATGTCTATTTTATTATTTATGCTATTGAGTTTTTTAGAGATAATAGATTCCAGCACCAATCGTTGATGCTGGTTGTGAATATGTAGGTAGTGAACAGTGAGATGGAGAAAGTCGAAGGCGTGAACAGTGTCGGCTATATGCTGGTATATTAGGGATCTAGGGTCACAGTTAGATATATTGCGCTGATGCTCCGACACTCTAGTGGCAACTGTTCTACCCGTCTCACCCACATAAGTGGCAGAGCAATGCTCACTGGATATGGAGTCGACAGCGCCAGAAGAGAGAAGGACGTCCGGTGGAGTACAGGACTTAGTGATTGGATGCCTTAAAGAAGTTAGCAGGTTAGGGCTATTATTGTAAAAAATTCGAATCCCAAAGGATTTAAGGGAACGGGCAATGTCAACAGAAAGAGAGGAATAGGGAAGAGTACATATTGATCTGTAAATATCAGGTGGTTTCCGAGGAAGTGGAATATATGAATGTCTCTTAATAAAGAACAGAGGGAAAGAGGCAGCAGTGAGATGGGAAATTATTAATTAATTTTCAAATTTTCTGAAAATAGGAAGGGAGCAGTGGGTATAGACACGTTTTGTGAGAGGTTTTACAATATTGATTTATGGTTAATTGGGCAATGAGAATTGAAATGAGTGTAGTGAGGGGGACAATCTTTTTTGTAATATACTGAAATGTTGAATGAGCAATAAGATCGAATGACGAGCACATCCAAAAAAGGGATGGCCCGCTCTTTCTCTAGCTCTATGGTGAAAGAAATATCCGGATTGTAACTCTTAAGGGATGAAAGAATGGTGTTTTCCCGGCTGGCATCACAAATGCAAAAAACGTCGTCGACGTAACGACGCCATAATTGGATGTCAGAGTGGTGAACTTGGTTTATCCAGGTATCGATGCGGGTCATGACAATTTCTGCAGCTATAGATAATAATGGGTTTCTCTCTCTCCCATAGGGGAGCCTCTAATCTGCTTGTAATAGTCTTGTCTATATGTGAAAGTACCCATATCTAGGCAAATGCTGACAAGTTGAGTGATAGTTGAGATATGGTGGGGGGATCTAAATTGACAGTAGTAAGGAAAAGATTAATGCTTTCCATAATAAGGTTATGCGGGAGGCTAAGGAACAGGAAAGTCACATCGTAAGAACACATAGCATGGTGCGGTGTGGGTTGAAGTGCAGTAACCTCACTAACAAAGCTGGGAGTGTTAGAAACAGAGTAACAACTTCTATAGGACCTTAGAGAGGGGAGAGGAAGTGGGAGAGATATTTAGATAACAGATAAGCAGGAGAGAGGTGATAGGATATTATGGGGCGCAGTGGGATTCCTGCTTTGTGAACCTTGGGCAGGCCATATATGTAAGCACTGCCGGAGAGATTGGAGATGAACGACTTGTGGTCTTCCGGGGAAATGCTGGATGATTTCTTTAAGCGAGAAAGGGAAGTTTTAAATTTCTTTAAAATGACGCTTCTGTCTTGAGTTGTGATAGGAAGGAAGGTATCAGTATCTTGGAGTAAGGTTAACATTTTGGAGTGATAATCATGCTGGTTGAGAATAACTGTGTAAGAGCCCTTGTCGGATTTAGTGATAACCAAGGATCTAGTGTTCTTGAGTCTTAACGACTATGTGATAGCCGCCTGTAGAAGGGTTTTTACCCGAAAGCTCGTGCTCGTTTTATATAAAAAACACCCATCTTCCTTATCGCCTGGTTCATTTCACAAGTAAATAAAAGTTTATATAAATGTTTTCAAAATTTTAAACAAAGTTTAATTCAAGTTCAGATTTAAACTCGATTTCACTCCGTCCGACCTGCGACGTACTATAACATTGGCCGAATCCATTTATCTGATGGCGTCATATCTACTTAAAACTCAATGGAGATTTTGATTTTACAGTGGAACCTCTCGAAGAATAAAATTGAACGCCATATACGCTCATATTGATTGAGACGTTTATTATGATACTAGTATTTATTTAAGTGCTTAAATCTTTAAAAGCTTCATTAACTTGCTACAAGGAGCGTGTCTAAAAAATGGCGAGGCAGTTTTAGAGATAATAAATATATATATATTTATATAACGCGTGTTTAGTTTATTATTGTTCTACTAGATGGCGCTCTGCCATCTAGAAAAGCTCATGTGAGTCTGGTCAGGGTATGCCTTTTTGTTTTCAATAAATATATATTTTAACCAGAGGGTTCTACCTGTAGTAACCGAGAGGGACAGCCAGGGTGTGGAGAGTTTTCCCATACCTCTCTGCAACTTGGAGGACCTTTACAGAGTACAGGCAGTCGTGGTCGAGGCATAATGGAAGAAGACTTGGGATTATCCACGAAAAAAGAAAAGGGACACAATTGTACTAGGAAAGTTCCGTGAACAGATAGAGTCGATCTAGCAAAAGATGGAGATTTAAAAACAGTTCTTACTGGTCTAAGACGACATTCTGGTACCTTGGAGACAACTGACGAGGGCTTCCGCGGATGGTGAAGTGACTGTTCATTTATGGCTTGGCGGAGGTTTATATATCTTTCCGATGATAAAGTACTGGGCCTTCAGCGGATGCAATAAGGGCGTGGATCACGGAAAAGATGTCATCGTACACTCTTAACGACTTCCTGGCAACTTCTTGACACCTTCTAAGCCTCGTTCTTAAACGTTGTTGGACTTCTGTATCTCTATCTCTCTGATATTTAGTTCAACTCTTAATCTATCACATAGTTTTAATATATTATCTTCAGTTTTTACCGAGTACTTTACATATGGTGATGCAATGACACATATCAATCATGCGTATATTTATTTACAGAAGTGTTTTTTTATACAACACGATAATCATGTTATATTATTCACCAATATGAGGTTGTTGATTCAAATTACCATATATATATATGTGTGTGTGTGTGTGTGTTTGTGTGTGGAAGATTATTAAAATTATTTTTACTGTCAATAAAAGAGACAGAAAATTCTCTAACTGAGACTTGTAAAGATACGTTGTTACACTTTGTTGGGATATCTTTAATATATTCAACAAATTTCTTTCAGGATTGTTTCTTATTTTCAGGAAATTGAAAGAAATCACATAGGGATAGATCACATAGTGATTTTAGTCGCAAAATAACTAAAACCTTATATAGTACTAGACGAATGGCCCGGGCAACGCCCGGGGTTTACCCGAGTGCGAATATGTTTTAAAAACGTTGTCTTGGGTGGTCGCTATAGACAGGTTGGTCTGTATAGACAGGTGTATGTATCACCTAGCCTATAACAGGGTTGTCTAGGGTGGCCGCTATAAACAGGGTGGTCTGTATAGACAGGTGTATGTATCACACTGCTGATAACAGGGTTGCCTGAAGTGACCGCTATAGCCAGGGTGGTCTGTATAGACAGGTGTATGTATCACCTAGCCTATAACAGGGTTGTCTAGGGTGGCCGCTATAAACAGGGTGGTCTGTATAGACAGGTGTATGTATCACACTGCTGATAACAGGGTTGCCTGAAGTGACCGCTATAGCCAGGGTGGTCTGTATAGACAGGTGATTGTAAGACACTGATGATAACAGGGTGTTCTAAAGTGACCGCTATAGACAGGGTGGTCTGTATAGACAGGTGGATGTGTTACACAGCTGATAACAGGGTTGTCCAGAGTGGCCGCTATAGACAGGTGTATGTATCACACAGCCGATAACAGGGTTGTCTAGGGTGGCAGCTATAGACAGGGTGGTCTGTATAGACAGGTGTATGTATCACACTGCTGATAACAGGGTTGTCTAGAGTGGTCGCTATAGACAGGGTGGTCTGTATAGACAGGTGTATGTATCACACAGCTGATAACAGGGTTGTCTAGAGGGGGGCAGGGAGGACACGCCAGCCAATGGGCGCGCATTCTATCCGTGAGCTTCAGACATACAGACAGACAGAATAAGGCAATTATATAAGTAGATTAGATTTAGTCGTAACACCATTGTCCCCATTAAGTAAATATTCATTATGTGTGTGTGAATCAGGAGCCCGTAATAAAAAATGTAAACATATTTTGACAACTTGATTTTGATATAATTGTTTTTTGATATAGAAATCATACTGCCTATTGTATATCTATGGTTAACAAAAGTTTGATTTTCTCAGATATTCGTTTAATATTTTCACCCTAATTTCTTCTTTTCTCTCCTACTTATAAATTGATATATATTCAGGACTCTTCTCTTCTGAAGACACACAAGATTTAAGTCAGCTGGGTGAGTACTTCACATCTCTAGATTACTGTCACGCTCTGTTGTTAATAGTAATTGGCAGTGAGCTTATAAAATACCATTTGAATTGTGTTTTCCTTATAAATACGTTTTAATTGATTTGCATCCTATATCTTGTGCTATTTGAAAACTGTACAATTTTAACTCACAAGATACTACAACTCCATTTGATTGCTTACAATCACCAGTTACTCTAGCCAGAATCGACAGCAATAGGAATTTCTTTATTTAAAAACAATAGCCACAACGTAGATGTAAGAACCTGAGTTCACTGGACCAACTACAATTTGGGCAGCCACACTATTTTGTCTCAAGTCTGAGAATATTTGTTAAATTCAGTTGTAAGATTCTCCATGGCAAAGGTTTGTAAAGATCCTTGAACCATCCAAGAGCACGTTCTATAAACAAACGCTCTCAGCGATGTTTAATTTAAAAGGTTGTTGAGATCAATTAAATTCACATAGCTAACTTAACACAAAGTGGAATATTCAACATAAAGAGAGAGAAATATATCCTGAAATGTTTAGGTAACTATTGTTTTTTTAGTGCTAAGGAAATAATAAGACCTTATAAAAATGTGTTTATTGATTTATCTATAAGAAAATCTTCATTGTGACCATCTTTAAAAGAATATCATTTCAGGATTTAAAATAACAGAAATGTCATAATATTTTCTTTAAAAAATAACTTGATCGACAAAAAATTCAGTAAATATTTGCTTATGAATTTAAATAAAGATTAAAAGTAACAATGTTTTAAAAGTTTAAAGTAAAATATGTAAAAAGGGAAATTGTGTCTTGTTATGTTATTTTTATTCAAGGAACTTGTTATTCTAGTTGGTTTTCTATTTTATTTAATGGTGCTCCCCCGTTTTCGTTATTTTTGCTGCTTTCTGCTAAGCTAGGAATGTTCTTACTGCTCCAGCCGTCTGGGCAGCCACATTCTTTTATAACTTTGTGCGACATTATCATAGAATACATTCAGTCGGCTACTATTGATTGAATCTAAATCTTTCAGATTTAGTAGACATTCAGTATCAAACATGTGCTAAAATATGAATATAGTTTCTTTTTTATTATTTATATATTATCGATTCAGATAAATCAGCTCTAAAATGAGTGTGTCTGCTCAATCAAGACTTCTTCAAGATGATTGGTCCAGAGTCAACAAGTAGTAAGATGTCTTGGTTTCTTTATTGAGATGGTCATTAAATAGGCTGTTTTTCATCACTTGATGTCTTTATTTGGTGCACTTACAGTAAAAGCAGTCGCCTAACTCTACCCACCATAATGAACATGGTCTGTACCACGTATACTAGATATAATCAAAGAAATACTTTATCTGTTTTTTTTTTTTTCGTTTTCTTTCGCCATTCAACATAACAGCAGGATATGATATCTTTGAACTCAAATCTATCCACGATTCAATTCTTTATCTACTGATTATTTTAATTAGACATCGGTTTTTTTCCCACTAGTGATAGCGCATCGTAATTTGAAACTTGTGTAGGCCACAAGATATTCGGCGCCAAGGTCTCCAGCAAGTTTCCCAGCAATATAAATCATTTTGCCGACAGCATCCATATTCCACCCCAAATAGCCACTCAAACGCACGCCCAACTTGGTTCCCTCAAATTTATACAGATAAAATTTAGTTCGGCAATGGTCTTAAAACTGCTGAAGTTATCAAACATCTCGGTTTCGCGTCTTTTTTTAATATGCTGGTTTAGAAACTATACCATTGACCCCTCTATCTACATAGAGAAGTCGATAAAAATAAAAGCAAGGCATATTTATCACAGCCAATAACTTGTATCACCATGGACAATTCTGTTAATAGTGATGGATCAACGTTTTCTCAGAACCAATACAGTTAATGGAGTGGGAACGCTGAATATTAAGCATCCGTTCTGCAGAGAATCGCATTGAACCAATAACCTGTCTTGTTGGTATTACATATCTAAAGCCTAGTGCGAGCCATTAAGGTATACCTCAACATATCGGTTATCCTGAGTCCCCATAGTAACATACCTTTCGATGGATCAACGTACGATAATTATCTTTCAACCATGAAAGAGAAAATGTTTTGAAGTTTCAAGATTTGTAAATTGTAAAAGATTTGTATATAAACTCAGCGTATCAGAGAATTTTTACTTGAATTTCTTCTCTCGATACAATTTCAATATAAATAATAAATTTTCAATCATATAGCAACTCTTATAGACCTCTAAATGTTATCTTATTATAAGATGTTTGCCATCTAACTCCAGGTATCGATCCATTTAATGGTCAACACATTCTTGCTGGGTCCTAACTAATTCAATGCTAGATAAAGATGTGATTTGACCCATGTGTCTCTAATAAATACTGGCCTTATTATTTTATTAACTAACTTATTATTTATTTACAACCCAATATAATACTTATTTTCTATAGGTTATTCTCATCATCCTTCTATTTGAGATATTTGTAAATACCTCTTATAACGAGTTAAATAAAGCTTCTAAAATATTTAAGCACTTAAATAAATACTAGTATCATAATATACGTCGCAATCGATATCAACGTGTAGGGCGTTCAATATAGTGGTCCCTTCGAGAAGTGTGGTAGATGTTTTGAAGAAATAGCCTTAGCCTTTTTTAATCAAATTAATTATTTTTTATTTAAATACAAACTGACAAATTAAAATGGTGGCTAATATTTACATCTACCAGCAACGAACTAACTATGTATATCTATATCACTTCTATATTTTCAGTTCACAGAGTTATCAAAAATATACAAATTATTATTCATTTTAAAATAAAACATCGTGAAGTATTATTATTTTGCATATTCATTATTTAATAAAAATATAGTTTTTAAACACTTTTAAAATAATACAAGTCAAAATGAAGAGTACTATTACAGAAGTACCACTGTAAGAAAAAAAACCTCCAATGAGTTTTAAGTAGAAATGACGCCATGAGATGAATGTTATAGTACGTAGCAGGTCGGACGGAGTAAATTCGAGTTTAAATCTAAACAGAAATCAATCTTCGATGTATCTACTCACTTCGTCAGACAGCCTCCATTTTCTCAGTAATTTTAGATTATTAGAATAATTCAAAACCCTAATTTATCCTATGCGCTTATAATAAAGTAATATTATCTGCTTCTCTTTAGTATTTTATTTGCCCTATTTATCGCGCGCTGTTGCTTGATAACTATCTCTGGATGCCGTGTCGAATATTCATTCGATGAAAGGTGAGTTGTGAGAGCGCAAAGCAATTGACACATATGTGATAGGAGTATGAATAAAGATATTCCAAATAATTATTTTTCACTTCTTTGTGAAAGCTGATTTATACATTTAAAAATAATTATCCCTAGTACACGTAGTACAGGCCATCATAATTATGGTAGGTAGTTAGCGACTGCTTTTACTGTAAGTGCACCACATGTCTACACATGTTAAAAGCAGTTCGACTTTCCACTTACAAATAGGCCAGAGCCACGTTTGGTTACTTGAACTCGCTGGTGGGGTTTGACTTTTGTAAGATTTGGCAGCCATTGGAGTATTTTTTTTTTTTTGAAATAGAAAAAAGTGCTAAATGCGGGATTCGATCCTGGGTCGTAGCGGTCGAAAACCAATGGTTTAGACAACTCTTCCACCGACCCCCTAAAAAAATCCATTAAAGACTAAAAGAGGAATTTCTCGGAAAACTGCCGAGAACAGCGTGGGATGATCTTACAAATCGATCGGGAGCCCCAAGGTAACTCTATCATTATGTAATCATGCTGCTTTATTGGAGTTGTCGAAGAATAACTTGTTTCAATGTTGAAAGTAATCCTACTTGACAGACAGTTCGATAACAATACATCAGCAAGGAGAGTGAATAGCACATCTAGATAAAGGGAATTGATAACGATGTACTTATCGCAGTGTTGATTTAGACTTAGCTAATTGTGTTAATTCTTGAGTATATAATCTGAATAATAGACTGGTTCTTGCCTTGGAGCAATCTTACAACATCACTTCGGGCCATAGCAAACAGCGCAATGATAAAACGGGTAATAAATGTCTGGCTTGATTGCACATTTTGTGAAGGTTGGAATTACACCCCTTAGCTTATATAGCCCATTCTTTGGTTTATTGATTGTCGCGTTCCTGGCTACACCTACGTAAAGTTACCAAATGACAGAGAAATAAAGAAGGAGAATTCATTACGAGAATGAGTGCGATCAACTGCAAAGCTCCAGCTCATACCTCAAGAGCCCTCCAGGATTCAATTAAAATTGCGGTTAGAGTTGGTTAACAAATAGAAATTATTGGCCGCAACCTTATTTCTTTGTAAAATACATAAGCTATATGATGCTAATGGAAACTTATTGGGAACGTTCATCAGTAGTGAATCCTTTCAGTGGTTTGGCTAGTGTAATCTACCATTCTTTTCAACTATTATATGAATTGAGATTGAGATTGAAATTACTTTACGTTTTATTATAACGTTCATATAATATTATATAAGACAACATTAAAGAACAAAATTTTGAAGAAGTTCCTATTTTTTTTCCGAACTAAGATCAGAAGTGTATGTGAATTCATCAGGCTCCGAGCCATACCTCGGAAGCCAACCCTGAATAACATGAAAAAATAAAAATAAAAACAGGAAGTTCGATTTACCATAGTTTCTGCCGAATTACATAATATCTCGCTTATGGAAATATTTATATTTGGATTACTAGAATAAGCCCTAAAAGAAAAGAAACTGAATAACTTGGAAGAGGCCTCTAGAAATTCTATTTGGAGGCTAAGGAAGAAATCAATGTGAATACATTGATAAAAAGTCCATTTCATAAAAAAACTTCGATGTCGTTATATCTTTCACTTATAATTCGAAACTATTATAGATGCGTATGATTCTTTTAAAAATTAAACAATTTATACTGCCCTTACTGCAATGGAAAAATTAATGGGAGGGTCCTAGTTAATCTAAAATATCCATTCCAAGAGCCTAGCATCCGTGCATCATAAAAGGAAGTTCGAAAAATGCAATATAGAGCGGTAGGGTAGATTAAATTAGCGAAACTGCTGGGAGGGTTCACCACTGATGAGCCAGGCCCTACCATTAATTTTTCCATTGCAGTAAGAGCAGTAGAAAATATTTGATTTAAAAAAATCATACGCGTCTATAATAGTTTCGAATTTTCATAACAGATGGCGCGCTAATACATCATAATATTTTTCACTATTCAGGTAATCATATTGAACATAAAACATTTTGTAGATTAATATTAATTTACTGATACGTCAAATCGTTATTATAAAAATGAATCCCCCGCTGTCGTCTAGATCTGGCCCCTAATAACTCTCATCCAATAACAGGAATTTGGAAACTAAAGTTTTATCGTGAACATTATTTTGAAGATGATTCTTGATGTGAACGCTGCTACATACTACTAGCTTATTTGAATATGTTATTTTCTAGTTCCAAAATATCTTTATTAGGTACCACTCAAAAGGAGCAACCTAGTTAATGATAATTGCAACAATGAATAATATTTGAAGGATATTCACATATTAAACATAATGTTTACACGGGATTCAATCCCTGTTCATGGCTGTCGGGAATCGAGGGTGTTACCCACTCATACACCGATTCTGTGTTATTTCAAAAAACCAAATAGGTACATTTAAGTAAAAAAATATAAACTGAATTGAAAATATTAAACTAATATAACATATATAAACTCTTGGTTATATATAAACGTTCTTCCCTGATTTATAATATTATATAAAAAAAATAAAGCTTCCAGGGTGAGGTTTCTTGTTCAACTTTTTATTTTCAGGCTTTCGGACTTGTCAGTCCTTCAAAAGGAGTATCACGATAATAAATTGATTTCTATTTTATTATTACAGAAGCACGAAGTCTATCAGACTATTGTGCTATATTAGAATTATTTACATATATATATCTTTATTATTTACACGATGAATTAGTAGTGATTTATAAATCTGTGTACAAATAACTCTAAGCTTGCCAAAGTTAATAATAAATTGCTGATATATACTATTTTTATATACAAATTCATTTTACATATTTTAAATATTAATGGTATTGAAAGGGGGGAAAATATATATTACATTATTTGTGTGTTATAAACAATTTTTTGAATACATTTAGGTAAAAAAATATAAACTGAATTGAAAATATTAAACTAATATAACATATATAAACCTTTTCATAACCATTATATATTAGTAAATTAAATTTTATTGCCCTCTATCGTTAATATTTTACACAAATAAATTAACTGGCAATGCGTTTCTTTTTTAAATCTCTACAGACCTTACTGCAATGATATGATTTAATGAATTATTTATTAAATATTTATTATTTACTTTGCAGTAAGGTCTGTAGAGATTTAAAAAAGAAACGCATTGCCAGTAAATTTATTTGTGTAAAATTTTAAATATATAAACTTTGCATAGAAAATATTTATCAATATATTTTACAAGATCAATTTTGATATTTCCTATTAAGAAAAATATTTTCCTTGAAAGTTTGAGGGGTTAAGCAAAGATTTTATTCTAAACTATTTTTTGGCTTCATCGATTTTTGCGATAAGATAAACACCATTTTTTAAAAGCTACAAAAATACTTTGATAAAAGAGATTCTAGATTCAAATAATTATTGCTTTTAAGAAATGCTTTAGAAATATCAAACATTTCAATATATTTATTTATACAAATATAATTTTATATAGTTGAGATTTTTAAAAATATAATATATAGTTTGATCGTAATGGAATACAATAGAAGGTTAGAAGGTTTTTGCCAGTGAAATTGAGTCAGTTGGATGAAATATTGACAAAACATAGAGCTAGGTCTGGATAGACATTCTTTATGTAGACCTAGGAATATGCAAATTAGAATATTCTAGAAGCGGAAAGCGATAATGCAAATGATTGAAATCCCGACATTGTGTTTGTTCCGCATACATTCCTCCAATATCCTGGATGAAACTTTGAAAGGCTGGAGCCTCAGAGTCGCTGTTTGACAGAGGTATATGCAATAAACACCAATCATGGGTTAATACCAGGGTCTGTAGTGAATATATATGATAAATATATTGAATGAATTTGTTTACAGCACTATTATTAAGACAAATATTGTAAAATATAATAAACATTTAGCAAAAGGATTGTGGTTGGGAGAATATTCACTCGGGCCTGACCCGGACGAAGCCTGTTCAATCGTCCAGTATGAAAACATTTTCCACTTTCATCTATAATGTAATATATATATTACTATAATATAACAAGATATAATCAGTTTATATGGAGATATATGATGTTCTGTTTATTATTTCGCTAATTAGTTTTATTTTATTACATGACCTCAATAACCAATCAGCTTTGAGGTAATAAGCGAACATATATGTTAGCATAGTGGTTGCCTCGAGATACTAACTCGAGGTCATAAATCAAACGTAAAATTAAATATCTAAATTATATATATTTGCTCTCATATAGAAATATTTGAATTGTCTTTCTGGATATTTTTACTTTTAAAACAATCCTTGAGGTTATATTTAGGATTCATTATCATTTTATTATATTTGTGTTATGGAGATCTTATGCTTTATCAATATTTCTGTAATGGTAAAATATAGCGGCTCAAAAAGGTTATCGAAATTCATTAAATCTAATCTTTGTCAATATTTGGCAAAATGTAACCATGAATACATGTTCTAGAGTTTCAAGTAAACGATAAGGTACAATTTGTATTGTACAGATTGTAGATATTGCATACAGATGTAGATAAGGGACACCGTGTAATGAAACCTTTCCAAATTGATACATTTATTATTTTACGCACACCTATTTTAAATTTATATTAGGTATCAATCCTTTGGATTATTGAAAATGTATTAATGATTTTTTTTAATACTGGTTGGATCAGCAAAGGATCATTGCTGGTTTTGATTTATATCTTTCCTCTCAGCTCTAACACGGCGTGACTGGCATATATCGTGGGTATTAGACATCTCGGAATTTTGAGGAATAAATGGCCTTCTATCATAAACGAATAGAAGGGATATTACACTTCAGCATAGTTCTTGGCTTTGAGAATTTATATAATTTTAATTTTCTCTATATATATTTTACATTAGTGGCGAATTTCACCGAGGTTCTAAAAGTGTCGCCCAAATATTTGGCTAGTTAGTTCCTATTTATAAAATTTGTGAAATGGGATAATACTTATCTTGAGAAAAAAAAACCTTTATTTCGTATAGAGAAGATAATTGGCTGAGACTTCTTGGAATTGAGATTGAGTATCCATTTCTCCTGCCATTCCAACTGTTATCAAGATAATTCTGAAGTCGGAGGGCAGACCAAAGATGTATACTCGAGCTGTAAAGTGAGGCAGTATCATCGGTTAAAAAGCTAGTAGGCTTAGTGAATATTTTGAATTATCATTGATTTGAGAAATAGAAATGTATTAAAATCTACATAGAGTTTTGAGGAAGGCCAGATTGTATTGGGTAGCGTCATGATATATAAGTTTAATCGTTTATTAGTAATTTCATCGTGACCAGGCGCCTTGTTGTTTGATAGTTAAGTTATTGATCGTTTCATTTCTTAGAATGTGCGATGTGAACTTCATTAATTTGTCTTCAGATATTTTTTAAGTTCGTTTGATATTAGTGTCGAGCTTCCTTTGAAACTATCAAAAATTGTTTTGAAAAATCATTATTATAGCTTCACAAATTATTTTATATAAAGTACTTTTTCATCGTCTATATTTAAATTATTATTTTTTAGATTTCTCTTTGAAGTTGAATTTATCCTTCTCAAAATGTTTTTGGAATTATTCACTGTGTTGCTAATCAACTATTCAGACCTTCCTGATTATGAATTTGTAACATATAATTTACTTATTTGAAGTATATACATTGAAAAGGTACATAGCTAGGGTCTCACGTTGACTAACATTTCTTTCGAGCTTTATTCTTTATCTCTGATAATATATTTTTAACGAAAATAGGTACAACTGGTATAGATATCTGAGATTAACTTGTATTCTTGGAATAAACATCAAGTATATTTTTATTAAGTTCCCAATCCAAAGTTCAATATCATCATTAGATTATAAAACTATTTTAGAGGCTTAATATTTTTTTCAAAATAAAACAATTTCTACTGTCCTTACCGCGATGGAAAAATTAAAGGGAGGGCCTGGCTCATCAGTGGTGAACCCTCCCAGCGGTTTCGCCAGTTTAATCTACCATACCGCTGTTATATTGCATTTTTGGAACTTCCTTTTATAGTTGACTGTTGTAAGACTCTTGGAATGGGTATTTTAGAAGAACTATGGACATAAGCTTTTAGGACAGCAGAATTAAATATAATTATAAATATATAATATGCTTCGAGCAATCGCTCTTCCGCAAATATCAAATTGTGTCTTTTTTTAATTTTTCTATCGCAGTAAGGACAGTAGAAATTGTTTTATTTTAAAAAGAATATTACGCCTTTAAAATAGTTTTATAATTTGATAACAGATTGCGCGCTAGTGCATCGTAACATAATTGTTCAAATAAAAGACACAATTTGATATTTGCGGAAGAGCGATTGCTCGAAGCATATTATATATTTATAATTATATTTAATTCTGCTGTCCTAAAAGCTTATGTCCATAGTTCTTCTAAAATACCCATTCAAAGAGTCTTACAACAGTCAACTAAAAAAGGAAGTTCCAAAAATGCAATATAACAGCGGTATGGTAGATTAAACTGGCGAAACCGCTGGGAGGGTTCACCACTGATGAGCCAGGCCCTTCCTTTAATTTTTCCATCGCAGTAAGGACAGTAGAAATTGTTTTATTTTAAAAAGAATATTACGCCTCTAAAATAGTTTTATAATTTGATAACAGATGGCGCGCTAGTGCATCGTAATCATCATTAGAGTTTAAATTAGGTCAGTAAAATGGTTTGCTGATTTATTCTTGCCGAAAATTATCCAATTATTTTGAACTTATATACTCTCATGGAAAAACCAAATTTTAGCGCATCACAACCTTTCATCAACATGTATGTGGTCAGATAACAAGAGAGATGCACAGTAGTAAATTCAAAATTAAAGGCATATTCTGAATATTGCGACTTTCAAAGAGTCAGGATGTCAAATATAATTGTAGTGAGTCGCCAATAATAGCTATTGTGTTCATCCCTTTAGATTCTGAAAACTCACAAAAAACATTCTACTGGAATTACAATTCCTAGATCCCCATGATGGATGTTTCAAGTCTCATATAGCTATGACAAGATTAGTTTGTGATAATTTATTTTTAGAATTGTATATATATATATATTTTTTAAATCAGAGATTGGTTTGTAACATCACACCTTCAAAAATCTCCTTGAAAAGGAAACCCTCTCTTAAAATTTCCTACAGGTGAGGTCAATCTAATAATATTAGTTTTCATCTAATAGAAGGAAAATTTAAAGGCATTAAAACCAAACGCTATCGAATTCAAAATATTTTAATATTTAAAATATTTGAAAATACAAAAAGTTCACTTATAAATAATAGGAAAACTTTATTCTCGATATGAAGAGATGTGAATGACCCTGCTGTGGGCAGGTGAAGCAAGGTAATCTACAGCTGCCTCAACATAATCTAATAAGAGATTCTACAATTGGAAGAAATTGGAATAAATTCAATATTGCGCTCACATCGGAGGCCAAAAATTGAATTTTTACAACGCTACATTTTATTCATGTTCTGGAATATATGAGGAAACTTTCAAAAGTCTTGTAATAGCTTAGCGCCTCTATTTTCTCTCTTCTCTCAATCATTTTAGTAAATCCTTCACACAGTTCTAAATCTCGATCTCAAGTAAGAAAATTCAACCGAATATTTAGAGACTAAATTAAATAGCAATTTTTAACAATTAATATATGTGTAGATGGTTAACTTTGTAAATAAAAATAAGCTAAATATTTTCAAATAGTACACCGATGCAAA